>OX235271.1:128083459-128593156 GCA_944472155.2 Trichobilharzia szidati
TACTGCTCATGGATTTTGTAAATCAAGTAGGAAGCATTATCTCTATTAGAGTGTGATGATGTCTGTAATTTGGTCTTGATGTCGTATGCTTTATCTGTCTTGCTTATCACTGTAACTACAATGTTGTTAGTTTGGAAAATAGGACCCAATGATTCATTTTATCGCACACTTCATAATTAAGACTTTGAACCTCGGTGCAGTATCAGAATTTGAAAACTTTGTCAGGTAGATTTGGTCATCAACCGTCGTCATTTAGAGAGTTATTGGAATTCAGGGATCTGTGAGTTTTGACATTTGTTGATATTTGCGATGCAGCGCAACTGTCATCCAGTCCCTCTGGTAGGTATCTGTCCTCACACCATCATAGTTAGCTTCAGAGATTAAGATCCGTAATAAAGTCGTGGGTGTGCACAGCTGAGACTACCAAACCAGGAAGAAACAGCTCTCCAATGCCCCTGGTTTTCAGTACTTCTCTAACGGAAACTGGTTTGTGATGAAATCTAACTTGAAATTAATCAAGACCCTAGAAACCAACACTTTTATCTGCAAAAAATAATTAGGAAACCTTGGGAATATTTATCCTTCATGTTATTTTTACGGACTATTACTCTGTGCACATGATATCTTATTACAGAAAGTATGAAACCGTGTTTCGTAGTGCGTTTCTGGTTAATATTATGGAACACAGACAAACACGCCTTGTTTATGGTACTATTTATCCGAAAGTGTTATTCACTATGATAGAAAAAAACTTTTTCAAATCGTGGAAAATATCAATGAAGATATTTAGTTTGATAAGTTTTACAGAGTAATACAGTAGCCTATTGAGCTCTTTCATTGTCAAGGGGTCTTGACACTTTTCAAATAGCAGAAATAAATACAGCCACCACACAGCTTGAATCATGAATTCTAGTCATATAAATTAACTGAATGTGTATACGTTCTGACACCAACTTATCCAACCACATTATTTTGTGATATTAAACGTAAGACTTATTGTTATTGCTTAGGTTATCCATGATTTTGTTATTTCTGAGATCCGAAGTTCAAGTTTCTTTACAATTTTTGTTATGATTACTTATTCTTACTTGCTAAATAATTGTCCATATGACCTGTCTCTTATATGTTTACCAAATGAAGATGAGGAATGATGACCGCAAAGTTAAACAGATATTTCTGTTGTCAGAGGTTACATCTGAAGGATGTACAATATTCTAACGTACCTCAGGATACTAACCATGGATACTTAGATTATTCACCCATTATGATACTAAGTGCAGATGCCGATTTCTCTTAGAATTGCATAGATTTCTCAAAAGAAGTTAATAAAATGCCCAAAAGGTGTCTATGCATTGAGTTCAGCGGTTAGTACTGACTTAAGCTTGTTGCTAAAAAGATACAGATAGCATCATAATGATGCCTTGATTTTACAGAAAAAACGTCTATGAATAGTATTCATTGACGATCAGGTTTAAAAATCCTCATACATATCCTCTGCAGACACTTTAATACAGAATTGTAACTTTGTTAAATTACACTGAGTGCATGTGTAAAATTTTTGTATGCCGAGTTGGGATTTCCAATACGTCTTTGACTAGGATGTCTCTCTGATGAAAGTGATTTATTCATAGAAAATTATTTGACAGTATTGTAATACTGGGGAGCTAAATTGTTAAACTAAAAAATAACCTTATTCAAAAAGAGACAGAAGGTTTCCTTTTGAATTTATTCAGCAGTGTAGCGTGCTAGGTAAGGAGAGAAAATCAATCGTCGAGGTTGTGAAGTTACACTGATTGAGATAGTTAGGACATGTGATACTCATCCTTAGCCATCGCCTTCCTTGACCTACGTACAACGTTAGCTGACATAGGATCAGGTTGGAAAAGAGTTGGCTAGTGGTGGTCAAACCAAGATATGGCTTCATCAGTCAATGAAATGCATAACAGTTAGTTTAAGCCATATAGAGAGATGTAAACCTCCTGACTGGTTGGCATCCTCGGGATGGTAAGAACCAGTGGCTGGAGACAGTTGGTGATATGGCTCAAAATCGTTCTCAGTGGTGCAGATACATCCACTCTTTGTGATTTATAATATCCAATAAAACTCTATTGTTCTTGCATAATACTATTCTTTTTGCATCATATTTCTATTTATTATCTCTCTTTTGAATGTCTCTTTGCTCTCTTCTCTTGCTTTGTGTGCTACAAGGAGGGAGTGTGGCAACTCGAACTGCTGCACATCTGTGCAAAGTTCTACGTTGAAACCAATTAGTCAGTCTTTAGCTGTCTTACTACCAACTTAGCGAGGTTTAGGAGTGCGTCGGCAGCGGATCTATCTCCGAACCACGTGGGTGGTTGGCGACGGTAATAGTCAGGTTTATCCAAATAGCTGAAGTTTTATTTTAATCAGGAGCAATCGTGTTTAGAGTCAACAACACTTCGTTTACGCTTATGAATATTTTAACAATCCTGGCTAAATTTCCGTAATAAAATTCGATGATATGATTAATCTCATAGATATAGTGAGACAATTATTGCATTAAGGCTTATACACGTAATTTTCACGACTTTTGTCTTATAGTTAGAAGAAAAAATAGGTAATATATGCATTTCTCTTATATACTGTCTATGCAATTTACAATTCATGTTTATCATCAATAATTTATGCACATTATTTAATTGCGCTAATTTCTCTGTTCATGTTTTCTCACTCATTCTCTCACTCTCTTTATTTCTCTAGTATTCTGAAAGCATGGGAATAATGTTATGTTATTATCATTACTGTGCTACTTTTAAAATAAATTAGCTCTGTATTGTTTGTTCATCTCACGATCTGTCTAGAAACAGGCTATCTATACCAACGTTGACATTATTACTATTATTATCATTATTATTAATTCCAGTGTAGGGAATGGTATTAATACTATGTATGTAATCATATCCTATGTAAATATATATCCTCCGAAAAGTAGTGACTATTTGACCATATATATACAATGCATAGGCACACTGCACAGTTAACTGATTTCAGAATTTAAAATCAGGCTACTTTATGAGTCATTGAGAAATTGTATCTGTAAAACAAACAAACAAATAAAAACAAAAACAAATTGTTACAAATTAGTTAAATGTTCGCGTGATTATTCCTATTCCATTTACTTTTTACTTGTGGATTTGTACAGAACTCCTACTCTGCTATAACTATTCAATTCATTTCAATTTCACGCTTAATTGAATGTGAATGTCTTTTATGCTTTTTGCTTTTTTTTTAAATATTCTACTGACGGAATATGAAATAATAATAATATAATCTTTTATTTTTCCTGTTTGACTTTAGTTAATTTAATTTAAATCTTGTGTTGTTTTTACTCCATTTAGACCTAAATGTACACAGACACACACTCTTGGTGTTACTTTAAATGTTATTTACCAACTGACTTTAAATATGACAAAGAAAATAGATATTACTAAAATTTAGAAAATCAAAGGGTGTGATACAGTTTGATGATGCTTGAAAAAAGAAAGCCAAACTGTATACCCATTTTGAAATGGAAGTGGTCTGCATCTGTTAAACAGTTTTTTTAATTTTCATTTTTATTTATACGTCATTCTTATAGCCATTCTGTAGGGTATTCATCCGAAACCACTAACGTTAAGAATTCTATCTACAACACAGTATAAAAACTATCTGGATGTTACGGTTGTCTTCTTTTAGTAAAAATAATCATAAGAACAAAGCCTTGATCAATTGCTGCGTTTTGAAAACTCGTCATTATGTGTTTACCTGAAATTTTTCACCGGATAAGTGGCAAACTTTACATATATATGTGAATTTGCCTTGCTTCTGAAATCATCTGTTTAGAGATAAGAATCAGCAACAGTCAAACAACATAAGAGGCATAGTTTTACGCTTGATGCAGAAATTGTTGTTGTTGTTTTGTTTTTCTAACTCAACTAACCATATTTTTTTCGCTTTCTGATTTCATGAGACGTCTAAATAAGCTTGTAAAGAGAAATTCTTTTTTTTTAACATGTAAAAGTATTAGTCATTGGATGGTTATTCAGTAGTCAGATACAATTATTTCTGTTATTTTTGGTGCAGTTTCACGGTAGACTGCATATATATATATATATATATGAAAGTGAGACGCTGAAAAAATATATAAAATAATAGATTTCTCTCCTCAGACGTCATTCCTTTCATTAATTATAAACTGCTTGACATTTTGAGTTGTTGAATTAATTAAGTTCACGAAGTTTTCTTTTCCCAAGAAAATTTAGTGAAAGAAGCAACCTTAAACTGAGTGAATTGTGCGAAGTCGTGACCAGCAGGGTATAGCAGGTCGGGTGTCAGGAGTAATACTCGCCAGCGATGAAATTCGCTAGTGGTCGCACCATAGCGTGAACTGGCAGAAGTAAGAATTCATGGGCTGATCACTGAATCGGGTCCCAGTAGCAAAATGGTCTACCGGGAGATCCTGGGTTCGAACCCTGGCGGTACTGCTGGAGAGTCCCAAGCTGGGACGGAACAGCTTTTCAATACTCCCAGGTTTTCCATTGGTCCTCGAACGGATGTCAATTCATGATGAAATCCTGAAACCAATCAAAGCCCTGCAAACCAACACTTGATAATTATCATTTCTGGTGATAATAGTATGTAAAACTTTCGGTTTTTCCATTAATTTCTAATTTTCTGAGTAACAGTGAAATCAAAAGTGTGACTATCGGTAGTTTTTTTATATTACCCGGCTAATTCCATTCAAAATAACTTCAACTGTACAGTGTTATCAGTGTTGTTTTGTGTTCTAAGTCAGATGGTTTTATTGAAAAGCTTCTATTGTCCTTCTAGACAACGTCTTTAGCTCTGACTTTAAGACTGAATACAGTTCTGATAAGTGTGGTAAAAAAAACTAACCTGATGTAAAAAACTTCATATATTTTAACGACTTAATAGATTGATGTCGCTTTTACATTGTTGTTTTTTTTGCACTTGAAGTGTTTGAGCATATATCTCATTTAATTAGACTTTAAAAGAGCGAATTCAATTACTAGTGTTCATTTAACCTTGCTCACAACCCATTGAATCTAATGATATTTAGAGCATTATATTCTGTCATTTCTCTGTCCTTAGATTTTTTTCGAAATAAACTGTACGCATGACTAAAGTGGCCGAAAAGCACATAAATCTAGCATAATATACACCACGTCTAATGTTAGTTGGTTTTTTCATTTACACAGTTATACAATAAATAATAATAAGTCATCAGAATAAGATTACATCAGTCTTATCTAGAAATTTCTTATACCCTACAAAATACAGGGCGCATATATTTCAATGCAAAAGACAGGCTTTAATTAAAGGTTTCATATAAAATTTTCTGCCATATTATTGGATTATCAGGTGTAAGCACCTGATTCTAGTCCAATGTATTCATCTAGCCTGTTTTTATTTCAGTATCAGTTATCTGTTAAAACAGAATAAATTGTCACGCTAAAATCACCAATTGGTAGAAGTAAGAATTCATGGGCCATTGGATCGGGTCCCAGTGGCTAAATGGCCTACGAGCTCCTGGGTTCAAATCCCAGCGGATATGTACTGATAAAGACTCCCAAACTAGGATGGAACAGCTGTCCAGCACTGTCATGTTTTCCAGTGGTTCTCTAACTGACATCAATCCTTGATCAAACTTGAAGTCCACAGCTATGCTCATTTGGATGGAATGATACAATAATTTTGTAGGAATTTATTCAGTATGCGTTTTTTTGCAAGCAACATAAGTCGGGTCGAATGAATGTCATAAAAATCTTACATTATGTTGTATTTTTAACCTGATTGGTGAACTATTTATGGGACCGCTTGGAAAAGCGCTTCATCACTCAGATTTATATTTTTACAGCAGATAACTTGAAGTAATAATGTAGGCGATTTTTAGAACTTAGCTGATATGCTGGTCAAAGTATTTGATATTCATATGAGAAAATAGATGCATGCATTAATACAAAGTGATTACCACTGAAATCAATCACTTTTCCTTTATTCGGAGAAAAAACGATTATTATCTCTCATTTTCTGACTAACCGACTTATTCTGTGTTATTATGATAAGATAAAAATTTTAGGATTAGGTTGTCATCAAAAGATAGGAAGCTTTAAAATGTCTATGAGGCTGCTTGCTTTTGAAATGTTTTTTTCTTTTTGCTTACTCACAGAAATTAAGTATGAGTCATAATTTGCGTGACAAGTTTAATTGTATACTCCATTTTAAAAGATACTTAGCGCTTTTATAGAATGTAGATTTTTCCAGAAAAAAATTGCT
Organism: Trichobilharzia szidati; assembly: GCA_944472155.2. NCBI lineage: Eukaryota > Metazoa > Platyhelminthes > Trematoda > Strigeidida > Schistosomatidae > Trichobilharzia > Trichobilharzia szidati. The sequence continues at coordinate 128,089,775 of OX235271.1, forward strand.
ACAGGGCAAAAGATGAATGTCAAAATAATCCAAGTTTATTTTTGTTATTGATATAATTAATCACCTAGATTGTATTGAAAAGATAAGCTGCTTTAATTAACCAGTTGTGTGTGTGTGTGTCATGCTCCGTTTCCTTTTTCATCATTAATAACAATGATGATATGAAATAGCTTTGAGAAATCATCGTACGACATGCTTTCTGAAATATAATATACGGACTGAGATTTACCCTGTCGCACATCACTTCGACGTCGAACGGTTTTGCTTTTGTGCTGTTTTTCCTGAGCTTATTTTTCTTTTAAAGTGTAGATCACTATCGAACAGACAATGTTTTCTATGTTAGACATATGTATGCACTATTATTTTAAGTTCCGAGTAGAACATAGAGCCACAAGCTACAGCTTTGAAGTGTCGGCAGCCTCACGGCCAACCTTTCCTCTTTACCGGCCATACTACCGGCTTAGTGAGGTAAAGGGGTGTGTCGGCCGGGGATTGAACCCCGGACCGTGGGCATGGTTGGCGAGCATTCTCCTGCTGAACTACCGCACTAGATGTGTGCATAATTCAGTGAAATAATAATCGACTCATGATAGAGTCCATCCTCACGTTGACAGCATTTCTGTGAACGAAATAAGATCATTTTTAATTCACTGACAGTTTTCTATAGTTTGGTTTGTAAGGATTAGTTATGTTCTACGAGTTGTTGAATACCTACCTCTAAAACAATTTTATGGAGTTTTAGCACGACTTTACGACTGATGAAGTTCACAAAGTCGGGTGGAGGAAAATTTTCTTATTAAAAAAATTGGGCGAAGATGTCTGTCTGATTATCCCTTGATTTTCACTTAGTCTTTAACAAGTTCAGCAAATGCAAAGAGCAATAACAATAGTAATAATAAAGACCCAGTGTGTTACACTATCACGTTACAGTTGTGCATCAAACTAAATGACAGTTTCTCTCAATTAAATGAGCTGTAAAATTGAAATTTATACTTAATTAGTCGTTTTGTTTTCTCTTGTCTTTTTGGAAATGTATAGATTTGAATTTGGTCCAAGTATACGCTTTGTACGACCTAGACCTTCAAGACTATGGAACGCTAAGGTAATACCAAATCAATACGGTATTACTGTGAGATTTCGAAGTAAGAAGTCGGATACCTTACTGAAATCTGGAGGACAAATTAGTGATAAAAAGTAAGTATATTTTAGAATGAATATTAGGATTTACTAACTTTTCATGGCTTTTAATTTCATTATTAAAAAAAATTAATAATATTTGACCTTTTCTGAAATATCCAAAATACTAAAAATCAAATTTTTTTTCTCTAAGGATTTTTCATAAAAGTAGCATGATTTTCTCTCATCTAACTCAGCTTTCTTTTGTTACGCATCCAAAAACTTACCCTGTAAATGAGATAAAAGTGTTCAAGTGAAAAATTAGCGCAGTAAACTCAAAATGTATTGATTTAGACATTTAGAAGCCAAAGCAAAATTTCAGCAAAGAATATTCTTTTCGATAATTTCCTCTTCTGGCTCTACAATTATTTTTTGGACCATACTGTGGAATTAAGTAAGAGATAAACAAAATCCATTTATAGTTCTATTCTGTCTCATCTCGGGGATACAGAACACAAAATTGATGTGAACAAGGCCTTCAAAGTCATCTACTGTATACCAACTAAACTTTACCTCAGGAGTTCGTCTATTAAATATTGCTGAGGCTGTGGAAATCTACATCAAGAATTTTAATTTGTGCATCCAAAAGAAATCGGTTCAGACGCTTTCCTTACCTTGGCCGTCAAGGTTTCAATGATCCTTAATTTGTTGTAGAGATTTCCCTAATTTTATTTGATATCCTATTTACTATTACATTTTTATGCTTATTATAACTTATGCATCTTTCTTGAACTGTCATTTCATTGATCTTAACAGATCGGTAGAAAAGACACCAATACTGTTGGTGATCACTATTCTAGAGTATTCTGTGTATGCAAATATATATATGTATGTATATATAAATACATATAATTGTAGAGCCTTTAATTCATCAACTTCGAAGAGCCCTTCGACAGAGTTGACTGAGAATTAATTTTGAAATTACTTCAACACTATGGCGTGCAGTGTACAAATCTTTATCAACCTCATTCAACAGCCATATGACAATGCCACATGTCAGTCAGGTGATCCACAACAGGAAACTCAGTGAGGCGTTCGAAGTGAATAAAGGAGTAAGACAGGGCTGTCTATTATCACTGATGATATTCTTAATTGTAGTGGACTGGGTTATGCGTCAGACTGTGGGGAGTGAGGAGATAGGAATATGCTGGACCACCAGTAAGAAGACTCTAGAAGTTCTAGATTTCGCGTGTGTATGATATATGTCTAATGTCACACAAACTCGAAGACTTACAGGTGAAAACCAACAAACTGGCAGAAAAGGCAGGCAGCGAAGATAGGACTTCAGGTGAACACAGAGAAGATGTCAAAGTCAGAATCGGAAAAGCAAGATACGCCTTCATCAGTGTGAAACAGGTTTAGAAATCTTTGGCACTCGGGCAGCATGAAGAACAAGTTTCAGATTTTCAGCACAAATGTGAAGTCAGTTGTTCTATACGGGTAAGAAACTTGGCCAGCGTGTCACGAAAAGGATTTCCAACAGGCTACTGAAGACCTTTATCAACAGCTACCTTCGCTGGCTCCATACTGAAGATCAAATGGCCGATTGCTCAACAAATAACTAGGAGAAAATGGAGCTGGACTGATCGGGCAGACATTGAGGAGGCCGTCGAATGACATCGTGCGCCAGGCGATTGCTTGAGTGGAACCCAAATGGGAAACGAGGAGTGGGTCGTCGGTACGAAAGTGACATGGAGGAGATCGTTTGGGGAGGAGGAGATGAGAGATTATGGGCAATCGTCAACCCAGATGAAGAAGAGAGCAGAAAAAAGACCGAAGTGGAAATGTGTTGTTGAAGCCATGTGTTTCACCAGGAACACAAGGGATTAATAATTGGTAGAAGTTAGAATTCACGAGCCACTGAATCGCGTTCCAGTGGCTTAATGGTATACGAACTTGCCTTGTAAACGGAAGGTCCTAGGTTCGAATCCCAGTGGGTGCGTACTTTGGATGATTCACAAACTAGGATGAAACAGCTGCCCAGTACTCCCTGGTTTTCAATGGTTCTCTAACTGATATCAATCCGAGATCAAGTCGTAAAAACATAACTAAGACTTACAAACTAAACTATGGAAAATAATAATAGAGCAAGCAGCGGAAATTACCGAAAAGAATATTCTTTGCTCAAATTTTCTTTTATCTACTCAAAATATATTCCTGTATTTCAGAATAACCTAAGATAAATTCACTTAATTTGAAGGAGCTACACATAACAAAAACAAAGTTAGATACTTGATGTTAAAATTGTATAATCGCCTGAAAATATCCAGCAAAAAAAGTATGTACAGAGATATAAAATGAATCAAAAATAGTGTATAAGTTGCTTTTAAAATATCAACATATGTTGTTTACGTATTCTGACATTTCTTTACTTCTATTTTATTTACATTTTCGTCTACTGTGGAATTAAATCAAATTTTGTCAAATAATTAATACTTCTTTCTTATACATTTTAAACAAATTATTCTTTAATTGTATAACTGCCACCTGTCCATTAAAACAGCTTAATGTATACAAATATCCATAAGATCCAAATAATTTTTTCGTGTGAAAAATAATTTAGTTTTACTAAATAAATGCTGAGAAATGTTACTGTGAAAGTTTTTCAGTAATTTTAAGATTTTCTGAACAAATCCGATAATATGGTTCACTTGGGAAGAGTATTTGACTGGAAACACGCAAAGGAGTTTTTAAAATTTCCTTAGTTCACTTTTATCATTCTCAGTGTAAAAACGCATATCTATTCACATGAGAAAAAAAAACTCCAAACAATTCTAAGTCAGCCCTATACCAGGCTCCTTCATCTCTCTCTCTGATGATAATTAATGTTGTAGTTTTCAATCTGTTCTGCGAAATACAGCAAAATACTTGCCCCTTTCCTGTTTAAAACAAGCACCAGTTTTGATAAAGAAAAAGCCAGTATTTAATGAATTCATCTCAAAAGGCTCAATCTTATGTCATTTCTACTGGAGTGTGATCACACTACACTTGCAAATATAAGTTTTGTAGTTATTTACAAGTGCAGAAATAAAAGAGTTCAGGGATTTTTGGGAAGCTTATGTTATATACCGTGGTGGTGTGATACAGACAATGTGTTCCAACGGAATATTATTCTCACATATTCTCACAGTTCAATACTGTGTAGCAACAGAATACTATGTACATTTGAAACTTTCTATTTCATGTCATTTAATGTAGGCCAAAATCACACGCTCAATGATTGGTTAGAGAATATATAACTGTATCTATATAAATATCGATTTGATAACTTGAAAATATACCTTACCTTCCGTGCCTTGCCTTCTGTTTTTACATTTGGTGTCACTGCCTGCCGACAAATGGAAAGCCTATGCCCTGCAGTTTTTGATGGAGATATATGGATCTTCTTGCAGGACTTTGAGGCTTTTGCGCAGTTGAGTGGCATTCAGGTTCCGTCAGCGATGAGGCTGTTACTTGGGACGCTGCTAGGAGGTCGGGCGAAGTCTGCATATGATAGTGTGAAGAGAAGCACCGACGAATGCGCGACAGGGTCACACAAACTGCTTTCAAAGTGGGAAGGATCATACATGGTCACCGTGAGACGGGGTCACGAATATACGATCAGAAATGCAAACAAAGAGAAGCTCGTGAACGTCAGCGAGCTCTGGATTTCGATACAGCAAGACAAACTAACAAAGCCACCAGCACCAAGGAGATCGAACCGACTTCAGTCGAAAATTTTTGACGAGGGGACGAGTGTACTGGTGTAATACAGACAATGTGTTCCAACGGAATATTATTCTCACATATTCCCACAGTTCAATACTGCGTAGCAACAGAATACTATGTACATTTGAAACTTTCTATTTCATGTCATTTAATGTAGGCCAAAATCACACGCTCAATGATTGGTTAGAGAATATATAACTGTATCTATATAAATATCGATTTGATAACTTGAAAATATACCTTGCCTTCCATGTCTTGCCTTTTGCTGTTACAATACTACTGAAAAAACCTGAACTTTGTGTACAGAAGGAGATAGTGCTGAGTTGTAATCTCCCTTAGTTGCATGCTCTTCATCACCATCATCATACTCCCCCCCCCACTTTTTCCTCAGTATTATTTATTTACTGTATTATTATAAAATCTCAGCGAAATTGAAATGATTAATTCCAAATATAATTTTATAAATGTCTATTCTCACCAGCGCTCAATTATTTTATATTGTTTGATTATCTGAAATCATAAGTCAAAGTTGTGTTAATCTTACCTAGGAGTGTTGTTTTCTTGAGTTTAATTCAGACATGTTATAAAGTTTGTTGCTATGGTTCTATTTGGTTTACATATATATATAATATATATAAAGTGAATAAAATTTCGTTTCATATGCATAATATAAAGTCTAGAGTTTCATAATCTCTTATTATTTATGCCATGGCAACTACATTTTGTGTTAATGTGCCCTATATATATATATATACATATAATAACTTTTTTAGTTACCTTGACAAACTATCACTCACTTTTTATCGGTCATACACTTGTCGGACTTAATAATTATGTTTTGCCCCAAAGTCCACTTATCTCTATGTGTTAACCGTATGAAGTGATATGGAAAAAAAACAATCAAATTTGTAAAGTATTTAGCTGCCGAGTCTAACGGGAATTTAAGCACCATATATCTCCTTTTTGCTTATTTTAAACTTAACTTATGGAAAAGAGATATTTCTACTTTTTCTCTTTGTCATTTTAACTAAAAGAATCTTGAAGCTTGATTGATATGCCAAAGTATTTAAATATCCCGGTTATAATAGCTAAAAAGGTAGTTAGGCCTGTTAGACACTGATTGCTAGGCAGAACAGAGGTAGCGATCATAGAATTTTTTGAGTCAAATTTGTGTATACAAATACACTCCATAAACATCATATATTTTATTTATAGTTTACCAGGAGGCCGCATTTTTTTGTCGTGAAATCATAAATTCTCTTTTCTCTAATTTTACACGCTTGCAGTAACTTCCAGCAAACCTGCATTGTAGATTGTCTTGGTCATGTAAGCACTTGTAATATTTTATTATCGTTATTGTCATATACTGAACTTAAATTCTATCAGACTACAATCATATTTCATATATGTGTATAGTTGGAAAGCCTAATGAAAAATTAACGATAACATGCATTCGGTGTTTTCAAACGATTAAATCCTCATGCTAAGGTGTTACTTAATAAGTAACGGGTAACAATAAAATCCAGAACCTGCGTCTTATCCATTTTTTACTACTCGTCATCTGCATGTACCTGCATTCAGGTGTGAGAAACAATGTTCCCAATGGAACTCGAACCGAGCAGTTATCACTTAATGTAATTTGAGATTCCTCAGTCTTTAGTTTTACTGGACCGTAAAGGCCCGTCTCTTCTGGCATATAGGCTATAAGACAGGGAGGCTCGTTTTTATGATACGGCTCCGTATTTCTGAATAAACTGGATTTCATTGGTGCATTCGCCCATTTGTAGTTCTCATGTTATTTAAAATAAGGAAAGCTAATGTAGTATGTATATTCAACCAACCTCGTACCGTAAAGAGATGCTTATTTTCGTTGTTATTCCTGCTACAACTTTACAGATCTTTTATTTGGTGAGTAGACTACATACACTATGATTCATTTGTTATTGTTTCCGATTTAATGGAATCCATTTATTGTCTGAGGGTGATTCGTATGCTTTATGAATGTCAGTTCATTGATATTTGAGTATACCATTAAGGTGAATAATAATCTAATTTTATCACTCCTCCTTAGATTAGAATGTATTGTAGTAAACCATTAGATTATTCTATTGATTGTGCATAATGACAGTTTGTAGAACGCTCAAGCTTCATTTCAAAGGCTTCCTCTCTTAAAATATTATCATTATTAATATCATACTATCAGTATAATATAGCCAGAATGTGCACTGATTTGTTGCTGACGTATGTAGAACATCTAGAATAGAATTAACATGCATGGTTTTTTCCCAGCAAGATAGATTAATTACACCTTTTTCTGTAAATAACTGCGATTCATTTGAGAAGATTTCCACGAGAGACTTATGTGTTTAAGTGTCACAGAATGCAAGATATAGTCTTTACTTTTAATCATTAATAGCATCAAAAGATTTACCGAGTATGTTTTCATATGACCATTTATTATTTGACAAAGAAAGGTCCATGCGATAATTCCCTGGGCTTTTTTGTATTGCTTTTTGCGTTCCCATTGGGACATAGGGCTTCAAGCTTTAGCTTTGAAGTTTCACTAGCAGTGGTGTTTTTTACGGGATGGGGTTGCCAGCCTCACGCCCAACTTCCCCTCTTTGTCAAAATTATAACCGGCTAATCAGGGTAAAGGAGTGCACCGGATGGGACTCGAACCGCGGACCACGCGCATGGTCAGCCAGCATTCTACCGCTGAACCACCGGTGCACTTTTACGGCACATAGGGGGAGAATACTGAAAAGATGAACTACAACGGCTCGTTAGAAAGGCGACATCGATAATCTGTTGTACAATAGAAGTTAAGTGAAAAATTTACCAAGATGACTGGGAACAGTAATAATTTTCATGTTGATATGAAGTAATTCACGGAAGGCACAGGAAATATTGTCATCAGATCATGTACTTATTATTGTCATTTATTTTACTCCCCTTCCTTCCCGATGGAACATAGAGCTTCAAGCTAGAGCTTCGAAGTTTCAGTAACAGTAGTACTCTTTATGGCATGGGTTTACTAACCTCACGCCAAACCTCCGTCTTAACCGGGCTTACTACCAGCTGCTAGGTGAGGTTTAAGAGTGCATCGGTCACGGGTTGCACCCTGGACCACTTGTCTAGTTGACCAACATTCTACCACTGAATCACCGAAGCAACCTTCACATTATGAGTCAGGCTGTAAGTAGGTAGTTTAGTATTTATTAACTTTTGTATTAGGCAACCAGGCTTAGTATCTTTCTATTGATAGTTACACTTATGATGCATATCGGTACAGGAAGTATTTTGATATAATTCAAACAAAATCTCCCGTCTTTAATAATAATAATGGTTTTATTCTGAAAAATGCTTTTACAGATAATGCAGAACTTTCAGTGAGTTTCATTGCAAGGTATTTGCTCTTTGTACAGAATATAATAGTCGACAATACGTCATCTGAAGTAATACTATTTGATCATAAGCATGTTCTAATATTACTCCACAAGGTTCTTCCACCATTCCCCTCGGAAAACTCCCACCGGTAGGCAAAAACTTATCTGAAATTATGCGTGAGTATAGATGACGACTCATTGTAGTAATCGAATAATCAAAACAATATGAAACGGAGTGAATACGGTGGATTTCACTGAATAGAAAATCTAGGTAGCCTAGTGATTTAAGCAGGCCTCTGGTACACAAAACCGATAAGTTTCAAACTTTAATAAAATATGACACAAAATATGATGCGTGATAGACTGCTATTTATGTAATCTACGAATTTAAACATTTCCAAATATCGTCATTCGATCTCAGAGTAAACTCACACATGTTATAAACACAGTTTTTCCAGTACTGAGATTACATGGTCTTCTAAAGTTGTTTCACAATGTTATTAAACCACTAAGTAAGGTATTCAAGTGTTGGTTTGTAGGGATTTGATTGGTTACAGGATTTTCATCATGAGCTGACATTAGTTAGAGAACCATTGGAAAACCTGGGAGGGTGCAGCAGGTCGGGTGTGAGGACAAATACTCACCGAAGACATTGGCTAGGGGTGGCGCTATGTCGTGAACTGGCAGAAGTTAGAATTCATGGACCATTGGATCGGGTCCCAGTGGCTTAATGGTATACGAGCTCGCCTTGTAACCAGAAGGTCCAGGGTTCGAATCCCGGTGGGTGGCACTGATGAAGAGTCCCAAACTAGGATGAAACAGCTGTCCAGTACTCCCAGGTTTTCCAATGGTTCTCTGACTGATGTCAGCTCATGATGAATATCCTGTAACCACTAAGTTAGGGTTAACATTTCACCACTACACACGATGGCATTCCTTTCAAAGCCAAGTTAGACGTCTCTACCTAGTAATATTCCATTTTCTCTCAATATCTTCAGGACTTTTTAGGAAATGAAGGCATTGCGGATCAATCCTGAGTAGTATTAGGCTTACATTTAATCTGCAGATATGATTAGTATATGCCTTTGAAGGATATTAGAAACTAAAGTGAAGTGGATATAGTGAAGTGAATTTAGTTATCTTTTGGCTGATAGATGGAATTCATTGTCAACTAAAATGAACTACAATTTCTGTAATCATTTCTGACTTACTCAGTTTGCAGTACATAAGCTGAATGGTAAATAGACGTCTGATGTTTACTATTCTCTTCACACGTATTATATATACCATCAACGGTTATATTGTTCATTCGAATACTTACTTTTCATACTACACATATGTATCATAGTACTAGTTAAACGAAATCAGTTTTACGCTGTTTTGTTAATAAATTCTTAATTGTTCAAATAGAACAGAGATTCTATCTATTTCACTATATGAAAGATGAGATTTTGGAAAAGAGGGGAGAAGCGTCTAATAATTCATACAAATTACTAGTTTTCTCATTCTAATTGATATTGATGTAATACTGATTCAATGGAAGAAATTAATTATCCTTTAAATCATATTTTCCCAGTGGAACAATTTGCTTATGATTTGTACAAACAAATGCGTAGACTACTTATAAGAAAATAAACACATCTCAGTGTATTTAACTCTCTAGGGGTGCTTTTTATAAATAGACGTTATTCGTATATAGATTTTTGGAAAAATTACACTATTTTGTAGTGAATGGCATAAGATTCCGCCTAAATACTCATTGAAAAAGATTTACACCATTTCTGATTGTGAAGCTACTACAGCTAGTGTAAGGTTGCAGTATATTTCACGTAACCATACATAAAATAAAACGGTCTTACATCTCATGTGCACTGCACAATTTATAAAGCAGGATGAAGAATTTTTAAGTGTTGGTTTGTAGAGATTTGGTTGGTTTCACTGTGGATTTCATCATTAACTGACATCATCTAGAGAATCACTGAAAACCAGGGGACACTGAATAGCCGTTTCATCCCTGTTTGAGACTTTTCAGCGTTATACACCAAAGACCTTGGCAAGGGTTGAACCCAGGACTTTAGGACTACGAGGCAAACACATTAACATTCAGCCACTCATTCCTAAGGTCCTGGGTGCTTACTTTTGAAGAGTCTCAGAATAGAATGAAACGTCTATCCATGTCATTCTGGTTTTCACTGGTTCCCCAACTGATATCCATACCTGAGGAAATCTACCTTAAAAAACACACTTTTATTTCACTTACTAAAGCCGTATAAAAAAGCAGTAGCTTTCTACTGTATTCACTTGAAAAAGAAAGCTTGCATTCAATCAGATAACTTTCTTTACTTCAGATATTATGAGAACAAGTATTACAAAGCGTAAGGCGGAAATAAAGAAATCGACGAATTATTGATGTGTACAGATCAATTGGCTGCAGTGTTGGTAAACAGCAGTTGGCGATTAGACAACCGAAAGAATGAAGATGATGATGAGTAGTCTTCTAAATACAACAGAAACACCCTATACAATTAGGTATCAGTGGAGGCATATTTATTTGAGACATAATGAAACTGTTGGCGACCAGGTTCCTAATCGACTAGTGTACAATATTCTTCACACAGCTAAAATAACCACAAGACTATATACTACTGATTGGTTGACATGAGTAGTTGCATACCACACATATCAACCAGTAGTCTGCTACCAGGTCAAGGTGATCTGAACACTGGATGACTGTTCTGCTAGCTAGGTGCTGAGCTCATCAGCGGTATACCCAGTGTGACTCAGCTCAGAGAGCCGAATCAATTCCAACCACCTGATTTCTGAGTAGCTACTTGTAGCATATATAATTTCATGCAAATATGCCTGCTTTCTTGAAACCATTTATGTTATAAGGCAGATCATATATTGGGATTTGAATAATTTAGTTCCCAAAAGAAACTATGCTAAAAATTTCATCAATCGAACTGTGTACATTACAAATTGTGGATTCCACTTAAAATAACCATAGTTGAAACAAGTGAACCTGAAGTGTGGATCTGATATTCTTCCTTAGATATATAAAAAATTCTTATTAGACATAAGTACACTCTGTGTTTATGATTACAAAGCATTTATGGGTAAGTTTTGTTTCATATTTGAGAGATTACTGTGATATGATTATAAGAAATAAATCATACATATATATATATATATAAGCATAGGTATACATTAAAACAAGCACCCAAATTGCCACCTATGTTTCTGTGAATATTCTCTGATTTCCCACCTTGTCCAAGTTGTTTACACATACAAAAATGACTAAATATTCTTAAGAATACCAATGACATTGACAAGAAGAAAGAATTTCTTCATATATTCCTTCCCTTCAACCTAAGTGACAGGTAACTAGTGTCAGTTTTATTCCCTTTTATATTACTTCATGTCAGATGATGAAGTTTATTATTACTTTTAACGTAACACACAGAATCTTATGCTTAGTGAATGCAAATATGATGTATTCAATCCCTTTATATTAAAACACTTTTATGTACAGTCTGCTTACAATAGAGGGAAAAGAGAAGCACGATAAAATACTCCAGCATTAACACACGGGTGAAGCACACCACAGCATCAATAATTCAGGCACAGTGAATCAATGATTCCACTAAAATTTAAGCTTTCAATCTATTATTATTTATTATTGTTCCCTTGGGTTCCTAGTGGAACATAGGGCTTCAACTACACGTCTCCACTTGCTTCTGTCTTCTGCTGTACTTTTCACCTGCATCCATGTTAGTCCATACTGTTTCAACTCCTCTTCACACGATCTCTTCCATGTCACCCTTGGACATCCCACTCGCCACTTCCCTTCCGGGTTCCACTCGAGCGTTGGCCTGACGTGCGATGTCACCCAGCGGCCTCCTCAGAGAGTGTCCAATCCACCTCCACTTTCTCCTGCATATTTGTTGGGCTTTCAATCTATTAAGGTGCCTAAATAAGCGCCAAGTTAAGTAAAAGTCAGAGATTTTTAAAATGATATTAATAACAAGTTTATTTCCAGAAAATTAGCTGAAATTATCAGCTTGAGAAAGTCTAAAATGTAACGCTTATCAGAATAATAGGATACAAGTTAATGCATCTGTAAATGATGTAATAATGGTCGGGAAATCGCTCAAGTTATTGGATTCACATAATTTAGACAGATTAATATTGATTTTGTTACACTGGCTTATGCTATGGATATCTAGAATATGATTGTGTTCTGCAACTGTACAGTTTCATAATGTGAACATAACAGTGCGACAATAACCTACTACTTATAGATCATTAACTGTTTTGAGGCATGAATAGGTAACGGTAAGCCTCAACTTAGCTTCCAGATTGCTTCTCTTAAAAATCTAATAGTTTGTTGTTAATGATCTGTAGATTGTGTAGGCTTTCGGGCGACTAATTGTCAGCTTTTGTTTTCAAGTTGTGTCAGAGTTATCATTTCGTCTGTTTGATGAGTCTCCACTTTTGAACCTCTTCAGTTGAAATGTGAATTAATTCAACTTTTCCCGATAAAAGAATTATATTTTACTGTGATCATTTTGACAGCTTCCTTGTTTCATTATTGAGATATGTCTTGTTTGTTGTTTGACACTAGTGCATTGTTTTCGACATCTCGTCTTATTTGAATGGGTCTTCGTGTATTTACGTCAATATTTGTTCAAGGAACTTGGAAATGACTGATTCTTAGATAGTATTTTTACCTATACTGCTTGTTGATTTGAGTCTTCTTTCAGAGTTAGAGTCTTTTTGTTTCAATGACCCAAAATTTGTTTCACATTAACATTTTGGTCGTGTTTATTTTGGAGGATCTAGACTTTGCCGATGATATATGTCTGATTTCCCACAAACTGGAAGATATGCAAGAGAAAAGCAACAAATTTGGAGAAGAACCATCAAAGATAGGACTTCAGGTGAACATAGAGAAAACAGAGGTGATGAAGATTCCTGGGCAACACCACCAACAGCAACAACAACAACAGACAACGATCAGCATAAATGGAAGGAACCTGAAAGAAACAACCTCCTTCACCTACCTGGGAAGCATCGTTTCAACTACAGGCGGAATTGATGAGGACATCAAAGCAAGAATCGGAAAAGCAAGACAAGCTTTCACTACTCTCAAGTCTGTGTGGAGGTCAACAACACTCAGCATCAAAAATAAGATCCGGATTTTCAACTCCCATGTGAAGTCAGTGCTACTCAATATACGGATCAGAGACTTGGCCAGCGCGTCATAAAGAGCATCTCAAACAAACTACAGACCTTCATTAACAGTTGTCTTCGCTCAATACTCAAGATCAGATGGCCGGCCAGAAAATGTCAGCAACAGGGATCTCTGGGAGCGAACCAACACAGCAGGAACCGATTGTGAAACAAATAGGCAGGAAGAAATGGAGGTGGATTGGCCATACTCTGAGAAAACAATCCATCAAGTGACATCACAGGCCAGGCCATCGCTCGAGTGGAACCCGAAAGGGAAGCGGTGAGTTGGTCGTCTAAGGGTGACTTGGAGGAGGTCATGTGAAGAGGAGATGAAAACATGTGGGCAGACTTGGAGCAAGGTGAAGACTCTAGCAGAGAACAGAACGCAATGGAGACGCACGGCTGAAGCCCTATGTTCCTGCAGGAATTAAAGGAAACAATAATAATAATAATTTTGCTATTGAAATAATCGGTTTCTTATCATGAAGTTTAACTGTTGTCTTGAGTCAATAAAATCACTGTATATGAACTGTTGAATCTGGTGACTGAAACAGTCCTTGTAGCTTAGTTTATCAAGTGCATTTCACTTCCAAGTGGAATGCTGCTAGTTTTCCTTGACTTCTGAATGCTTTATAATTGAAAATCTTCGATGGATAAAGTGTATTCAGTTTCATGAACTCAAATTTCATCATTACGTAGTTAACAAATTATGAATATATGAATAAGGCATTAAGAAGACAAATTTCGCGAGATGATATCATTTCGTAGTTGCTTTACAACCGCTTTACAACTAACATGGTTAACAATAATAAAATAAAGCTCATGACAATTACTCAGTTAAATAAAAAATAAAAGTACATACTAATGACCAATCATATTTAGATAGGTCATTTAGTCCAGGGTAGGCGAAGATTGAAGTCTATTGATATATATATTGTCAAGAAACAAATGCAGATCTGCATTCATCGGAAATAAGTGAAGGCTTAACTACTACTGGATAATGTCTTACCTTTTCTAAAATAACCCTCTCACTTATGGCTAGATAATATTAGTACAATTGATTAACCCCTAAATCACTCTTAGGCTAGATATTTTCGTACGATGAAACTAACGATGGTCAGAAGATTTATGGTGAACTCTTACTTACTTCGAAACCAAATGAATTTTGGTAGCATAACATATTCTCTATAGACTATCAAAAATTTTATAAAGCTTGCAGTTAATATTTTACATATTCACTTAATTTTAATTCGATTAGCTTCGTGATGAATTGTTTCACCTACGTCTATCGGTTCACTTTAGTCGTCTTTCTAGACTCGACTTCTTGTGCAATAATACAGTTCATCCAGATTTCACTTGACAAGAACTAACGTGTGGTGTTTTAATCACTGTCAGTTTTCTGGAGGTAAAGATAACAGTTTTGAAGAAGTAGTTGGCAGGACCTCTTTGACATATATTTCATGATTACTGGTACTCGTCAGCAAGGTGTATCTTCAACTTCCATAGAAGTGATGTCCTTTCTGGGATTCAAACCCGCTTCATCCAGTGCTACAGTCAGAAGTGTTGCCAGCAGCCAATTTAGGCTGGGGACTGATATCCTGGAGGACTGTAATGGATAAACTGGTTAATCATTCACCTAGTCCTTAATGTATGAATTCTATCACATCAAGCCAGATGACTCACCAGAGCGATGCAAGAATTCACTGGACATCATCTGGGAAGGATTTTTTCCTCCATTGGTATTTGAGAATCACCAACTTATACGTTTGCTTGAATTTATACCTTGTGACAAAAGTCTGAAATAGAGAAAAAAATTGTCAATTCGTACTCTTTGATTTTCATTTACCGGTCTCTATTGTCTATATGTCATTAAAGCTACCCCTGAAAACAGTTTTAATCTTAACAGAAATTAATTGACCAACTGGTTGAAAAACATCAGGATTTATGTGATTATTCATTTCATCCTTCTAGCGAACTGTAAGTATGTGGAGAGAATTCATTTTGAAAAAGTATCCCTTTGAAATATCAGCTTTTCTATGCATTTAAATGTATGACTAATTGTAAAGTACATTCATAACTTCATATTATTCTAATCTGCATGATTCATCATTATGCTTATACATATACATATAAGCGTATGAATGAATTATACTTTGACAAGACTCTTTATGACATAAATATACAAAAGATAACTTGTTACGACGACAATAACAAAGGTGATGACCACCGATGAAATGATACATTTATCCTATGATAAACTATTCTTTGACTTATTCGAAGAACAAATGAAGTTAAATTATTCTCTGTGTTGAGGATTACTCACAAAAGCCTCATCGTCATATGTGATGATTCAGTTATTCCTCTGAAAAGTATGAACATTAGCAAAATTGTTCTAAATTCTGAACAAATCTTACTTATTATTATCAGAATTTAGTTAAAGACACTGATAATGAATCAGAAGTACATTGGTAAACGTTTCAGCTCACTGATTTCTCCATCTTGTCCTAATCTAGTTGGTCTTACTTGACCCTGAATTCATTCGGAAAAAGCAAGTTTCAAAACAATGGCGGTTCATTTATGTATGGTTTGATAAGAAATTCAATCTGAAAAAATCACACAAAGTATGTGAGTAATTAAGGAAGACTGCAACATTCTGAATAACTAAAATAGTAAACACTTGATTCCTACTTTCCATTTATACGACATACTTAGCATAGAGTTGTAGATCCTGGTTTAATTTGAGCACTCCTTAATACACACTGGGCTTTGAATACTAACGTTCTCTTTTTTGAAAAAATAATCCTTTGAGTCAGTCCAACAATTATTATTATTTCCTTTGGTTCTGAGTGGAACATAGGGCTTCACCAATACATCTCCACTTTGTTCTATTGGTGCTATTTGTTGTCACTGTTCGTTGGTTATCTTCATCACCTCCATCTTCTCTATGTTCACCTGGAGTCCTGTCTTCGCCTTCTGGCTCTTCTGTCAGCTTGTTGGTATTAGCCTGTAAATCTTCAAGTTTGTGTGACATTAAACGTAAATCATCCACACGCGAAATCCAGATCTTCTAGAGTCTTTTTATAGGTGTTCCAGCGTATTCCTGTATTCTTGCTACCCACAGTCTGACGCATAATCCAGTCCACCACCATTTGTGCGTCGGTGGCACAGCGGTTAGGACGCTCGCCGACCCTGTACATGGTCCGACGTTCGATCCCCTGCCGACGCACACCCGATATCTATGGTCGGCCTGCAAAATTTGGCCTACCGGTATCACATGCTGAAAATTCCATACCTGTACCAAAAATACTGTGTGGTTTCAAGCTATAACCAAAAATAAATTAGGATCAGTCTGACAAAATGAATACATTTTTTGCAAAATAATGACATATGGCTAGCACAGAAATTTATGAAGTTTCTTTTAATAGTGAATAAGACAAAGTGAGAAATGCCTGTCTCATTATCTGGATAAGAAATGTTTTTATGTACAGTCTCACTATATATATATATATATATCTACTATCGCATATGCATATATATATATATATATACGCTATTGAACATACGGTAACGAAAAGTATACGGCTCACATATGCAGATGGTCTCAGCAATCTTTTTTATTCAAATACAGTCAAAAAAACGGAAAATATAATAAAACGACGGGGACTGAGAAAGCTTAATAATGATAAGAAGTTTATTTGTCTCCCGTATTTCATATCTAAGTCAATAAAACTTCATGATATTAGCAGTGTTATTAGTGTTAAATGAAAGCATCATGAGGTTGAGTATTTATTAGGATAAGTTGGTGTGTTTTTTACTCATTGTTCATATTGATTCAAATCTAGAATAAGCGGTTAATGTTATTTTGAAGTCTGTTGTTTATCTTTGACATTCTTGACAACATATTTAGCTTCCAAGTTGAAGTAAACGGCAATCTAATGCCTGAGTCATCGATTAAGGTGTTTGAATTTTAGGTGGTAAATCGAAATTGTGATGTTCACCATCGGATTTGTATTAAAACTGATTTGTAATTACGATGTAGTTCTTTAAATTCATGGGACAGAATATATATTTAATATTTTGCTAAACAGTACTGAACTTATTTTTGATTCAGCGAACAGTTGGGAATCAGATAGTTTCAAGATTTCTAACATTCATTTATTGCACTTCATTTTTTCGATTTTGACCACGGATTGATATCAGTGAGAGAACCATTGAAAGCCAGGAAGTACTAAACAGCTGTTACATCGGCAGTACGCAGCCACTGGGGTTCGAACTCAGGATCTTCCGGTTGCAAGGCAAGCTCGTATACCATCCATCCACTGGGACCCGATTCAATGGCTAGTCCATGAATTTAGCGTGACCAACCAATATCATCGGCAGGAACTCCATCCTCACTCCCGAATGGATGGACCTCACTGGTCACGACTTCTCACTAGGACTCCAGGAAACTCCGTCCTGTAGCAAGTCACTAGCGAGCATCAGATTAATTTTCAAGAGTTGATTTGTAAGGATTAGATTTGTTTTTCGAGTTTAACCACGGATTGATATCATTTCTGCAAAGAAAATCTTCTTTATCGACGAAGACATCCTCAAAGGCTTTACGATCGCATTCATATTTATTAGGTCGCGTAACAGTCTATTATTAAGTAATAGGATGAGTGATATCATTGATACAGGAACTAATGTGTAGTTTACAGTGACAGGGGGAAATTGTGTAATAATCGGCAAGAAAATGCAAGTAAGGGTTTGAAATTCAACAAGACGAAGGTTATTATCAGGTGAGAATGGACTGAATGTTCAGTTGCCAGCCGTGGAGAAAGTAGAAAAGTAACAAAAGACGTAGAAGGATTATGTCAAGAGTGGTGATAGTGAATTACTTACAAGAATCCAACAGCTAAGAAGAAAATTTAAGACTATAGTACATTGGGAAACTGTTTATGAATCACACTGCTGTTACTTCTCTTTTTTATTCAATAATAACTTGTCATCACATTGGTTAGTAGATAAAAATGTCACCATACAGCCTGTGAAGACGATTTCGTTGACAATGAAAATTTTTATGCTCAGTTGCCTCTTGTTTTCTTCATGATCCTAACGGTACTTTTAGTATTATATGAAATCCTTCTGTAATGAAAGAAATCGGTTCAGAAAATCTTAGATCAATTTTTGTATTTAACTGGTGGATGGTGACTAGCATTGGAATCCAAGATGTGCATTTCATCCCATTTGGGACTCGTCAGTTGGATGTACCTGCATTTCCCAGTGAGTGATTATGTTCCCACCAAGGCTTGAACCCGGTGCCCATAGTTTCAAACGCTAAAGCGTTATCCACTAGACCACTTGGGCCACGAGAGCCACCTGTTGTGCAACAGGTCATGTTAATTTAATTTTAGATTTTCTTGTCGATTGATTTGCGGCCCAATTGGTGTAGTGGATAACGCTTTGGCGTTTGAAACTATGGGCACTTGGTTTGACCCTCTGTGGGAACATCATCACTCACTGGGAAATGTAGGTACATCCAGTTGAAGAGTCCTAATTAGGACGAAATGCACATCCTGGATTCCACTGCTAGTCACCATCCACCAATTAAATTCTAATTTCATGCCCAGACATCGTCGAAGCATCTACACAAGAAGCCGACATGTCAACATGAGACCGAGCACTTCGGTCCAATCAATCGACGGGAAAATCTAAAATTTAATTTTTGTATGTCTGAAAATCATCTATTAACCAGATGTACCTATGAAAATGATAGTGTTTATTCCTTCGTACTGAACCTAATCGCAGATATATATATATATACATAGTATAAAATGGAGCACATAAAACAAATTAGTAGTCGGTGGGCATACAGAATGATTCCAGTAGTGTTACACATTGAGTGCCACATTTGGTTTACTCTTTCTGTTGATTATTTTTACATAATCTATGACTTCATGCGTTTGATGGTTGAAGGCAATAAGCAGAAAGCACTAGACTTAGCTTTCATGCTGGCTGGCATTTGTCAGAAAGGCATTTTGCAATCCTGAAGGAACTCACTCCCTCCTCTAAGATTCGAACTCACATCATCCAATGCTGCGGTCAGAAATGTTACCACTGAGCGATTCAGGTTCGCTATTGTAGGACTATAATAGGTATTATGATTGGCCACTGGGTTAATGCAGACTGAAGTCCATCAGTCATGTTTGGGATGTCACCACACATGACATCAATTACTACGCAATGTTTAGTCAAAGTATGACTTAATGTGTTTGTAAGGAAATAGTTATTATACTACTTTTAATGAGGCATATATTCTAAAAATAAGGATGTTTCATTTCCCTATCAATTAAATCTACTTACAATTTACAAATTTCCATACGAACTACTGATTTAAAATCAAAAATCGATTAACCACACAAAGGTGACTTATTTACTTCATGTATGCCAGTCAGTTTCATTCGTATTCTTTACTATCATATCAGATGAAATACAGAAGAGCAGTATAATTAATAAAAGAGAAGAGTTGTCATGTAAAGGTAGGGTAGAAATAAACCATTATAACCATCACCATATTCATACTGCTATATCAGACTGGTTTGGTTTATTCTATCCGATTTGTATATCATAGTGTCTCGTTATAGTCAGGCAGTACATTTTAAATGTAAACAAAACTCCTTTTTCATTATCTTTCTTTTCTTCTTCACTTAAACTGTTTGTTTCATATTCCTACAAAAAAAAAGAGAACCATTATTTACGTGGAATTTCTTTCATTGGCAATTTTTTTTGTCTGTTTTGCACTTTTTATTCAAAAATTAACCCTTTTTATTATATCAAGTTGAATAGATTTTTGCAGGTTAGTATTACTGACTTGTCTGTAGGATTTGTATAGTTTCATAAAGAGGCTAGGAGAATTAAAAGTCAATGGCCGATGTTTGTTGTGTATGACAAAAATTAAAAATGAATTTGAGAAGTGATATATCATCTCTATGACCACATCAAAAATAGAACGTTTGATTTTTAACCAGACAACAAGCCATCATGCCTACTGTCGTCGTACATAATCCACAAAGATGAATATACATGTAGGCATAGATAAAATTGGGTGACTAAGTGATAGAAATTGATTTAGCTATGACTTCTTCATATTTGTTATTAATTATTGTAACTTCTTTTGTTTGTCATTTCTAGTAATCCCAAAAATTCTTTTTCTTTTCATAATTATTGTTACTGATTTGATGGGTTGTACGTATTTTGTATCAGGCTAATATTTTACATTCAAGTGTTGGTTTGCGGGGATAAGATTGGTTTCGGGATTTCATCATGAGCTGACATCGGTTAGAGAACCAATGGAAAACCTAGGAATACTGAACAATTGTCTCGTCCTAGTTTGGGACTCTTCATCATTACGCACCTGCTGGGGCTCGAACCCAGGACCTTCCGGTTACAAGGCTAGCTCGCAGACCATTAAGCCACTGAGACCAACTCAGTAGGAAATCGTGGCCAGTAGAGTACAGCAGGTTGGGTGTGAGAACGAATACTCGCCGATGACATTGGCTAGTGGTTGCGCTAGAATCACGAATTGGTGGAATTTGGAATTCATGCGCTGACCATTGAATCGGGTCCCAGGGGTGGAATGGTCTACCAGCTAGCATTGTAATCCCAAGGTCCTGTGTTCGAATCCTGGCGGTGGATGCGTACTGTTGAAGCGTCACAAGCTAGGACTAGAGACAGTTGTCCAGTACTCCCAACAGGTTTTCTAATGGTTCTCTAACCGATGTCATTTCACAATGACATCCTGAAAGTAGGAAATGCCACTGTTTATTAAGCTAATAGAAATAAACACTATTCTTGGCCTTGTTAAGCTGATTAAAAATAGGATAACTCATCGGCTCACATGTTTACTAAAATTCCAATAAAATAAGAAAAATGTTAAAGAAAGTTAATGTGTGACTCGATGAAATTTATAGATTCTATATTTATTGATGTATTTTTGATATCTTCAATCCACACACACTGAATTCTTGGGGTTTTCAAAGCAATGTCAAAGTTTTGCACTCATATAATTCTTATTTATTTGTGTTCATTGCATTTCTCTACTAAAATACGATGGTGTTGATAGCTAAGCTGAAATTATTTATATTAATCCGTCTTGCTGATGGTTTCATTTCTGTTGTAGGTTATAAGAGTCATAAGTGTACTTCTTCATTCTAGTCAGCATATTTATTCACTTCATATTGACATCTAAGCGAAAGATGTTGTGTAGAAAGACAATGAGGGGCTTCGTAATTAAACCAATCTAACCAGAGTAGGCAACCACATTAAGATCATCTATCTGAACTACAAATTTTCTCTATTTTATTTTTTATAGATACAAGTGACGATGAGTAGTGCTCATATTTTTAGTGTCATTCAGTTAACCATTTATTGTGTACCATTGACAGAGATTCCGATTATCAGAAGTTAGTGAGACAGTAATGGCAGTAATGTTTAAGCAGAAAAATGTACTCCACATATATGACACAGTACCCAATAATTTTTGTGAACTACTTACTCCGTTTCTTAGTGTCTTTTAAATGCATGAAATTTATGGCTTAAAAAAACTAATAACGAATTAAGTATTTCTTGGTTTTGGCCGTAGTTGTTTGTATTAACATGCTGGAGACAGCAGACAGGATGAAAAGCATATGTATGGTTGTGCGACGGAAAATATTTCTGTATACAAGTAGTAATACTATTTTTTTCCCTCAGCAGCATCTTTCCAACTACAGTTAAATGGATAAGGATGCCGAAGACAGCCAATACCAAGAAATTAAGGTAGGCGTTCCATGCGGAGATCTACAACACTACGCATAGAACAAGAAGATCCAAATTTTCAAAGTCAGTGCTTCTATACAGTTCAAAGACTCGACGCAGGCGTCACCAGAAGTACTTCCAATAGGCTGCAGATTTTCATCAACAACTACCTCCACTGGCTCGATAGTGAAAACCAGATGGTAGGCAAGAAAGGATAAGCAATAAGGAACTTACTTTACGAATATGCGAGAGGAAATGGATATGCAATAGGCATACTTTGAAAAGGAATTCAAGTAACGTCGCACATCAGACCATTGAGTGGAATCTCTATGGAAAGTGACAGGTTGTGCACCCGAGGGTGATATGCATGAGGTCATGTAAACAGAAAATGAAAGTCTGTGAGCGGTCAAATAGTCAGCTGAAAGTGTTAGCGGAGAACAGAGAGAAGGAATGCATATGTGCTGTTCAAGTCGTATATCCCACTATGGACGCAGGGAACGAATAATAATAAGAATAACAATAGCTTTATTATGCACAATAAGTTTATACAGCATGTACAGTTTTCAGCGTAGTTTATTTACTCTTCATCCAGGAGTTTCAAGTAAAACAACCATTTCCAGTACATCATATGACTCACTACGGTGTTTTTCTCTGGCCCTACAGAAATGCTGAACGATAGGCTGCAAACCAATTAAAAATGTGCTCGAGTACATTTGGAGACCCATGAATATAATTGAATGATTATAACAACAAGAACTAAAGATAATAAGATGCATTTTCTTGGATGGAAATTTAGGTAGCTCAGAGATTCAAGCAGGCCATTGGAGATATCTTCAATCCGCATGGTGGAAAACACCATGCGAATGCTAAACAAAGTGTGAATTCACAAATAGGGAGGCAAATTTAGAAGAATTCCAACTCATGAAAAATTCATACAATTGCATTCCATAAAGTTGCTTTAACAAACAATTAGTCCGTTTAGTTTCATATTTTATGTGTTTATTTTTTAAAACGCTTCCATCACAACTTATTGCTTACAGTCACTGTCAAAGTAGTTCCCAGGACTCGCGATACATGACTTTCACTATCCGTTTAATCACCATTCGTGGATTCTTTTAGTAATGGAAACTAGATATTTGTTTATTTAGATAAGAATCTAACGCACAATAACAGAAATAACATAACACTAAATCCAAATGTATATATATAAAAATTTCAGTTACCAGTAAGATCCAGGATGAGTGATTAAGATAACATACCAAGAAGTTGTTTATTACTGTGATTAGAAGCAGTAAATTATGATGATGATGACAGGGTTATTCAAAAAACAATACTGTTTTATGCATAACACATTATGAAGAACATTTACAAGATTAGATGAATTCCCTATCAATTTTTTATCCCATAAGATTTTCCCTAAGTCAAAACAATAAAATGTATAATTAATCACTGTGATCTAATTTGGGCATACCTTAACTGAGAATAACCAGTCCATTCTATGCATGAAATTATTCTATTCTATTACAATGTTCATAAATGTTGCCATTGTTGTTATTTCTTTTTTTCATTATCTGTTAATTCTAATGTGATTAGTTATTCGGAATACATAGCGATACAGGGTAATCTTTTTTTAGGAAAGCCCTAGGATGAAAATCTGCTTCATTTTCCTCTTGAATGTTGTAAAAATTGATTCTTTTTCTAGGGAATAAATACAGATACTCTCCTAGAAAGTATTTCTCTCAGCAGATAAAATATATCCTGGCCTAATGTCTGTACATTAACAATGACAAAGAGAGAATCAATAGACTTTTCATTACAATTATTATTAATATTACATTTACAAATAGATTGAATATACCTTTTTTTATAATGAATTTTCTGTTTATTTATAGATTAATTTTTACCTGTTGCATTGTTTTTCATACAAAGTGAAAAAGAGTCAATGAATGTGATTAAAATTTGATTCAGGTCCACTAGGTGATTGATTTGTTTTGAAGTAGTCAAAACTGACAACACGTCCGTATGTTATATAACAACAGATTTATGCTTTGATTGGACACTAGTAACTAGTGTTATGCGTCTAGTCCTTTCTTTGGTACAGGCTGAATTCTATCAGTCAGGTTTGCAGCACTGGGTGACGCAGGTTCGAATCTCAGAAGGGACATGAGTTCCTACAAGGTTGCAGATACGCCTTGGTGACCAGTGCCAACTAGCACGAAACCTAGGTCCAAGGCTTCGTGCCGATTGCCTCCAACCATCTAATATCATCAGATTTATGCTTTATTTATATATTGTCAATTGGGATAAATACTCGGGGTTGTAGTTGCCAGTAGTTTAGTGGTAGAATGCTCACCAGCCACTTGCATGGTTCAGGTCCCGTTCCCGGCAGACGCCAGTATGAAACCTGGAAAAGAGGAAAAACTGGGATGAAGCTAGCAATTATATTCCATGAAGCCCTCTTCCGCTCGAAACACAAGGAATTAAAACAGAAATAATCAATACTGATATTAAATTTACCAGAAGTTTTTATAAAATCCTGTCAGTCATATAAATCGAGTTGTTGAGTGAGGAAATAGGCTATCGCAAATCAAATTTGCCGCGCCTTCATTTTAGTACATTTACATAGGCAGAACGGAGGCGGTCAATTACATTTTGAACCTCCTCAGGTGTTTCATCTTGTATTACGGGTCTAGAAGAATGATGTAATTACGTCAGACGTTACGCTTGACTGTTTTAAGGGTGTTCTGTCAAAGTTTTTACGCAACTAGAATATCTGTTATGACATTTTCTATACTATGCTTGCGACAGCCTTTGTTCTCATTCCGATTTGTTTCACACAAATATATGTGAATTTTGCGTTCCTAGTGTTTGTTTTTATTGTTTTATGATTTGTTTTGTTTTCTAACTTTCAGTAATGATGCGATTAACTAACTAATGATAATCTAATTCTCCCCTATTTATTTAAACAACACTTTTGTTTGTTGTTGTTGTTTTTTTCTCTCCAGTTTAATGAATGTGGCTGAATTGATTATGGAATATATTGTTGAAGAGAATCACTTCTCTGGAAGTAGTTACAGCTTCCTCAGTGTTAATAACAATGATGCTAGTTCTGGTAGCGCTTCAACTATCTCAATGAATCACTTTAAATCAGATCGACTGGATACTAATGATCTACACGGATTGGATAGTGAAATATTCTTAGAAAGTTCATCTGATGATCCGGATTTAGACTTTACTGAAAATGCCGAAAATACTAATAATGTAAATAACAGAAACAGCAATAATAATAATGCTGATGATGATGATAATAATAAAAATTCTTATTCACTTACTAACCAACCATTTATACAAGTTAAACTAATTCATTTTATGCGTCAATCAAATTCTAGTAAAATTATTCCACAATCATCAGCAAATAATTTAATTAATTTAGATGTACCAAGTTTATTAATGCAACCGAACAATATGCATATTTTTGTTCAATTTGAGGTGAGCATACTTCATTCATTTATTTAATTTGATCTGTGTATTTGTGTGTGTGTGTGTGTGTTTGTAAATATTGTATTTGTGCACTTACAATCACAAATCAGATAATGAATTCATTTGTTTGCCACTTCGCCTTATACATATATCCTGTTTGTATAGCAGTGTAGGTTTTTCAGTGATAGGCATTCTCTGTTTGAGAGGTTGTACTTTGATTTACACATCCACTGATCTTATGGTGATATTTACAATCTATGACTATGATCATATTCATCACCATTCATATAGTTTTGTGCTATGGCCAACTCTTGCGTTGGGCAAGAGCTGATGCTCACAAGCCACTAGCCCTAATAAGGTGAGTAGTTACCTGGGGTTCTAGTGAGAAGTCGTGACCAGTGGGGTACAGCAGGTCGAGTGTGAGGACGAATACTCACCGATGACATTGGCTAGTGGTCGCGCTATATCGTGAATTGGCAGAAGTTGGAATTCATGGACTGGCAGCTGGATAAAGTCCCAGTGACTGAATGGTCTACGAGCTAGTCTTGTAACTGGAGGATCCTGGGTTCGAACCCTGGCTAGGACGAAACAGTTGCCCAGTACTCCCAGGTTTTCCAATAGTTCTCTAACCGATGTCAGCTCATGATGAAATCCTATGAAATCCTCCAAAACCAACACTTTATCATTACAATTAGTGATGATTTACTTCGTATAGACAAGAGAAGCTGTCTCCTTTCTTTTTTGTCACAAAATCCAACTTCCTGTCTATTCTTTTTTGGTGCTAACATATTATTATTGTGCATTGTCATTCAGTATCGAAAGAATTCATTCTTAGTTATTTACCGAGTAGAGAGAAGCCTGGAGAAGAAAATAATAATAATGATCGCTTTATTCTAGACAATATTTTAGCAAATAGTACAGAATATTCGACATATTTAAATGACAAAATATCTACTCTTCACACAAGATTTTCAAGTAAAATAGTATTCAGCAGTACGCCGTGTGATGCCACTTTGTTCCATCTAAAGCAATAACCGATTCTTTACTATACTTTCCTCTCATTTCCTTTGATAAGTTCTCTTCATTACATTGATATCAAGGTAAAAATCTGCGTGAGTTCATGTAGCGATCGAAAAACGCAATCGAATGATTAAAATAGTAAGAAATGCAGATTAATCTATGCGTTGTTATTTTTTTTATTCCTTCACGTTCCCCAGTGGAACATAGGGCTTCAAGCTAGAGGCTTGAAGTTTCTTTAGCAGTGTCTATATTTTACAGGATGAGGTTGCTAGCCCCATGCCCAACCTTTCCCCTTCACTAGCCTAATTTCTGGCTTAGCGAGGTAAGGGAGTGCGTTGGCCGAGGATCGAACCCCGGACCATGTGCATGGTCGGCGAGCGTCCTAACCGCTATGCCACCGACGCACAGTCTATGCGTTATACTGAATGGAAATTTAGGTATCCCAGTTATTTAAGCGGACTGCTTATTTTTTATTTCTGAAATAAAAGTCATCCACATGAATAACTCCCATCTATGTACACCTAAAAATCTTGTCTAACTATTCCATGTGTATTGATCATAATTTCAGATTTGATTTTCGGCAGTGCCTTTCAATATTATCATTCTAAGCTACTTCTATTGTTTGTTCTATTCATCCTATATGAAATGTCTGATAATTTTCACTTCTATTCTCTTTCTGACTACACTGGATTTTACAAATAATTCGTAGCATTACCCGACCATTGATCTAGACTTATTAGTCTTCATACACTTTCTGTTATATTTCGATTAGTTCTCATTGTTTGTAATTATTATTATTTTTTTAACTTGATTATTTTTTGGTAAGAAGGATACTCTGATTTATTTTTGTTTTCCTGGCCGACTAGTTGTTTGGAGAAGTCAACACATTAAGCAGACACACACACACATGCTCACGAAAAAAATGTATATAAATGTGATTGTAGATAAACTCGTTGAGAAGAGACTCTTTGCTGAACTACTTTCTCTTCTTTTTATATCCGAATACCAATAATAATTCAGATTATTATATACTTGGTATGTATTTGCAAAGATGTAGTATGATTCAGAAAAATGGGACCAAATGGCTTACAAATTCCAACTCCTAATACACCACCACCAGCACTGGGTCTTAACCCAGTGACCGAATGCTAATGTACCCGTCTCATAACCTGCATCAGCCCCAACGGGTTGATCACTGACGAAATCTCAGCTAGAATAGAGAAGGCTAGTTTCGCATATGGCAGTTTACGCCGTCTCTGGCGTAGACGTGATATCCGGCTGGACTATCGACCAAAGGGCGTATGTACTGCTCAGCAGTCCACTCCGTCCTCCTCAGTGATAGAATGCCGATTAGTCACGTGAGAGGTCCGGATTCGATTACCGACTGATGCACTTCTAAAACTCACCTAGTTTGATGGCTGTGTAGGTAGGAAGTCCGAAAAAGTGAGAAGGTTGGGATTGAGGCTAGCGATCCGACCTCTTGGAAGGAAACACTATTACTACTAAAAATTCAGAGCTTGACATCGTTTATTCCACTGGCACCTAAAGCAATGAAAAAAACCCAAATTAATGAATATCATGTAATCATAAGTGCGAGAAAAAGATTTCTATGTTATAATTTTTCAAGTTAATAAATTCTCTATGTTAAGTAAACGATATAGCGCATTAACTATACAACTGCATTAGCTTCCAATCTTTATCCATACTATTATTTCCTTTTTCCCCAGAACTGAGACACATACGTGACTCAAAATTATACAACTCACTAGATAGCTTCTGTGTTCTCTGTTTTCTATAAAGTACTGTACGTTTAAACTTTTATATTCTCTGGTGATAAAATAAAGTTCCATTTGTCTTCGATTTAATCACTTGGTGAATACTGGCTCACAAAACTCTGTGCTAAAGTGTGTATACATTTCATCAAAATCATCACGCATTAATCATATAACCCTAACCCCCTGTATCGACTTGCTTCAATTAGTAGATAAGCTCTGAATATACGAAAATAGTGGCCCAGCATATGCTTCTGTTACTTAAGTATTCATTTCTTCCATCAGTGAATCAAGTGAGAACGTATTTTAGATATAAAACTAAATAGTTGTTAAGTACAACTTAATTACTGATTATTTCAGTAATTCAAAATATCGCATACTTTAGTACACCATTACTCAAAGTCATTCTATGTTTTTTTTATTTCCTTCACGTTCCCTAGTGGAACATAGGGCTTCAAGTTAGTAGCTTGAAGTTTCTGTAGCAGTGTTTATTTTACAGGATGCGGTTGCTAGCCTCATGCTCAACCTTTCCTCTACACCAGAATTTTAGTTCTGGCTTAGCGAGTTAAAGGAGTGCATCGGCCGGGGATCGAACCCAGGACCATGTGCATGGTCGGCGAGCGTCTTAACCGCTACGTCACCGGTGCGGTGGCATTCTACGTACTTTATAGAAATGCTAACTAATGTACCACATAGATTCATTTGCGAACTGTCTTATATTTTTGGCATTTCCAGATTCATTTTTATTTTTAATTATTTGCTTTCTATATATTCATTTCGCTTAATCTAATAGATTTTAAAAGTGGATGGAATTATTATTGTGTTTTTTTAACTAATTATGTAATTATCTAGTCGTAATTTGAAAACAGGCATTTTTATTAATTCAGAGTGGAGAGAGAAAAAATGAATTGAGTGGAAAATCTACGATTCTTCACATTTTCTTTAGGATAATTAGTGTTTACATTGATTTATCATTATCACGTGCAGACTGAAAACATGTAATGTCGAAATAGTCTGTTTCCTCGATCTAAAATCAGGTCATTATCCTGCAGTTTGGGATTTGTGGCTGTTGAATTACACAACTTGATGCACTTTTGCACTGTCTTACTTGTTGCCACTTTGATAAAAACTGATGTCTTTATCCTTTTTGGTTTTGTTAAATATAAATTCGGTTTTAATTTGTTAATGTGAATTATTCGGTCATCATCACTGTCGACTGGGATTTTATCAGAGTGCGATGCTGCTAAAAGTTAACCTGCTGGTCTTATGTTTCTCCATTGCAAAAGCGTCCAGTGTTTGCCAATATCAGTCTGTCTAGTGTTTGATGCTATCAAAATCCTGTCAGTTAAGTTTGCAGTGTGGTAACCAAGCCAGATGACTCGCCATCACGGTGTACTTAAGGTTGCTGTTAGATAGTTGAAGGTTAGCGGTATGAAACCCCTGGCTTAGCTTTTGTGCATATGAGCAAGGTGTATCTGTAGACTTGAAGGAAATGATGTGCCATTAAACATTAATCCAGTTCAGCATTCAATGTCATTGATACTGTGCTATTCAAACCACAACTTGTGACTGCATTCTACTTGTCGGAAAATTAGTAAATTCTTTCTCAGTGAATGTTTATAAATATAGTGGGCGACCAAAATATGAGCCCCAATCATATTCATTTCCCTCTGTAAACAATAATCAGTTTTTCATACTTGAATACTGAGTCTTTTGAATTGAATAAAACATTTTCTAGTGATTATATTTGTAGGTAGGTTTCATCGATTCTTAAGATTTTCACCGGTTTCTCTTTTGCTTCTGAGACGTATCTGATATGAAGAAGTGTGTTTTTTGCGGCAGTTATCTTCACTATAGTCATGGTCCATGAACAAAGAATAATGGCACATGACTCATTATGCCAGCCATTAACCTGTAACACCAGGAGTTGAACCTAGTGGCATCAGAGTGTTCACAGGTTGAGCGCTCCAAACTAGGATGAAAAAGCTGTCCAGTGCTCGCTTGTTTTTAATGTTACTCTAACTGATGTGGATTCTTGACGAAATCCACCCTGAAAATAACCAAACACATAAATTTGTATCAGTTTACTCCTCTTACAACACAATAGATTCATGTTGTTTGTGTTGTATGTTTGAACTCAGTACCTGGAGCAGGTCTTTCTTTTTCCAGGTTATGAGACACACTTACTGTGTAAGGATTGGTGATATTACTAAGTTGGACAGGTTGAAGTATATGGGGCAGGATCCACTGGCTGAGAGTTGACTGCATAGGTTAGTGAGCCATAACATGAGTTTATCGACCTCATTACATGTAGGTAATTATAGTCACAAACTTTTTCAGATGATTCTTTTGCTTCCATCTTTGAGAAATGAGAATGAAGAAAAGAATGAACTTAGTTAGACTACCATTACTTGACATAAGTGTTTGAATCTACACTAGTAAATCTTTTCTTGATTTTCTCAACAAAAAATAATGATTTTTAATAAATTTGTTTTCGATAAATTACACAAAAAAAGTACCAACTCTTTTATTTTAATTCCATATCATATACTCTTCTATTTTGATTGGACACTAGTAACTAGTGTGATGTGTCTAGTCCTTTGTTTGGTGCAGACTAAATTTTATCAGTCAGGTTTGCAATGTGTCCAACCATCTAGTATCATCAAATCAATGTGTGCACTGTGATGGCGAGCTACCTAGAATGGTGGCCACATTGCAAACCTGACTGATAGAATTCAGTCTGCACCGAAGTAAGGACTAGACAAATCACACTAGTTACTAGTGTCCAATCAAAGTATCTACTACAGTCCTACAGGGGTCAATCGTGAGCCTGAATATCTCAGTGGTAACGTCTCTGACTGCAGTACTTAGTGATACGGGTTCGAATCTCAGAAAGGACATGAGTTCCTTCGAGGTTACAGATACGCCTTGCTGACCGGTGACTATCAGCTAGCACGAAACCTATGTCCAGCAAGGCTTCGTGCCGATTGCCTCCAAACATCTAATATCATCAAAACTCTTCTATTTTATTCATATTAAACATCAATTTTAAATGTAGAATGAATCCAACTGGAAGATCACTGTCAATGTAGATTAAAGAAGCATGTTTTTTTCTGAATACAACTTACATCCGACAAGTAAATGTAAAAAATCATATATACATATTTCCTATTTGTCTAACTGGTTTTCATTTTAAATAATTCAAATATAAATAATCATTTCACTAATGGAAATATTTTAATAAGATATATAAGAAACATCCGGTTTCTTTAAGCTGGAAGATTTTTATTGTGGCGCATTATATGAAACTGGTCAGAATAAATGCAACATATATAGCAGATAGTTTTTGTTCATTTATCCTTATACAATAATCAACAATGTTTTAGTCTATAAACTATGACTCATTACTCGTATTTTCCATTCTTTTTTTTGAATAAATTTTCTTAAAACTAGAAACTTTTATCTTCCCATCGGATAAATTTCAGACAGTTTTATTATTTACTCTTCTGTGTGTCCGGTTGTGTGTGTGTGTGCGTGCATGCGCTGTTCTCCATATAGAGTCCCCAATCGTTTTCACCAATTAAAGTATCCATTTTCTTACCATAGTAACTATATACAAAAACAAACTGGTGACCCTCTCTTAGTTTACGTTTTGTATCTTTTTTTTGTTTCATTTGTCTCCTAATTAACTTGTGCCACTTATTTGTTTGTTGTCAAGGCTAACAATAATGTGGTACTTTTTGACTGGTTTATCTACATGAAAGACTTATCAAATAATGATAAATGTTAACGTTTGTTCTCTGTTTCACATTTTCTTTCTAGTTATAGTTCTTTTTGTACCCGTTAAAATATTCTCTTTCTGTAAAGTTTCCAGCATACTTGTCACATCCTATATGGTATGATAAATTCTGTGTACTTTTTTCACCACTGCTGATAGGGGAAAAAACAAAAGTCAGTTGATTTTTAATGAGTAGGCTAAAATAAACAACAATTTATTCACTGGAACAGGTAAAAACATGAATTTTTCGCGGGATAATGGTATATTTCACTAGGAATTAGATCAAAAGTGACGCCGGCGGTATATTCAATAAGTTAAAATGTGTTCATTGTGTATTTTTATCAACCTTAAACATCTTATTTGATAGGAGCTAAAAAATGGATTGTGTGACAGCCATCTCAACAATAAATGTTTTTGTTCTGATGAGATCATCATAAAAGCCTATAGACTAGAAGATGAGAAAAATCTTTATTGTGCTTTATAATTGGCAAAGTTTGACAACAGAGTCCCAAGGGATGAGAATGCACGAGTGAACTTGAGGCGACCAATCATAAAAATGAGGAAATTTTACACAAAAAATGACGTATATTTTTACAAGAAAATGCATGAATGCACATTAAACAGGGTATTTTTCTCTGACATGGCTTAAAAAATACGTCCCAATTATAATGAGGAGTGTCAGATTTTAAATTAAACCAATTTCCAGGTGATCAAAAATAACTTGGTTTTGAGAGCCGTTTATTGTTCTTTTACTACTTTTTAATCTCCCCCAGAAACCCTCTATTGAATTAGTATGAGTGCCTGTTTTGGGATCGACGAAATCTTCCGAATGGGTAACCTGATTGTGTATATACCCCAAATCCGATAAGCGGTTATATCCCTCCCATTCATCGGTGTGAATAGTGGTGCCGGGGATAACGAGTCTTTGAATAATAGGCAGAAGGGTGTCGGCACTGAGGTCTGAAATCACCTCAGTTATCCTCTTCTGAGTTTGGGTGTCATAAATTCCCAATACCCAAGCGTTGTTAGCACCACGATTGTATTTCTTCTTTATCACCACTGTTTCATTGATGTGAACGATAACACCAACTCCTCCCAACACTTGTGTAACGTTATTCAATTTCCATGAGGCTAAATCTCGACAAAACTGAAACCACTGCACAGCTGCCGTCACGGTGTTTCCCGTCTGAGCGGCAGTTCACCTCACTTTGGCCTTCAGTATCCATTAATGGCAAAGAAACAGTATATTCGTCAAAGAAGGTTTCGATTTGCAAAGAAAGTTCCTCGAAAACAACTAAATGAGTTTGTCACATACCAGTACAAACACTCGTTCATTTCCTACACTCTGTACATCTAAATATATATCCATCAATAACTTGTGAATACGGTTCATTGAAGCACCACAACTACATCTACGACTACGTGCTATCATTCCATTATCCAGACAGTATTTAAAAACGTGATCTGGGTGAAATTTGCACCTGAGTTCATGAACAGCGTTCATTTTTGCACTAGAATAATGGTAGGTGTCTTTAGCCAACGACTAGCATGCGTTCAGGGTCACTGGAGCGTTCGCACTCTTGGGACGCTATGGTTGAACTTCATCTTCTAATTTATTTCTAACAGCCCTCTTATGTAGACGATTGTATTTATGTGTTAATAATTTATTTGTCTATCAGGATCTCCACTCTCTCCACTACGACAATGTTTATTTTAAATACTGTAGAGAGTGCGATGGACCATTTTAAGGGCAGTATAGGGAGTATCATGTTCAATTTTGATTGTTTTCATGTCAATAGAGCTTTTAAAATTAACATAAAGCAGCATCATTCCAGAATTATATATATATATATATAATTGTAGAGCCGGAAGATAGATTTATCAGAAAGATTATTTTCTGCTCTAACTTTGTTTTGTCTTCTAAAACAGAATTATTGTTCTCGTCGTCATTTTTCTCGAATTCCATAAACCAAGTGACGTTCATATCCAATGATATCAGTATTTTGATTTCTTAAATGTCATATTTAGACTCTTCACTTGTGTCTAAACAATTTGTCCACTAAGAAGAAATTTTCCTCTATAATTTAAAAAATGATCCGAAAGAAGTCACAGATTACGACTGATCTATTTTCGGTTAGTAATAATACTAACAATAACCTGTCTCTTGTTAAAACACGTTTCGAAGGTGAACTCCATTCTATCTAACTCATGATTAAGTGGAAATGTTTCCTTCATTAGATTATTTACCCATTAGTAGGTTAGAAAAATAGAATATTTATGTTCCTTTATGTATAAATGTGAATAGTGCATCATCTGGTTAGACAGATAAACTTATAGTGCACCTACTTAGGATTAAGTGAATAATAATGCGGCTGATAAGTCGTTTCATCTCTCTCTCCCTCTCCCTTATTTCTTATTTCCCCTCTATATCGGATACATTTTTTTGTTCATAAACAAGCGGAAGTTTCTTTCATGTCCAATGAAGAATGTTTATATAATTTTTTTCTGAAGGACTGGTTTGTATACATCTGCTACTTTTGTATATTTGGTACACGGGATTATAACTTCACGTATGATTAACTAATACGGGTACATTAATTCCAGTGTTTATTTGATAAACCTGAATTTGTCCTCAAGGAAAAAAGTTAATGCTTATTAGTACTGATATTGTTACAAGAGAAACATCCTCTTCTAGGTATTTAACCAACCATTATGTTGAAACTAATTCTGTTTGAAGTTAATTGGTGGATGGTGACTAGCAGTGGAATCCAGGACTCGTCATCTGGATGCACCTGCATTCCTCAGTGAGTGACGATGTTCCCACCGAGGCTCGAACCCAGTACCCATAGTTTAAAACACCAAAGCATTCATTATCTACTAGACCACTTGGGCCACGAAAGCCACCTCTTGTGCAACTGGTCATACTGATTATTGAATTCAATTTGAGATTGTTCCCGTCGATTGATTGGACCGAAGTGTTCCGTCTCAGGTTGACATGCCGACTTCTTGTGCAGATGCTAGTGCATTGTTAGTCACCATCCACCAATTAACTTCTAATTACATGCCCGGACATCGTCGAAGCACCTGCCCAAGAAGACAACATGTCAACGTGAGACCGAGCACTTCGGTCCAATCAATCGACGGGAAAATCTAAAATTGCATTGAGTTTTATAAAACCCGAAAACAAGAATGGTCATGACATCGTTTCACTACCTTGTGTATATTACGTCTAAAGATTAATGGTGGTATGTTGAAAGAAAGCTATATATGCATAGAAAACCTATAAGGAGCTGCTTATTTATTTGTCTCTCTTGTCATATTTCTTCTTCTGTCTCTAAATGGTTAAGGAATTTCAGTGTGATTACTTATTTATTCATATATACAATTTCAATCTGAGCTTTAATCTTTATTCACTTGTTTCTCAGATTTATCACGAAATAATACCAATAATAATGATACGAAGCTGATATTATTTCATTACTTCACGATTTAAGTCTATGATATACCGATGAATGTGTACAGCCTTATACATTCATCTACTTTCTTATACGAAGTTGTGTTATGTGTGCATGTGTGCATGTGTGCATGCATTAAAAGTCCTTAATACATCTGTCTTTGAAGGTAATTCGATACCATTTAAATTCGGGCTATTGTTTTTTTTAATAAAAAAAAATACATAAGATACCTTTATGAAAAGGTATTAACATTTGTTAAGGTATAACAAGTGTATTATCCATTTATAGCCAGTAAATGGCATTCACAGATATTGTGTGTATTTGTATTTGTGACCATTTTAGTCAGTTAAACAGTTTGTTATAGTTTCCTATGGTTCAACGTAAAATCTAGTGTACACATTTCTTCATATATATATATATATATATATATTCGATTGGTTGTTTACCTCGTGTGTTCGTTTGCTTGTTTACTTAGCTCGAGGTGAAATTTCACTGCGATTTCCTTTGCGAACCAAAATTATTCAGATCACAATAGGTGATCTGCTTGATACGACAAATAACAAACAAAAAATCAAGCGTAAATGCATGCGTGACTTTGTATACTACTGATTGGCTGGTATAAGTAGTTGGATACCACTTACGTCAACCAGCACTGATTACTAGGCGTATCGAAGTGATGTTAACACGGGGAGGCCGTTGTGATTCGTTTAGAGCTATCTGACGAACTGGTACTACCTTAAATCGAATTCGCGCGGTTTCAAGTGATTCACTTTTTAAAACTGATACATACTGGTTACCACATAGGTTAGCAGACCGCAGATGTTACGAACATCCTGGAATAATTTGAACGCTGAGTCAGATTGAATCATTATGAATTACTGATAAAATAATCTCAGCGTGTTTAAGAAAAAATTAAAACAAGATTTTTATGGACATTTCACTGTGTGAGCCACAGCTTCTTCAGTAGAATTATTCGGATTTTATTAATCATCAAGAATCTTGTTTTGATTTTTCCTTAAACACGCTGGGATTACTTTAAATAATTTATAATGAAGCATATAGGGTGAAATTTGGACCATGCACATGGTCCGGGGTTCGATCCCCGGCCAACGCACTCCTTTACCTCGCTAAGCCAGTAATACAAAACAAGCTGGTGAAGGCATGAGGCTAGCAACCCCATCCTGTAAAAATAAACACTGCTACAGAAACTTCAGGCCTCTAGGTTGAAGCCCTATGTTCCACTGGGAACGTGAAGGAATAAAAGAAAATATAGGGTGAACCGCTGATGAGTTCAGCCCCAAACGAGTGAAACCGCTGTCCGGTATTAAGATCACTCTGACCTGGTTAACAAGCACTACTGATTGATATGAGTGGTATTCAACGTTTCATATCAATCAATCAAATCAGTAGCATTTTGCATCCCATTTGTTTGTCTCACTGGAAATCAGGCTCTGTGCTTGACAAATTTTTATGTTTTTATGTAATTTTTATGTTTTAATATCTCCTCATGGCTTTCCAATTTGCCAAATTTTGAACAATAGAAAACATAACTAGTGTTATTCCAACTCAAAGAAAGGTTCAGTATAAACGTCTTTTATTTACAAAGTTTATATTTTTAGTATTTTTAATATATTTATGCATTGAAGTTTCTGTAGCAGTTCGGTTAAGCTTTTGGGGTGGAGTTGCTAGCACCACGTCCCAACCCTCCCTCTTTATCCGGGCTTGGGACCGGCTAGAAAACTAGCGAGCTAGTAATCTAGGCGAGGTCACCTGAAACCAATCTGGAAACCTTCGTCACTCAACATCAACAAAAAAATTCGGATTTTCAATACAAACGTCAAGTCACTTCTTCTATACGGATCAGAAATATGGCGGGTCACAAAGAATATTTCCAACAGCCTGTTGCAGACCTTTATCAACAACTGTCTTCGCTCTGTGCTGAAGATCGGATGGCCGGAAAGAACCACAAACAAGAAACTATGGGAACAAACAAAACAGGTACCAATCGCCCAACAAATATGCAGGAGAAAGTGGAGATGGATTGGACACTCGCTGAGGAGGCCATTGGGTTACATCGCGCGTGAGGCCAACGCTCGAGTGGAACCCGAAAGGGAAGCGGCGAGTGGGACGTCAGTGCAAGGGTGACATGGAGGAGATCGTATGAAGAGGAACTGAAACAGTATGGAATAACATGGACGCAAGTGAAAAGAACAGCAGAAGACAGAAGCAAGTGGAGACGTGCAGTTGAAGCCCTATGTTCCACTAGGAACCCAGGGGAACAATAATAATAATACTTTACAAAGTTGGATAATCATTTGAAGCTTGAATTCACTTAGCCATAATCATTGATTAACTATTGAAGAAAAATTCATAAAAGTATGCAATCACCACACGCTTTCTGAGTTGACTACGGTTTACAAATAATCTATTTCTCATTTTGTAGTTTTCAATCATTGACAGCTTTAATAGGGATAAGAAATTCCACCGAAAGGTTGAAACTTATAAAACTTAAATTTCTTTCTGTTATAAAAGAAAGGCCATATATGCCTGGGCAATCTGTTTAAAAATGAAATTTTTTTTTGTTTGAAACATATCCTTCTAAAAGTTATTCAATAAAAATAACAGGAAATTACTATGATCGCCACTTATGATAGTTTTAACACGACAGATAATGTTCATCCGCTTTTGTTTTCTTTTTATGTCTTGATATTCACTCAAGTGCAACTTAATCACGCATATCGTTTTTATTTTGACGGTATGATGGTATGCAAATTCCTGACAAGTCATGCGGAAACACAACTGATGCATGGTTACAATGACTTAGTATTCAACGATACACAGCCTTTTTTTAGTAACACATTTCTTAAACATGTAGATACATATAAATGTATCAGGAAACTAGATTGGGATCAGTAGTTTCTGAATTACTTGACCATGAATTTCACTTTGATAGCTTCTCTCCATGCAGACTTTTTCATCAACTTGAACACATTTAATTTTTGGATTACACAGACTGATCGCCAATATCCTGACCTAAAGTGCTCAGCAAAATTTCCTCTTTAGTTAAAAAAAGCATGTATTGTGTGCGACTTTCAAACATTGCATTTTTTCAGTGTCACATGGTGGTACTGCGAATATTCCTACTAGTCCTTTATCTTGTCCTCAAGCAGAAAAAAATTCTGATTAAATAACCTTCAGAATTTTTAAGTGTAAGTTTGTAGGAATTTAATTGATTTCAAGTGTCATCACGGACTGAAATCACTTAGAGAACTGCTGAAAACCGGGGAGCACTAGACAGCTGTTTCATCCTTGTTTGTGGCTATTCAACACTACGCACCCATAACTCCATGAACCAGGGATGGAACCTAGAATCTTCAGGTCAAAAAGCGAGCTTGTTGACGGTTTAGCCACTGGGAAAGGATCCCTTGGCCAGTGAGTTCGGGATTTTTAGTGTCACTGCAAGCCACCACACCCAACCTGGTGGACCCAATGGGTCACGACTTCTCCCTGCAGAAGTCATGGGTCATGGATGCGTACCGCTGAATAGTCCCAATTATGGACGAAACAGATGTCCAGTACTCCCTGGTTTTCAATGGTTCGCTAACTGATATCAATCCATGATCAAACTTTAAACCTTCAAACTTTTCACTTGATAGAAACTCCAATAAAATTTTTTTACTCATCAACTTTTCCACTTACTCCAATTTTTTTTCTTACTAAACATATGTTCGATTTACATACGTAACCATGACAATCACTAATACTCAGATTTCTGGAGTAATTGACTGTCATTTGAAGTAAATGTTTTGATACACAACAAACTTATTTTACTGGGGTTTTTCTACGCTGAGTAGTTAAAATATGATTAAGATTTTAGAGTGCTTATCTCAAAACTCTGACTCCACTTCTCTTCAAAAATAAGTAGGAAATGATTCATTTGAACTCAGTGTGTGGACATGAGTTGCAAATTTGGATGAGATAAGAATTCTATAGGCTATTGTTCTGAAAATAATAATAATAATGGGTGTATTTTTGGGACTTTTGAATGCTCTTTTAACAGTGAACGCTCTTTAAAAATCGTTTTGAACACTAAGGCATAATTAATTTGAACTTGCTTATGTTGTTTTATTTTACCGTCTCTGAATATTCATCAAGGCTGTTTTTCTTTATTCCTTCACGTTCCCAATGGAACATAGGGCTTCAAGCTAGTGGCTTGAAGTTTCTGTAGCAGTGTTTATTTTACAGGATGGGGTTGCTAGGCTCATGCCCATCCTTTCCTCTTAACCGGCTTTATTTCTGGCTTAGTGAGGTAAAGGAGTGAGTCGGCCGGGGATCGAACCCGGACCATGTGCATGGTCGCAAGCGTCCTAACTGCTATGCCACCGACGCAGTCATCAAGGCTGTAATCGTTCCACATTAATTCGTTTTCAGTGAGACGGTATTATTTACTGGTTGTCGTTTCACGCACAATTTATTGTTCATGATCACATCAATTATAACTATACAACTTTGAAAATTTCTTTTTATGTCTGACTTAAAACACTCATACCCCTTTTATATAAAAAGTGCTTTTCATCGCTTTAGTCTTATGTTTGTATTCTGTTTCTCATGCCGGAGAGCAACATAGCAACATATGAAGAATTTATTTATTTTCAGAGATATCAAATGAGGTTAAAAAAATGTGTTTCCAGTTTGATTCCAGTCTAGTGCAGATAATCTCGAACAGTAAAGAAATGACAGTGCACTTACAAATACTATCATTCAGTGACTTTAATAGTAAAATACGTTCCACTTGTATTTTACTCATATTTTTCACACATAAAAGTAATCGTAGTGTGACTCTTTCACATTCAACGGAATATACCCATTAGATTATTATTATTTTATTCCTTATTATTCCCAGTGGAAAATAGAGCTTCAAGCTAGAGCTTTGAAGTTTCGGTAGCAGTGGTATTTATTTTAATGAGATAAGGTTGCTAGCCTCATGCCCAACCTTCATTCCTTACCAGTCTTACTGCCGGTTTAGCGAGGTAGAGGAGTGCGTCGGCCGAAGATCGAACCCCGAGTCACCTGAGTGGTTGGCGAGAATTCTACCTCTTCGCCACCGATGCATACCCATTAGTTAATAAAACTTGTTTTCACAGGAGAAATCACAGTTCATGTGTTTATCCTTCCATGCACAATATACATATGGGACGACAGATTTTAAGCCACTTTAGATTTTTGAAGGAATTTTGTTCGGAAATCTAATTGAATATTGACCGGTGCGAGAAGTGTTCATTTTACTAATTTAAACAAAAGCTCTTTATCTACTTTCATCGAAGGTAACATGTAGGTGAAACGTTTTTTAAAAAGACGGTTGCAGCGAATGAAATTTTCTTTTCGACGATGTCATCAACTAGGCTATACATTATTGTATTTATAGTAAATGTGTGAGAAAGTTCCAAAATTATTGCCGGTCAAAGGTCAAATTAATAAAATTACAAAGTATAATAATCAGGAACATTGGGTAGAAAAGACATAATAAAATCATAATTACTGAAAAACTTAACTGTTTGTACAGTTACAGATTAGGGATGTAGTGATAACAAAGTAGATAGGAAGTTCGGATAAAAAAATCTAGTAATGCAGACAGGAATTAAAAACGTAAAAACGAATGTACTCGGCTCAATATGACAACTTGTCTTCCACGTGCTGGTTGAATAGTTTCTTGCAGGAAAATGTTACTCATAGGCTAGCGGAGAAGTATGTCCTACTGAGGAACCTCGAAAGCCATCTACGGAGAAGTTCTGCTTCAGTGTCACTTTTAAGTTCGAGGTTAGGTATCAGCATTTTGGGTGGGGGGCGACTTGAACCTTTACAGGCGTGGGTGAGAAACCATTTTCTAGGAAGGTCCCTCGGAGATTTTGTAATTCTTTGTCGATTGAATTCTCAGTGCATATTTTGCGAATCCTCAAGGAAAGAGAGTATATTAGGTTTTCCTATCTGCTTAGAGGCGCACAGCTTTGAAAGTTGATAAACTGTTCGTTTCATGTGGGCTTTTCGTAGATGAATCTTCTCAGAGAGTTTTCAGCATTCCTTCGCAGTTGAGCATCGAAGAAATGAAACATTGAGTCAAACTCAATTTCAAGAGTGAATTTGATGTTTGAGTGGGCGTTATTGAAGGTCTCGAGTAGACTATTTAGATCAAAATTTTCACCACAAATAACGAAAGTGTCATCAATATATCCCTTGCATAGGTGGAGCTCATCGATAGTTGATGATAAGGAATTGTCTTTTAGGATAGCCACAAAGTAGTCGGCCAAGAGGGGTCCCAGAGGAGAATCCACTGCTACTTCATCCTGTATATTTCGTTGTTGAATCTAAAGTAAACGTTGAAGGTGCATTGTAGCAACAGCTCTTTTAGATAATGGACTGGTATACGGACATCAATGCTATTTGATTGAATGAAGTCACAAAGGAAGCATATGGTTTCTGTCAGTGGGATGCTGGTGAAGAGAGAGAGAGAGACGATTTTCTTATTTGCCAAGCTAACATTCTTAACTGGATCAACAAAATGGAGTGTATACCAAATGGTTTCGTCTTGGCAATTTTTCTTTCACCGGTCCAAGAGTCCCTCCAGCCACTTTGTGACTGACTGATATGGAGAATCTATCATATCGAGTATTGGCAGGAGTGAGACGTCTTTGTGTACTTTAGGTAAGCCGTATACGTGCGGCGTTGCAGAACCAGATGGACAAAGTTGTTCGTATAGTTTCATACTAATATTATATTGTTTTTTCTATTTCTTCAATATCTTTACCAGCTGAAACTCCGTCTGTTAAGTAGGATCTTTCTGGGGAGACTGCTTTTAAAATTTCTTATCATCAGATAGTATTGGCGAGAGTTTACTTAGGTAGTCTGATTTGTTCAGCAGGACAATTCCAGAACCTTTATCTGGCCGTTTCATGACCAACTCTCATTATCACCCAATTCTCTCAGCTGCTTTCGATGTCATTTGGAAAGTATATTAAGAAAGATGGGTTCTTTGTCAATGTAATCGAGGCAGCTGGTGAAACGTGTTTACAGATTTCTGTAATAGTTCGGTCACTTTATGTGAAGTAAAAAGCTTGAAAATAATGCATAAGCTTTCAGAGTGCATTATGCTTGAGTTTGACAGGAATAAGATTAAAATTCACCACAATTAATTTAAAGTGTTTACACAAATTTTCGTATGATTTATTTATATCAGACAATTAAATGATTAGCGTAATTCATATACTATACTGCTTGCACTAACCGAGAAGATTCTTCCCC
The DNA here is from genome assembly GCA_944472155.2 of Trichobilharzia szidati. Lineage (NCBI taxonomy): Eukaryota > Metazoa > Platyhelminthes > Trematoda > Strigeidida > Schistosomatidae > Trichobilharzia > Trichobilharzia szidati. The sequence continues at coordinate 128,132,853 of OX235271.1, forward strand.
TCTTTCTGCATATCCCTTATATTCTATGTTGGAAATTCTTCACGAGATGAATGATTATGGATCACTTTCATTAGACGAAAGCACACATATTGAATATGCGTCGGTGGCACAGCGGTAGAATTCTCTCCAGCCACGCAGGTGACGCGAGGTTCGATCTCCGACCGACGCACTCCTCTACCTCGCTTAGCAGGCAATAAGACTGGTAAAGAAGAGACAGGTAAAGACTGGTGAATATCTCATTGGAGAATAAGTCCTCAGACGGAATTATGCAGCTTATAGTTTCAATCATAAATTGTTAAAGCGGTAATTTCTGCCCTTCCCCGTTATCTATTCGTGTTTCTTACTGATTTGTTGTAAGTTAAACATATTCTTCTGGAAGATTTTCTTTTTTATTCCTGTCATTTTATTCTCACTCTTTCTGACGGGAATTATATTTTGAAGATCTCAAATTTTAAAATAAAAATACTCTATCAATCAATCAGTCAATCTGTTATCATGAATGAATTTCAGCAAGATGAAAAGATACGACAAAACTAACACATTTCCTAGTGATTCTTTTTCAACAGCTTTGGTTAACCATCACAAAGATGCACTTCAAATCTCTAATTGCCCCCATCTACTCTTACAAAGATACACAAACGCACACCCACACACACAAACACTCATAGAAGTGTGTTAACTTCCCTATTTTTTCCTATAAATATGATAAACACTTGTCTCTGCACTGTAGTGAAATAGTTATATCTACTGTTTTTCTAAATATTTTACTCTTCCACCTCATTTATTTATCATTTTCCTTGAAAATTTGATTTGCACTTCTTTCTTTAAACTAAGGTAATAAAACCAGCTAAGATTCATTCCGTCAAGATTTTATATACCTACTGTGTGGACTTTTTCCTGTACTGCTTTTCTTTGGGGGGGGGGGGACAGTGAGAGAGAAAAACACTTTTTAATGTTCTGAAAGAATAATTTTACTATCCTTTTTGTATACATTTAATATAAGCAGAGATAAGTTTAACTGATAGATAAAATGCTAGAGGTGTGAATTTTTATAACAGAACGTAGAGAAAGAACATAAACAATTTCCCTAGAATAGACTTACTTACTTGATTGTGAGAAAAAAAGCAGTGGTTTGTGACAGGTTGCCTAAGTTTTATTCTCTTTTTTTTCCTGTAAATACTGCTTTTATTTAAAGTTTTAATCGCTTTACTAGGTGGTGCTGTTCATCACCTAGAGATTTATTTATTCACCGTTGAGCATCAAAAAATTAGTTCAGTTATGTGTGTTAACAGTTATAAGTTTTACAATCTAGTGCTAAAAACACCCGGAGGTGGTGGAACCTTATTTTGCATTTACCAAGGCTGAACTGATTTCTTCCGAGCCTTATATATATACTACTGATTGATTGATATGAGTAGTTGGATAGCAGTCATATCAACCAGTAGTGTTTGCTAGCCAGTTTCAAGTGATCTACACACCGGACAGTCGTTTCACCCGTTTGGAGTCGAGCTCATCCGTGGCGTGTCCAGTTTGACTCAGTACAGATCTGACTAGTGAGTACCGCGGGTTGACGTGAGTGGAATACGACTCCTCTTAGTCAGCCTGTGGTATAGAGTGTTATGCACTTATGCTTGGCTTCTTGATTGCTACTTATGGTACCAAGTGGATCATATGTTGGGATCTGGATAATTTCAGTTTCCAAAGGAAACTGTGATGAAACTTCACCTCAAACTGCGTAAATTGCGAATGTGACTTTATATAAAGATGTAGATCTGTTTAAACGCCAGCTCTGAGATATAGGCGTTTTCCTGATCATGTGTTATTTGCAAATTATCGACGAAATACACGATTTGAAAATATTTTTAATTATATGTGAGCACATTCTACTACGTGATCTGAAAATTTGAAGAACGAAGTTAGAAAATATATAAATTGGATCGTTCAGGCATTTTCGACTTACCAACATTTTCTGCCTATCTCAGTCTCTTTATTTGGGAAGTACGATAGCATGTATCAACTGATAACCACATGATTTTCGCGCACCAGAGTTACACTTCTTGCACCTAATATTAGGAAGCTGAAGGACGTTAGAGTAAGTATACTATGAATTGTGGCAAATATAATATACCGAGCATTATGATTATGATCTAAACCCTAGAATGGATATATCTTGGATATATCTAAATTGCTATAATTGGCATATCCTAAGTTTCTAGCCATCTGTTCAGTTTGTCTATATGACTGAGACCAGTAGTCAGATATGTAGAAGATTCAAGCAGTACTTTATTTCGACCAATGTCAGGCTTGTCAGTTACTGTCTATGGTTTAACGTAAATAACGTAGAAGTAACATTATGGTTTACGCCTGAGTAGGAACCCATTCAATAAGGATTTAGGTTGGATTGAGATAAAACTAATCAAAATACCTCCTAAAAATATTTTATAACCACTCTTCATCATCTAAGTCAAAAACATCTACTGATTATTGACTGCCCCTTAGTGAACACAAGAAAGAAAGACATTTATAGATTTCGGTGGGAAATCAGTGGGACGATGCAAGGTACAAGCAAAATCTGATATCATATTTCTTTCTTAAAAGTGTAATATATAAACAAATGAAAGATTATCTATCCTCGGAATCAAGTTAGAAATCGTTGTCTCACCAGTGATTAATACAAAAATGTAGACCTGGTGTATGAATGATACATTCGTTATTATAAACAAAGTGCCAACTGATTAACTAAAGTCTAAACCATAACAGTAACAACCCAAGAACTCACGAAATCCAAAGCATTAAAACCTACCACTAAACAATAGCGTCACAGAAGAATTAAGAAAATTATCACTGTCCCGATTCCTGACGGCGTCACTGGTACCCTCTTTTTAATAGTCTGAGACTAGGACGATATAGCTCTTTGATTTTCAATGATTTTTTAACTAATACTGTCTTACTTTCAAATCCACGCTTCAGAAATTTTTAAATTCATTTGTAATGGGATAATATTTTTAACTTCTCTGGTAAGTAATATAAATAGTCACATAGAGAAGAAATGATGACCTATTTTTACAAACGATTTCCTTTCCAGTGGGTTGAAATTAATTGTTTATAAATTCAAAATTTATGTAACGAAGTGTATTTGACCTCAGAAGATAATCTGCATTCATGCGTATTTCATGACTAACACATCCCAATGACCTTTGACCTTTCCCCTTTCCTTAGAGTTTTGGTTTCCTATGTGAGTAACAGGTGTATTAAATTGTTTCCCATTGTTCGGGTTAACTTTATGTGGGATTAATCAACTGTAAGGATTCAAATAAGAGATAAAACAAAGGAATGTAATCACATGAGAGAGATTTTATGGCTCCAAGCAAATAACTCCATTAATATTTAAATGAATTTACCAAATGCCAGAATTTATTTCATATTTGAATTCTTTGTACACAAACCTTAGTACAAAAACTAATGGTGGCTGTACATAAATAAACAGATTAGACAACTGTCCAATTAAACTGACCATATCTGGGCGTGAACATACTAAACAAAATTTAAAGTATGCCAAACGGTCACTGGATAGTAATAAATATGGTTGTTTATTTCTTGATATATTGTGACTGGAGTTTATCTTTCAGGTGTGAAGTGAAGTTACTAGGTTACATGATATGATATATTCTGTCAGGGTTTCTATGTTGTCACCCTTCTCATTGCTTTGAAAAATAGGGCCCAAAATACTTATAACCCATTGTTTGAGAGTAATTGATATCAAGTTTCAGGTATCTGTTTGTAGTGGTTTTTTGTTTGATTGGTTAGAGGATTTCATCATTTCATCTGATGCTCAGTGGCGACTAGCCCTATTCAGGCAGTTACTTGGGGTTCTAGTGGGAAGCCGTGATCAGTAGGGTACAGCAGGTCGAAGATGAGGACCGTTACTCATCGAAGAAGCAACTGCGAAATGGACGGTCTATGTCATGAATAGGCAGAAGTTAGAATTCATGCACTGGCTGGCCATTGGATCGGGTCCCAGTGGCTTAACGGTCTACGAGCTCGCTGGCATTGTAACCAGAAGTTGATGGGTTCGAACCCTGGCGGGGGGTGCGTACTGATGAAGCGTCTCAAACTAGGAATAGAGAAACAGCTGTCCAGTACTGTGTGCAGGTTTTCCAGTGGTTCTCAAACTGATGTCAGCTCATGATGAAAGCCTCCAACTAATTGATATCAGTCTGCATATTTCATAAGGGAGAAATATACTTGCCTATTCTTAATCCGTCTTATATTGGTTAAAAGTAATCAAAGAAATTATTTTATGGGACGTGATTGATGTGAATGTAATTTACAATACTTTTTGGCAAATGCTGATAAACACGACTGCAGACTAAGAAGAATCAGTTGTTTCTATAGTTCTTTTAGATGAAACACAAAACTAATACTACAACCTTCATATTTTTTTACGTAATTGTGACACGAACTAATGGACTACACTGATGGGCTGCTATAAATAGTTGAAGCCACGAAATACTATCTGTAGTTTTCCAGAGGGATTCATATTCGTTTCCTACACTTGGCGCATACTTTTGTAATTCGGGAAAACAATCATTCATTGTAATTTAGTGGCATGGGAATACACAGTGTGCATCTCATTCCATTTGTGACTCATCATCTGCATGTGCCTGGAATTCATAGTGAGTGATGGTTTTCTGTGGACTCAGAAAGTGTTTCATCTATCTCGATGTTCCCCTTGGTCAGGCTAAACCTGGTGAAGATATTAGATGGTTGGAGGCAATCGACAGGAAACCTTGGACCTAGGTTTCGTGCTAGTTGGCACTCGTCAGCAAGGCGTATCTGCAACCTTGAAGGAACTCATGTCCCTTCTGAGATTCGAACCCGCGTCACCCAGTGCTGCAGTCAGAGACGTTACCACTGAGCTATTCGGGCTCGCGATTGACCTCCTGTAGGACTGTAGTGGATATTTTGATTTGACACTAGTAATTAGTGTGATGCGTCTCGTCCTCTCTTTGGTGCAGACTGAATTCTATCAGTCAGGTTGTAATGTGGCCACCATACTAGGTAGCTCGCCATCACGGTGTACATTGTTTGTGATGATATTAGATGGTTGGAGGCAATCGGCAGGAAGCCTTGGACCTAGGTTTCGTGCTAGTTGGCACTCGTCAGCGTATCTGCAACCTTGAAGGAACTCATGTCCCTTCTGAGCCCGAATAGCTCAGTGGTAACGTCTCTGACTGCAGCACTGGGTAACGCGGGTTCGAATCTCAGAAGGGACATGAGTTCCTTCAAGGTTGCAGATACGCCTTGCTGACGAGTGCCAACTAGCACGAAACCTAGGTCCAAGGCTTCCTGCCGATTGCCTCCAACCATCTAATATCATCACAAACAATGTACACCGTGATGGCGAGCTACCTAGTATGGTGGCCACATTACAACCTGACTGATAGAATTCAGTCTGCACCAAAGAGCGGACGAGACGCATCACACTAGTTACTAGTGTCAGATCAAAATAAACCTGGTGAATCTATTATTCAAACTTAACACCTTTTTGTTGTTCATCATCACTTTCATATTTTCATTAATTTAAACCTTTGTTCTATGTTTTCTTCATCTTTAGCATGACGTAATGTCTAATTTTGTAAGGTTTTGACCTCTTTTCACTGCTACATTCTCATCTTGTCTTCATTATTCCTACTGATACATAAATCAACCACTTTCACTGTTATTTTTTAGTATTATTATAATCATCTCAATTGCCCGCACAATTTATAATATTTAACAGTTACCATTGTCTCCCAAACTCCCATTACTGGTTAAATTTTTCATAAACGGTTATGTATGTTAGGCAAAAACCTGATGGTCCAACTGCAAGCATTATTGTTCAGCTATATGGTCTTATTTTAGTTTTAATTGCTTTATGAAATTTAGGTCATTTCATCTTTTGGTGTAGCTTTTATCAAATGACATATTAAATTACCTAGTTTATACAGCAATTTAGTTTAATTGATATCAATGCAAAATAAATGTTCTTTATCCTCATATAATGGTTATGCCTAAGGCATGAACATATATATATATATATAATCACTTCCTAGTCACCATCACTATCAGTTTTAATTGTATATTCTTTAAACTATGATACTGAATGGGTCATACTGTTTAGCTGTTGTTTTCCTGTACCTTAAATATGTTTAACCAACCTTTTGTCTCTGTTTCTGGTACATATTATCCTCAGGCTAATAATCAAAACAAAAGGAATTGATAGCCTATGTTTCTGACTGCTTCCTCTTCAATTTGACATGATTTTGTGTTAGACGTATTCTACTTCCTGCTCTGTCAGTGTTCTCAAGTTATTAGCTGTTCTAAACACAATGCTGACTGGTAAAACTTTCACTGCTCTATAAATGCTTTGTTGTGTCTTTGCTGTATCAATTTTACAAGACTGCTATTCTCAAAGAACATATACTTTAGCCTCCAGAGTATACATAAATATCTAGTCATCTTCATAATCTACTGACAGGTTGAGTGGAAATCAATTTCCATAGTTAATATCTACATTTTTAACCTTAGAATATACTATGAAACGTGAAGCTAAAGACCCTACTGTGATTAAGTTTGGGGACGTCCATTCGCAGTAACACTTGTCAGTACAAGCTATTGCAGTCTTATTCACTTATCTAAAATAAGCTGAACAAGTAATTCACGGAAATGAAATGCAAAAAATTAGATACATTCTTACACATGTCTGGATTAATCTTACGAACAATGATAAGAATGCATCATTATAATTGACATTCTTGTTTATTTGTGTTGAACGGCAATGTCTAAAGGTTCTTGTCCATCTCTATCAAGATGAATCATACAAACTGATTAGCAATCCATTCTATTACAAATAGTATACCGTCAAACTTTGTATGGTAAACTATACGATTGTGTGTATATGTGTGTAGTTTGTATAGAATGTCTTAAACATCAACATAAAAACATCATGTCAACAAACAAGTGATATTATTTGTTTTGTTTTTTCTTGATTGTGATAAGAATTCCAATGTTGTCAGTGTATTTTTCAATAGTCGATTGAAAAACAACAACAACAGGCATACACATACAAGTTTATGTGTTCGAAACGTCTGCTTTATTTTCAACCAGACAGGAAACACCAAGGTTCTCTATTTTGTTTGTTTTTCTGGACTTTGTTTGTTCGCTATATATTTTCATAAAAAGTAAACAACAGTTTTCTCTTCTATGCCCAGTACATTTGAGATCTAAAGAAGTGATTAGACTAATTATTAACAGGTGATTGAGGTGTATGGTTAGCTGTACATTGTTCATTAGCATCTTTGTTTTCCAAATCTCTTGAATTGCCACAGATAAAGTGTCTTGTATAATATAGGTCCCAGTGGTTCGCCCTGTAAGTTAAGGGTTCAGTCATTATTGACGTTAGGTGTTGATACTTGAACTGGTGCTTCTCCCAGCTGATAGGTTACAGATAAGGGAACTGTTGTTGTACACTCAAAATGCTTTGACACAGGATGATGCATGAATATAGACCATCCCTGTGGGAAAAGAGAATATCATCTGAAAATATACACTACTAATATCGTTATTTCACAGGATCAGTAGCAGAAAAGTTTAATACAGAACTACTGCTTCCCATAAATACTTTAACATTACGACAACACAATAAGAAGACGTAGTTTATCTGAAACGTGTAATGTTTTTGTGCAAAACATTTCGGACATTCTGATCACACACGTACTTGTCATACAGAGTTTTTACAGAAGGCAAGAAGGCATGAATAATTACAATACAGGTCAGATTGTGTACAGGTCAAGGTCACAAATAATGGATAGGGAGACGCAAAGGTGTGGGTAAGAAAGAGAAAAAGAGAAAAAACAAAGCAAAGAAGAGGTTGAAAATATTATGAAGTAAATTGGTCCTTGGTTCTAAATTGGATTACCAAGGCAGATTTAAAGTAATAACAAATAACTTTTGGACACAAGACAGATTTAAGTCTTTTTATGGCTAAGGCTTCAACGAATTTAAGTATGTGACCCAACCTTGTTTTATATATGGGCTTAAAGGCATTGTTGAAATCAACCTTACGATCTGTCTCTATAATGTGCTTCGCTATAGATGATGTTGGATTGGATTTCCGGGGTCGATTGTGTCTGGCGATTTTATTTGTTGTTGCAGCCCTTTTGGAATGTGTTCTGTACCCCTAACCTGCAGAGACCGATAGGTCCTCCCGATGTACCTGTCTCCACACATACACTGATAAACGCAGTGGGATGTGACACTATCGTTCGGATAATGTAAGGACTTACAAGACAGCATAGTTGTCGTTTCCTCTATGAAGATAAGTTTAGCTGAATAATAAGTTCTATTAATTGTGGCCTTGAGTCTTTGTCTAGTGACCAGACATTGTTGAATGGCAAGGATATGTAAACATCCTTTTTGGGAGCTGACTGGATTGGTAGAGCTCTATGGTTGACACTTCCGTAACGCCTAATAAATCTCAGCGGGTAATTGTTATCTAACAATATTTCAGTGAGGTGTTGTCTTTCTTCCTCAGTTGTATCGGCAGTACATATGCGGTGAATGCGCTTGAACAAACACTTAAGCAACATCATTTTATACTGTAGTGGACAGAAACTATGATAATTTAGATACTGTCCCGTCCATGTATACTTTCTGTAGACAGATCGTCTTACTGACCCATCTTCTAGGGGGGTTATGAGTACACCTAAAAATGGCAGGCAACCATTATTCTCTTTAACGTATGTTAGCGATATACTGTTTTGTACTCTGTTGATCTGGTTTAGGATTTCTATGGTGTCTGTCGGTTTATCACAAATGACTATTATGTCATCTACATATCTCTTATAAAAATAAACTTTTCTAATTTCTTCCTCCACTAGGTTCTCAACATGCGACATATATATATATATATATATATATATATATATATAGCAGCTAACAATGGACCTAGAGGGCTTCCCATAGCAACACCATCGATCTGGTGATAATGCTCGCCCTCGAATGTAAACTTAACATTGTTAGTACATAGAAGCAGTAACTCTTTTAAATAAGATATGGACACTGGTAATAGGAAATCGTTGTCAGAGATGTAATCACATAAAATGTCAACCGTCTGTAAAAGAGGTACATTTGTAAATAAAGAATCAACATCTAGGGAAAACATGGTTTTGTCTTTTATATCAACGTTATCAAGACAATCAATTAACTCAAAAGTATCTTTCAATGCTAACTTACAGAAACTTCTAATAGGCTCTGATATTTCCACTAGACACTGTGCAGGTTTGTGGGTTGGAGATCTGCACATTGACATTATGGGACGTAGAGGAATGTTAGGTTTATGTGTTTTGGGCAGACCATACATGTGTGGTAATTGAGACTGTGTGGCCTTTAGTGAATTGAATTTCTCTCTGCTAATCGCATTCATGTTTAAGAGTTTTACTAGATTATTTGTCACCATATTTTGTACATTCTTCACATCTTCCAGATTGGAGTCTCTCGTAAATTTATCATTGTTTCCAAGAGTGCATAACATTTTACTTTTATATTCAATTTTGTCCATTATAACTACACCAGACCCTTTATCTGGTCTTAGGATAACGATGTCAGTATTATGTTTGAGTTCTTTTAGCGTTTAACATTAGGCTAATGAAATAACAGAGACACAGCCTGTGCTTAAGACGAATATTTTGTCCATAGGCGCTGCATTGAAGGTCTAGGCCATTCTTTTGGTCTTCTGTCCTCTGTTACAGGAATCACTTAGTCTAATCTCTAAATGCTGTTATGCGGACTGAGGCATCGTAAATATCTGGTAGCTGTTTCTATGTTACGTAACTCAGTTCATCATCAGTGTACCTATAACACTTCAGTTTGCCGGACTGTCTGGATCACATAATATACTAAAATCTTCTAGGTTCCTAATTACTCACATTAACAAATACATAGAATCACACAGTTTGAATAATACGAGGTTATCGTCTAGAATCACTTGAGTTACATGCTAGTTCAAATTTAGTATGACACTACTGAAACAGACCAGCTGAATTTCTTTTTTCCCAACGTGATAATGTTACCCGGAATAAGCTGAGATGTTCTAGCTATGATAGCAATACAAATAAATGTCTGTGTAATGTATTATTAGTCCACTTTTAAATTTCCAGTACTCGTCATATTTATACTTCCGTACCTGTTTTGCTTCTGCTTTATTTTATGCTAAAATAAAACCAGAATTATGTTCCCTATGAGTAAATCTTTAACCATCTAGTCAATCAACTCAGCAATCAGACATTTTCAATCCTTATTTTATCTGTCTCTTTCGCTCTCTCTCTCTCTCTCTGCTTCCTTTTCCCTCCAGAATTGTTTATTTACATTTTAAGACACTTCATTGTGGCAGTGTTTATTATGCATATCTTTCGCTTGTATCGCGTGCATAAACCCCACCCGTTTTTATGTTTTATTCTGTTAAATGCATGAAACTTCAGGGGAGAGAAGACGTGTAAATTTTATAAACTCTTAAGGTACGATTAAATCTGTAAGGTAAAATAACTTGCCTGTGTGTGTGTGTGCATATGCATATATTTCACATTTTTGCATTTATGATGACACGTAATACAAATGTTCTTTTTCTTTCTTTCCCTTTAAAGAAAGAAATGTTTTATTCCAGTCCACTGAAGACTACTGTATGTATCATGTTGAAGACTAGTCTTATTCGTTCATAAAAAAATAATGCTGATATGAAGTAAAACAGTAAACGGTTTAAAGTTTCTTCTGCACTTTACTGGTTTATGATTCTTCTGTCATTTCATCTTAGACATAAACTGTCATTGTTATCACAGAATAAAAAAAAAGATAAAATTCACCAAAGTCAGTACTTATCATGAAGTAAAACGAATGCATTTTTTGTATCATGTGCACTATATCAATGTGTTGTTAAAAATTGTAAAGCAACTTCTTTACTTAACGTCCACAATGAAAGGTAAGAGGTCACTGGATTCCAGTCCAAGTGATTGAATGGCCAACAAGCTTGGTCTCGTAACCTGAAGGTCTCAGGATCGATCGATGGTAGGGTCGTAAAACTGGTCGGAACCCCTGTCCAGTGCTTCTGTTTTTCAGTGGCCTCTCTAACTGACGTTGGTTCGTCATGGTAAAAAGTCGAACAGTTGTGAAGATAAAAGTGCTGAAACAGTATTCCCATGCATTGCTGGTAAGTTTATTACTAGGAATGTTGATGATGAAATAGGTGTCTACAAAACCATAGTCTGTGTAAATGATATCACTCTAGTGTGTATTCTTGCTATGGCTTTATATTAGCTGGAGTTTTTAATCTTTGACTGAAAATAAAACCATAATGAAACCCTACCTGTCACCTATACAGTTATATAGAAGCTACAAAACCTAACTCTTTCGCTTATAGTTACGTTAAGACTGTCAAAAGGTGAGTGCTTGTCTTGCGTCTGTGTTGACAACTTTTGTATTTGTTAGCTTTATTGCTGTCCTTATTAGGTAGGTAACAATCACTGTGATGCACTTTTATGTTACCTAAGTTAAATATTTGAATGTGGATTTCAGTACAAACAGACATCATCTAGGGAATCTATGACAGAAAGGTATAGACTGCCTAGATGGGGTCCATGGGGTGCTATGAAGTAATGGTTGATGATGTCGCTCGAAACTGTTCTCAGTGGCGCAGACACATTCACTCTTTGTAATCTCCCAGATATTCCCATGTTTTTCTATATTACTATTCTTTCTTCCGTACACCACTGCTTATTATATTTCTTGTGAATCGCTTTTTTCTCAACTTTTGTGTGCTACATGGAGTGTGACAAGTTGAACTGCCGCAATTCTGTGCAAAGTTCTATTTTGAAACCTTGCCAGGCGGACAGTTAATCTATGATAACCAGGAAGTACTGAACAGTTGTATTGTTTTAGTTTTAGACTCTCTAGTAGTACATACCTATGACAAAATCTACATGCCAGTTAGTTAAATCTTTACAGACCCAACATCTGAATATCATTTTCATCAAAACGTATTAATATATACAGCCCTGGTATTGGGAAAAACAGAGGATTAGTTGTCTTTTTTTTCTAAACTAATATCAGGTTTCATTATAATTGTTTAACAGATAAGTATTAGACTATGTACATGACTATTTTTACTAAACCATTTAGTGAACTTGATTCAATTAACTAGAAGGACACAAATAATACACTGTTTAAAATTTCATCCAAAAGAGTTGTTTGACCTTTACCTAGCTATCATATTATTATAGTTACACCTCCAAATTATTCAGTAATAATGATAGAAAAAGATAAACATATTTAACCGCATAAAGCGTATCATTTATAATGTAAACTATTTGTAATCCTGGTCAATTTAGAATCTGTCGGTTATTTTATTAATTATGAGTTTGTTTTTCAAGTTTGACCATGGATTGATATCAGTTAGAGAATCACTGAAAACCAGGGAGTACTTGACAGATATTTCACCCTAGTTTGGGACTCATCGACAGTACTCACCCATCGGGTTTCGAACCCAGGGCCTTCCGGTTACAAGGCAGGCTCGTAGACCATTCAGCCACTGGGAACCGATTCAATGGCCAGTCCATGAATTCTAACTTCTACCAATTCATGATTTTAGTGTGACCACCAGCCAATGTCAATGGTTCTCTAACTGATATCATTCCGTGGGCAAACTTGAAAGGCAAATCAAATTCCTACAAATCAACTTTCGAAAAATAATACATAAACTGAACTATACGAAGATTTTATGAATTCTGTTAGTAAATGTTGGCTACCTTACTTAACATGGTTGTCATAGTTATGGTTATTAGGATGATAAATCATGTATACGATTGTGTGTAAAAATTTTTTAGTTCCGTTAGAAACTTGTGATAATTGTGCAGATTAACTTGTTACACTTAGATTGAGTTTAAGTTGATTAGACCATCAGAGATAAATGTTGGAAAGAAAGTGTAACGGATATAAATACTGTTCTATAGAAATAATTTCATCTTTACTTCACAGTTTCCATGTTAATCGTCTCAAGCTATTCTTGTTACCTAAAAGGGGAATCATTGAAATAAAGCTTACTGGGAAAAACAAGTTCTCATGTGTAAAGACAAAAGGGTAATTACTTCATTGTGATAATCCAGTGAATATAAATATAACCGACTATTGGGATAATAAATATTGCTGAGTCATTCGAAAACGAAAGATTACGAGTAAAATAGAATTTAGACACATTTCTTCTAAGCCTAGGAACACGCTATATGCCATCAGGCAGTATTACAAAAATTTAGGTGATTTAATCATCTTGTTGTAAAAAACAGTATGAACTGTTCGTTGTTTAATAATTGATCAGAATAGTCTTTCTTAAAATGCGAAGTCCCTAGGATTTAGAAATATTTCTTTATATAGGTAGACAGAACGAAAAAAATAAGTGGAAGGCTTGGAATTACTGAGTTTTGTTAGCTATCGAAAGAAGCGTTGCAAGCCACTTGTACAGTGAAAACTTTTGTCTTTAAAACATGTCATATAAACCAAAGGAGAAACACTGAATGAGTGTCCAGAATGAAAGATGATTCACTAATTCATCTATGTCTACGCCTGGATTCAATTCGAGGATAGATGACGCAGGTAGGTGAAAGCTTTCAGGAATGCAGTCAGCCAGTGTGTCTTCTTTCGATGCAAGCGAAAGTAAGCACTGCGTCAATTAAGACATTCGTGACAGGCTTCGCAACTTCATCAATACCTGACTTCTCTCGATACTAAAGATCAGATGACTGGCCAGATTGGATGGACAACAACAAGGAACTTTGGCAACAAACGAAAGAACAATGTACTGTCCAACAAATATGCAGAAGGAAATTGAGATGGATTGGACATCACACGATAGCCTAACCCTGGAGTGGAACCTGAATGGGATGCTATGAGTCTGAGGTCCAATGGTGATATCAGAAGGCCATATGCAGGGGAAATGAAAGCTTGTGACCAGTTGTGAAGCTAGCTGAAAGTCATAGCAGAGAAGTGAGTGCACTATAGATGTGCTTTTGAAGTCGACTCCAAACTCACTGAATGAATAACAATAATAGTATGTCTAGAATCCTTTATCTTGTTCGACCCCTATGCAAATCTCAAATGTATGAGCAGTTCAAAGATAGTATGTTGCTTAGTCGGTAGTGCTGTTTGAGTTTTATTAATCAGTTTCACACCACAATCCCAAAACTAAGTGACGTGCCATAGTAGTGCATACTGAATCGACGTTGGGTCGTTGAAGGCGATCATCAGGAAATCTTAGACCTAGATTTGTTCGTATTCATTATAGTACTCGTGTTTATTTATATTAGTGAATGAATTTTACAGGTGTGTAACGTAGTCAGTCGCTTCATTAAAGCCATAGTCTCTCAGTTCTCCTTACTTTTGTAAAACAATATACACTGAGTGTATAGAAAATTTTTTAGATATGTACTGGCTTATAAAGTAACTGTAGCACTTATAAGGTAAGCATGGTTGTGGAAACTATACAGTCAAATAAAGACAAAAAATGTGTGAAGTTTCATAAAAGTTCTTATTTTCATTTTTCTTTAAAAAAAGTGTTTGTTGAAGCTTAAAGCATTACTGGAAATCAAAAAAAGTCTGAGTTGAGGCTGGATTTTAACCTAAAACCTTTTGGTTACACCCTAGTTACTTTGTTACATGGCTACTTATCAGTTCTTGACTGCAATTCAAACACTAAGCATAGTACTCAAATCTTGTATGAATGAGACATACGCAAGCTTTTATACTTAATCAACAATCCAATGACTCAGCAAAACACTGAGTTCATTTACTGAATTACTGAAGTGTTGCGTCGATAGTTTTATTTCTTTCGAATTAGTTCACAACTCATACTTCCTTGAATCTAAATCTTATTTTTCATACTGTATTCACCAGACACTAAGACAGTTATTCTCAAATAAGTAGCAAGCGATTGATGAAAACTAAATATTTTGAACATATACAATAATCGCATAAATGTGTTGGAAGATGCTTAAATCAAAATGATTAGTCAACAGGACAAGCGGAGATACAGCAGATATACATTTTTAACCACATTAAAAGTTGGTTAGGTTAGTGGACAGTAGGCTATCCTGATTGGTTGGTGTCAGACTCAAGATTAAACAAAGGGCTGAAAAGTTTTCCAGTCAGATTGTTTCCAGACCATAACGTAAACTGAATCCAGAGTTGAGGAGTAAACAATCCTACCCCTGCAGTCGGTGACTTAAAATTTAATTTGTGGATGGTGACTAGCAGTGGAATCCAGGATGCGCATTTCGTCCTAATTGGAACTCGTCATCTGGATGTATCTGCATTTCCCAGTGAGTGATGATGTCAAATTAAATTAAATTAATATGACCCGTTGCACAAGAGATGGCTCTCGCGGCCCAAGTGGTCTAGTGGATAACGCTCTGGCGTTTGAAACTATGGGCACTGGGTTCGAACCTCGGTGGGAACATCATCACTCACTGGAAAATGCAGGTACATCCAGTTGACGAGTCCCAATTAGGACGAAATGCGCATCCTGGATTCTACTGCTAGTCACCATCCACCAATTAAATTCTAATTAAATGCCCGGACATCGTTGAAGCATCTGCACAAGAAGTCGACATGTCAACGTGAGACCGAGCACTTCGGTCCAATCAATCGACGGGAAAATGTCAAATTAAATTAAAGTGACTTAAAATGTTGGTTTCACTTTTGTTTCCTATCAGTCTATCAGCACACGCCACACTACCAAACTAAGCATTGTCATGTTTAGAAATGAATATTAGTTTTTATTCATCAAGTTTAACGAAGCATATCCGTTTGTTTGTTATATTTATGTGCGATCAGATATGAATCTTGTTTCTAAACTAAAGGTTTTTTATCAGTTTTTGCTGACAGGGATTATTTTAAAGAAAACAGACAACATGTTCACTGTCAAACCGGACTTCTTTTTCATCAGTGAAAAGTTTGAATTCCATTAATTCACAGAAAAAGCTTAGATCTATTCAGTTTAGCATCTAACAGTTGAAATGTTTCTGGCTCTTTAATATTGGAAAATTTGAAACTTATCACTTTCTAAAAACTTGATTTTTAACTATTTGACACACTGACTGACTTACACCGATAAGACTTTTTAAATTAGATTAGTTTAAATATTCCTTCTCATGGCCTTTTGTCTTACAGTTCATAAGTTATATTCTAGAAGAAGCAAGTCTACCAAAAATATATTATACCTATATATATATATATATACACTATATACCAATTTGAAATGCCTGTAATCGATGAAATCAGCGGTTCAGGAAATGTTGTATCAGGCAATTTAAAAAAGTTTTTTCTAGACAATCTTCCCAGTTGGAAGCGATAATCACTTAAAGTACATGACCAACCCGACACAATCATCTCATTGAAATTTATTTTATAATTATTCTCTTGGGTTCCAAATGGAAAATAAGGCTTCAACAGCATGTCTCCACATTGTTTTGATTTCTGCTGTCCCCTTTTGCTGCCTCCATGGTTGCTCGTAGTCTCTCATCTCCTCCTTACATGATCTGCTGCATGTTACCTTCGGACACCCAGTCTGTTGTTTCCCATTCGGGTTCCACTTGATGTCCTGCTGCGTGACATCATTTGACGGTCTCCTCACTATCTGCGTCTATTCTATTAGCCTCCAGGTGTCCACTGAGAGCCATTCTTTGTCTTGCCTTTTCTTTCTTCCTAAAAAGGTTGTACGCGTTTCCTTGAACATCACTTTCAGCGAGTTCCAATGTTTTTCCACGCAGGTTTCCTCAGTGATGCCGCGTAGTGTCTCCAACTTTGTTATGATATCTGCAGCGGAGGTATCCTATGTATCGTTAAAAATGATAAGTGATAAATCTAGCAGTATTACTTGTAAAAATTGGATTTATTTATTTCGGACCATGATGATCATTGCATTGCTATATATATATATATATATATATATATATATATATATGTCATCTTAATGTTCTTCATTAAACAGTAGCACGCATATAACACCAACAGACATAAAAGAACCATTGCTTTCAACAGAAAGTTAAAAAGTTATTGATATAATACATTACATGAATGTAAAAGTTGTTCGGCTAGGAAATATATGTACGAAGTAATTGATCTGTATTGTATGTTGGCGTTTCACAGATAAGATGCTCACCAACCACGCATGTGATCCGAGGTTCCCCAGCTGACGAACTCCTAAACCTCACTTGGTCACTATTAAGCCCAGTAAAGAGGGGAGGTTTGGAGTGAGGCTAGCAACCCCATATCGTAAAAGAAACCCCACTACGATGACTTTAGAACTTAAGCTTAAAGCCCTATGTTCCACTCCGAACACTTATTACCGGTAAAAATGGGTTTGAACGCGCATAGACTCGTAGTCGAACCTGGACCACATGCATGGCTAACAAGCATTCTATCACACGACAACCAACGCACAAGAAATATGGAACCCAATATTGCGTGTTATCCTTGCTGATGGGCCATACCAGCTTCCTCCGTATATGTGCAGCCAAAGCCAGTATATGATTCATAGAGTGAAATAATTTTAAAAACGACTTTTTTATTATTTTGAAATTTTTAGATAAGGGCAATTATTTTTATCAAATAGCAAGTGTAAAATTCATATAAACAGAAGTACAGGTGTGAGATAGAGTCATCGCTCTGCTTTATAGGATTAGGATTTAACAGAAAAAAATTCTTAAGTACAATTTTGTGTAGTAATATGTAAAATAAGAAGATGAATTCACCTTTAACCTCCCTAATCTTAGTTACTTTTGTTTGACGAGAGTTTTTTGACAATTTAAAAGCTTGAAAATTATTTTGTTTATATCAAGTGATTTTTAGAACCCCAAATCAGCTAAATTGAATATTTTCAAGAATTAGTTTGTAGCGATTCTATTTGTTTCAGATTAGACCACGGATTGGCATACAAGCTTGCCTTGTATCCGGAAGGTCCCGGATTCGAAACCCACTGGGTGCGTACTGATGATGAGTCCCAAACTAGGACGAAACAGCTGTCTAGTACTCCCTGGTTTTCAATGGTTCTCTAACTGATATCAATCCATGGGCTAACCTAAAGTAAACTGAATATATCGAATGGCTATAGCAGGTGAATAGAAACGCAAATGAAAAAGTCAACATCTAAGTTCTTCAGGTTAATTACAGATATACTGGTACTGCATTTGCCTGTATATAAATTTCTCTGTCCAGTGAAGTGTAAGACAGACATTTATTCTGACTAATCATTAGTTCTATTGATTTAATCCACACCCATTATGCGTTGTAAATATCTTCTGAAGACGACTTTTGTATTAGTTCCTTGTTAATGAATTACACAATATCTTTTAGAAAACTGACCACACCTAGTTTTTAAAGTCTGACTATATATATATATATATATATACAGTTTATTAATCTGTTCGTACACGTAATGAAAGGAGTAACAACCCACTGACTGGAATTTTAAATAAAACATGTTAAGAGGCTGTGTAAATACCTTTATATTACTTTAGTCAATAAATTGTGTTCCAGTTGTTGTCGTTTGTTATATCAGATAAAGTTATTTAATCCGGTGTAGTTCAGATATGTTTAATCATTTCAAGGCGTTCTTTTCATTTTTGACTTCGTCAAAGCCATAATCTTACCTCTGTTACTGATAATAACAGATTTTTAAATTGCATAAATATAATGTCAAAATTGGACCTACCTGCTGTGATTGTTTAGTCTGTTTAATACTTTGTTTTCCGATGACGCAGTCACGACATTGTCGAATTAACCAGTGACCTTAACATTATTTTATTAAAAGGAAATAAAGCTAATGTACTGGAAGAGCTTTTGAATGCTCCCTTATCCTTACAGTATAAGTAGGTATAGTGAGTCCAAGATCCTAAAATTTGTATTTAAACTGTTAGTCAAAAGAATCAACAAAATTGGTCACAGTTAGTGGCTTGTTAGTCTAAGTCAAATTGTAAAAACTTTAGGAAGATAAACAACACTTAGTAGGAGGGAAAAGTAATTTCCAGGTGACTCCCAGGGAACTGGTTGATCTCAAGTTAGAGCATTAACTGACATTAGTTGGAGAAACATCATAAACCAGAAAGTACTGGATATCTGTTTCATCCGAGTTTGGCGTAAATAGCTCCACGTTCACCTCCCAAATCAGGAGGAAACAGCTGTCTCGTACTTCTTGGTTTTCAGTGGTTCTGCAACTAATACTAGCTTGGGATCAGGCTGTAAGAAGTGATGCCGGGGGACATGTACACCTAAGTCATATGGTTGTTATCATGACGATGAAATGATATAATAAATATTAAAAGTAAGGACCTCGATAAACCAAATTGTACACATTTTTACTTCTTACACATTTAGGATTATGTTGTAGACACATAAAAATACTTCATACATTTGGTTCCCTTGATAAATTTCGATAAAGAAACAAAGATCGAATCTACAGTACAAAATGATATCATTATATTCCGTAGGTCCTCATCAGCTGCAAACTACCTGAAATTACAATAGTTATAGAAAGTGACAATAGCACACTTGAATGTTTGAATGGTAGTAGATAAAATATTATAAAATTAACAAATTCAAAATCTAAGCATTACAATCTTCAGTTTAAGTTACCATCAATTTATATACCTTTCAAAGTAGATAAGTAGGGAGGGAGAAGACAGAGAACAGAAAAATCTAATAAACAGTGTTAGCTTATAAGTTCACATAGCAACTCAAGGAGGTTATAGTTCATAAGGTGGAAACTTGCTTGATGAGCTGAAATCCCTAATATGGATGACTAATCAATGTAATCAAAATGCAGTTACCAAGGGAGTGAGAGATTGATTACACTCCCTTCCTGTATACATAAGTTTGGTTTGAAACGTCTGACTGCGCATGCATCAGTAAATCGTAGTAAATTTATTGTCTTTTGTAGTTTAATATTTTGAAGGATTTGGAAATCTCGACGAAACGACCCGTATCCACAAGATGTTGGGTAATTGTACTTTACAAATATCTGCTTCCCTTTAGACATAATTTTCTTGGGATATGCTGTACCATTTGTTATAGTGTGTTCACTTTTTGTGGATATCAAAGTACTCTAACATTATTCTTAATTCAAATGACTACAAGTTTTATGAACTTCTAGTAAGTGGTTCTTCAGTTTGTTGAAATTACTAGCTTTCCTGTCTTTATGCATATTCTTGTGATTGTTAAAACCACTGACGTATCTAAAAGTGTCTATCAAAGGTATTTTTTATTATTATACTCCCTTTTGATAAGAAAAGTATAGGCATAATAAGAGAATTTGAGTTTATCTGAGGGGAATATTTCATTCACAGTAATCTACAAAGCTATGATGCTTTGCTCTAGGGTGAAACTGTTCTTTTAATGACTAAATATATATTTAAAAGGAAAAGTCTTTATTTTCCTTTAAGATACTGTCTATTCCGGACCAGCAGTTATTTACCCAATTTAATTATACAACAAGATAAAGTCGGTTTTCAGCGACTGTTAATCATACTACTAACTTACATACTTTTTATGATTAAATGAAAGACATTTGTAATTTGAATTATTAATGCTGCGAAAGATAAACTAGACTTAACGTTTCAATGAATAAGTAATTGACATAATTTATGAAGAGTGATCAGTGCTTTAGTCACTTCCAGTGTACTATTCAACAATAAATTCTCAAGACTGCAGTACTGAGAATATAAGTGTTGAATTCTTTTGAAATAATAGAAAAAGAATTATTTCCATAACTGCAGACCTTACCTTTTCTACTTTACTGCTCCCCGTTAGTCTTTCCTGGTCTACTGAAAAAGGACTGTACCATCCTGAGAAGGATGTTGAAGGTAGTTAGTATGACTAGTAGTGTAAAACTCAGTCAGCTCGTCACCACATTAGTTGATAAGCATCTGAATACATGCGAAAAATGGACTAAGACCATACTCTCCGACCCTCAAAACCCCCTCTATTCCCAACTCTCTCCTTGTATCTCATTAAGTCGAACCAGAAATCAGTATAAAATAATCTATGCTCGTACAACCAAGTGCAGAAACTCAACGATACCATACTTGGCCCGTGTTCTAAGCGACAGAGACAATGTTAAGCGCGAAACCTATGACTTGCTTTGTTGTTAATAATATAATTTTATGCTCTTTTATTTCTCTCTTATTTTGTATTCTATACTGAACTCCTTCTCAAACTTACTTAGCTACCTAAATTATTAACATTGGCTTACTTTTTGTACTTTACTGTATTCCTTCTTTTGTGTATCTACTGGTTCCGACTATATTAGCACTATGAGTATTACAAAATTTTCCTGTCATTAACCATCATGTTATAATTAGTTTTGTGGTTGTTTTTTCTTACTTTTTATTTTTTTTCGGCAATATTAACTGACAACCATTGGTTGTGAACGCCACTGTCACCACCTTAAAATTTTGTATTATGCAGGATTACTCACATTACCACTACAAACACTGCATTAGACCTGACAATAAAAAACAAAACAACAAACCCTGAAATGTTATTTTATGAGTGTTTAGAGTTGTTTCAACCAAAATTAACTGATCATCTTGGCGTTAAACATTCTTAAATATCAGTTCATAACTTCTTGTATGACTATAGCATTACTGTCACCATGCATAATCATGTCATAGCTTCCACTACCCAATACTGAGTTATTATTATATGCTGTTTATTTTCCTTTCTACTTCTTGGTATTTTTTTGCATTAAAAAAATTATTTTTGATTGAACACTAGTCAGTAACTAGTGTAATGTGTCTAGTCCTATCTTCGGTGCAGGCTGAATTCTATCAGTCATGTTTGCAATGTGGCCACCATGCTAGGTGGTTCGCCATTACGGTGCACTGTGAATTGTTGGCATTAGATGGTTGGAGGCAATCGGCAGGAAGCCTTGGACCTAGGTTTCGTGCTAGTTGGCACTCATCAGCAAGGCGTATCTGCAACCTTGAAGGAACTGATGTCCTTCTGAGATTCCTGTCTTTTTTTGCTATTGGTGTCTTTATATTTATTTTTTTGAAATACTCCTTTTAAATGTTTGGATAAAAGTAGATGCAAATATTGTAGATATGTGCTGAAAATTTCACACTGTACCACTAGTGCTGTTTCTGGAATAAAGCGAATTATCATTATTATTATTAGAATAAAACATTATGGATTCAGAAGTAAGGAGGATTTCAGTGAATCATACAGCTGTCTAATTCTATCAAATTTCAATTACTTTTTTCCCAATTACAAACGTTGAAATGCAATATCATCCCGTTGCTTGACACATTCTCATACAATCTTGTTGAATGAATATTTTAAATTGTAAGGTTTACACCGTCTAGAGCTTCCACAAGCTTTTTCCCATATTTAGGGATATTATAAGCTAAGTGATCGACAGTGCTGCGCATCACAGTGTATTTCGCTTCTGACAGAAATGCATGAATTCCTCTTATTTCTTTTACTATCAGACGGTTGTTGGTATTTTAGATTGTAGAACCTGATTAACAGAAAGCTTTGTTTACCATACCTTTTGTGTTTGTTGCCCTTGGGAGCGCATACTCAGAGACTCAAATCCCACCATAATCTTAATCTGCATTATTTAGTTCCAGTAGCAGAAACTTTATTATCCAGCCGAACTATGTTGTGTAGTGAAATGCTGAATAAGAAGTCGATTATGATACAAGTTGAATGTTCTTAAAACAAACTCTACCTACCGGTAGCGTTGTAGAAACATTTAAAAAAATTTTCCTCCAGTTTTTCCTTTTCACAACACACACTTTGCTTGAGATTCTTGTAGCGGATTGCACCAGGTATTTTTGTTTTTAATTAATTTCAATCTAAGAATAACTCAACCTTCAAACTATTATATTCTTTACATCTATAAGAATTCAATATTATATTTCCCTTAGTGCTGTTAGCAGATGTGTAGCACTTAGAGTAAAAGTGATTTTCCGTAGGTATTTTTTATCTTTTCATATATACAATAAGTTTGAGAGTCTACTGATTATCCTGATAATCTAGGACCAACGTCAGTCAACCTTCCACGATGGTAATTACACAGGAAAACGTGTCATGTTACAATATTTATTTCTTTACCGATGTAGATATATATGAAATTTCATATTATGAATGTAAAGTACCGGCTGTCGGTCATTTTATCCAACATTTATTATATCTCAGTAGTGACGACATTATAATCTGATGCAAAGTTTACAGATGTAAAAAAATGTGGACCGGAATGAAATCCACTTGTATCTAACTAGTTTTTACAATATACAGCAAATATAAAGCATCATGTAACAAGAAAACTACACTTAAAAAAACAGCTGAAAAACTATTGAAAACATTGAAAACCTGGACAGACATTTATTTTATTGAATAGGACTTTTCAGAAATATAAGCAAATGATCCAATA
Organism: Trichobilharzia szidati; assembly: GCA_944472155.2. NCBI lineage: Eukaryota > Metazoa > Platyhelminthes > Trematoda > Strigeidida > Schistosomatidae > Trichobilharzia > Trichobilharzia szidati. The sequence continues at coordinate 128,156,365 of OX235271.1, forward strand.
ACAGACGACCTCTAAAACTGTAAATTTTCCAATAAGATCGTTGTCATTACATATATCAGCGTTTTGAAATCCAGCAAACCAAATGACGATACTAGCTGAGTTATCGGATATTGTAAATATGACATTCCAAAGGTTCCTACAGACATGTGTGGCCGTTTAGAACAGAGAGATTGGATGTCAGTGCAGGTACTCGCTGATGACGTTGGGTGATGGAAAGGCTGTATGGTGAATTGACAGAGAACAGCACCCACCCATAGCTACCTTTTAATTGGTTGTTAAAAACAGTGAAAATTGATTTTTCACTAATAAAACGACTGTTTCTGTACTGATTTGTGTATTTTTAGCAAAATTTTTATAGGTAGTTAATTCTTTTATCTCAGGATGCCACAGTAATATATTTCAGCGCCTTAGCAAGTGCTTAATGATGTCGTTTTAAAATCATTATGTCTACGTTGGTTCAGTGTGTGATTGTGATAAATTCAGTGAACAACTTCTTCATTGTTGATTTCTTTTAAAAAAGTTAATAGAACAGCTCAGAATACAAGCTGGTGTTTTGAAAAAAACACGGACAGACTGATGTGTTTCCACAAGCAATTGTGTCATAAACACCATTAAAACGATGTGTATTTTCATACTACTGAAATAAAACTACTAATCAGAATACTCTTCACCTCGTCAAGTTGGAATAACTTAGTTGAAATCAGCTGAATATTTAAATAATATTTAAATATCCCTATAATATATTCACAATAAGAATAATTAGAGCTAACGATTGCTACTGGGACCAAAAGTAATTTGTTGACTCAGAATAAACTGCTCCCTTTGATAATATTAAGTGGATACTTTCAAGGTATGTGCTGACTATGCATGCTGTGTATTTTTGTCTTGTTCATGAGATTCTACCAAAAACTGAAATGCAGTATAGAAGAATGTTCAGTTAAGTGTGACATAAAAGTTTTCTCCATTCCTTGAACGATGACCAGATAGCTGGCACGTTCCTGATTTCATTTATGGTTTGAACTGTTCCGGAACACTGTTGATGAAATCATTCCCCATTCAGTGTAACGACTGTCTATTATTCAGATAATCTCAGTCAGTAGCTGAAATTGCACAGCTTTAATACGTTCAGCTTTGAAACCATTAACGAAGGCCAATAGACTGCAGATTTTTGTCCAAATAATTTTGCTTTTCTAAGGAAATCAAGATGAAATTTCATCACGATTTGTGCGATTTAGGAGCTTTCGTAGATTTATTTTTATTTATTAAGCAATGCATTCTTGAAGTTTGGCGACAAGTTGACAAATACTGTGAAGCATTCTCCTCCCTCAGTTATCGGCTTTTCTGTTTTGTCTTCTTTGAAGTGAAGTTGCTTTGTTAACGGAAATGAAAATGTCTTCAGTCTTCTACTGAATGTTAACTACCTGTAATGTTATGCGATCTGATTTTCAGTTTGAATTTCAGGATTCTGAAAATAAAATATAGTATATGATTAGCATATTATTAAGTGAGAGAACACCTTTCTTGCAAAAGAGTTTATTTGTTATTCGTTTTTTCTCCTTTTTAGCCACGTGATATCATAGAACCGCCATGGTTCCCAGCTGTATCAACACCTGAACCGCGTAAACTACGGATTCTTGGATTAATCCCTTGGCCTAAGGAAACACCTTTGGATGGTGATAAATTCTACAGTTTTCCATTTAGTACACCTCCTATTGGAAAAATTGTTGATCTTACACGTTCAGTCTTTTGTCGACCGTCTACAAGCATTGGATTGGGGGATAGTCGACCAGATGTTATCACATCATCTAGTCCAACCTGTTCAATTTCGATGAGGCAAGCACCTGAAGAAATAGAGAATATTGGCCCCTTTCCTAATGATGGATTTTTACGTGATCTGAAATTAAATATACTTAATAAAGCTGCTGGTGGATTAGGAATGCGCTTTGGTTGGGTTGACCAGCTAGTATTGGCTTTACCATCTTCAGTAGAACAAAATTACCATATTCCAATTGCTCCCAGCGTATACGGTTCTATTTCACTTGATGCTTTTTGGCCATGGAGGGATTGGCGTGGACCAACTGTTAGACGATGGATGCTGGAAGGCTTTCAGATACATGCAACAAGGACGGTACTAAGGAAAATTGTGTCTTGGAAGATTCCGCATACATCTGCATCAAGTAATAATTATGGTGCACCAAGTCGGGTAACAGAAAACGAGTAAGTCATTCAATAATTAACGCATATCATTATTATTTTGTAAGTATATAAACACACAATTGCGTAACCTTTTAGTTAAATCTTTGGACATTTCAACTGAAGAAAACCATTCACTTTAGTGTCTAAAAGTTCAGTAAAAACTGGAACCAACATATGATGTAATAACATCTACTCTATTTCTTTATATTTACTGATAACTTTCGAAGAGTATTACCTGATTTTGAAACAACTTAGGGTAATTTACTTTGATCACTATTGTACCAATCACGTTAAGCTAGTGAATTTTACCCAATTGTATACATCTAGTGATAATTTTCGCCTAGCATAACACCATGATCTATGTTTTCAAGTTTCAGTTTCAAAGTCAAAAGTGACTTTGTATATAGATTCTCATAAGTAAGAAAGCTTCGAATAACTTATTTTTCAGATTATGTTTTAGCAACAGTAATAGCAGCTTTATTCTGGAAACTATGTCAAAACACAGTACAGAATTCTCAGCATGATTTCTTGTGAAATATTTACTCCCCGTATAGAATCTTCATATCAGATATTCATCAACGGTACATAGTATGACACAAGGTCATTCCATCGGAAGCAAGACCCTGTCCTCTACGACATTTCTCTTTCATTTTCCTCCTGAAATATACACCGGTAGATTGTAAGTCAATCAAATATTTGTGTTGGTGGCACAGCGGTAGAGTGCTCGCCAACCACGTAGGTGGTTCCGGGTTCGATCCCCGGCTGACTCACTCCTTTACCTCGCTAAGCTAGTAATAAGACTGGTAAAGAGGGAAGGTTGGGCATGAGGCTAGCAACCCCATCCTGTAAAAATAATCAACAATGCTACCGAAACCGCAAAGCTCTAGCTTGAAGCCCTATGTTCCACTAGGAAAGTAAAGGAATAAAAAGAGGAGTTCATGTTGCGAACTAAAGACATAATCGAGAGACTAAAGCAATTTAAAACGTTGAAAGGTAGATGCATTATGCTAGATTGGCTTTTAAGTACTTCTGTGGTTTAAATAGTCCACCAACTTATATTACGAAAGCAATATAAGACCAACAGATAATTTCAGTGGACTAGACAGAATTAGTTTCTTAATCAAAAAGCAGAAACAATTTCATACTTTGAAATGACAATGAGTATTCGAAATAAATTTAGTTCAATAATTCACCTTTTCGAACCTTGAAGACATGATAGCCCCTGCCAAACCAAAACTAAAGTAAATTAACCTTTGTTGTCCCTTTCATGATAAGGTTACGTATGTGTTATCAAAGTTTAAACGATTATTTGGTGAAAAGAACCAGTGTCTTTTTATTGTCTAAATACAATAATCTTAATAAGGCTATTAGACTTTTCAACAAATTTCATGTTGACACTTTGGGGTTTTTTAAACGTGCATCCAGTTTAACAAAACATGATGTAACAGATTGATTTACCTTAGCTGATTACTCTACAAACTTATTCATTTCTACTCATAGCCTTCACTTTTTAATTTCTTTGAGCGAATCGGCCTGTCTGTGTGGGTATGTAAGCTGAGTGAATGGTATGACTTAATGTGATACAGTTTACCTTTAAAATGCCTGCAAGCATTTCAAACCAAACTATCGAAAGAAATATAGCGACTCAGTATTTAGTGGTACAAAAATTCATTCAGCAGTGGTGAAACTTAGTGAAGAAAAGTGATGTTTACCGTAAAACTATTAGAAAGAGTGCAAAACAGGAGTTAGCTGATATACATTAAATTCTAGGTTGTTGATTAAATGGAGTTGAAATTCACGGTAACAGGGAATTCATCGTGGAGAGCAAAGAAACAAACCTTGTCACACCCCACTGAAGATAGTCTTTCTAATTAATAATCAATTCGCCCAACATGAAGTCTCGGATATATGACTCGAACGTTAGAAATTTTTGCATTGCAGGCGTCTTTCTATTCAGTATTAAAATGTGGGTCTTATTTTGAATAATGCTCGTGATGATACGTCATTCTTATGATCTCATTTCCCTGTTTCAGGGAATAGTGTTGTACAGTCGAAATTTACAGGCTTATGTTCGGATGCGTGTTGAAGTTGACATGCAGTTTCAGATGTCTTGAGAGATGACGTTGTTATTTTTACTGATTATCGCGACATCTCATCACCGGTCTATTATATACAATCTTTGTGATATGGCAACTTTAATTCTAGACATTTCATAGCCTACTTAGAGCTTATTCATGAAGGGTATGCATTTTAGGCGGTAATTCTGTATATACAAGCCACTTATATCCATGAGATTATTCGTTCGACCTTCTGCGCCTTAAATTGTTCTCCTAATAAGTCATTCACAGGGTCGGTTCTCAAAACTATCGTCATTGTGTTTAAATCACATTAAGAAGTGCTGGTATCCAAAATATTTCTTGTTCAACGCTATTTTGTCGCAAACCATTACTTAGACAAAAACAGTGTTGTGACAAAAATTGCTGAAATTCCATAGGTGTTTTGTCCATACTCGTTCTCTGCACATGATTCCTTCCATCAAGTTACTAACTGTTTAGAATCATAGAAATGCCTATTAGTCTGATTTCCATTTTTTACACTGTTTTACTTCAAGAATTGGATTCCTGTGCATACCAGTTTCATCTATCCTTATACCATTAGAAATGTCACCCGAATATTGTATATTTCGTCATTCGCACAAATTCAAATATGATAATCATCTAACATTTCGTCTTTCTTCTTTGTCCAACTATCTTCGATCTATAATTGTTTCCTAAGTTGTCTCCAAAAACCGTCCTAGAAAATTAATCATTCGTGATAGACTGGCGTTAAACAAATTATGTTAAAGTGTCAGAAAAAAAACGAATTCAAGTACACCATACAGAAAGTATAAACACATATTGAATCTCTCTTTTAAGTACATCTTCACAACTATTTTAGTATAATTCAGGTAAATTTGCTATAAATATATGCAGTTAGAAACCCATTTACATACGACTTTTACAGACAGTTCTTTGAAACAGTTTTAGACAAGAATTAATATACGGTCTTTGTATGGTTAGCCACTAGTACTGTTGCAGTTGAAAGCAATGAACAAATTATTGATAACCTAGAATTGATATTTATAGGAGAACGGTCATAAACGATAGGTGATGAAATATGTCATTTATCTATTTGAATAAGAAAATAAAACCAAAGAAATCTTGAAGACATTTGATTTTGTAGTTATTTCATTTATTTACAGGTGCGAAAAATTTTAGCATGAATTATTTATGGTATTATTATTGTTCCCTTGGGTGTCGAGTGGGACATGGGGCTTCAACAGCACTTCTCCACTTTGTTTTATTTTCTGCTGTCCTCTTTAGTTGGCCCCGCGATTGCCCGTAATCCTCCATCCCCGCCTGACACGATCTCCTCCATTTTACCCTAGGACGACCCACTAGTCGTTTCCCATTCAGATTATTTGGTATGCAGGCAGTTAATCTTTGGTAATTCATATACTGACTTGAGTCTGTACAATCTTCAGGGGTTTTTTCATAATTTTTGTATGATCACGAAGTGTTGTTTAAATCACTGTTCTTATTTCCTTTTTTATCCGCCTGCAACTGTTTTTTCCCTGTAACTCTTATTTCATAAGTTTTGTTCATTGTTGGTTCAGATCAGTTTTGAACATATTGTTTATACGAATTTACGCATAACTTATTAATAATGAGACTTCTTTTTTTACAAGCGAGCTATTAAGATTAATATGCGATAAGCCATAAACAAATCTAGTGTGTTAATTAATGCAGAAAGAATAATTACATAGGAATAATATTAGCTTATTGTGCACTAGGCATGTGATCATATAAATCGACTGTTATGACGGGAAAATCCCGTCTAAGTTTTCTTCGGTAACGCATCATTTAACAGCTATATGACAATGCCACATGTCAGGTGATCCATATCGGGAAACTCAGCGAAGCGTTCGAAGTGAATACAGGAGTAAGACAAGGATGGCTGCGTATTACCACCGATGATATTCTTAATTGTCGTGGACTGGATTATGCATCCGACTATGGGGAGTGAGGAGACAGGAATACACTGGATCATCAATGAGAAGACTCTAGAAGGTCTGGATTTCGCGTGTGGATGATTTATGTTTAATGTCACACAAACTCGAAGACTTACAGGCGAAAACCAACAGACTGCTAGAAGAGCCAGGCAGCGAAAACAGGACTCCAAGTGAACATAGAGAAGACGGAGGCAATGAAGATAACCAACCAACGAACAGCAACAACAACAACGAACACCAATCATCATCAGTGGGAGAGATTTGACAGAGGTTACTTCCTGCCTTCACTTATCTAGGCAGTAAGCATGTTTTTGACAACAGGCTCGATGTATGAAGATGTCTAATGCTAATTGGAAAGGCAAGATATGCTTTCATCAATCTGAAATCAATTTGGAAATTTTCTGCACTCAGTCAACATAAAGAACAAGATTCGGATTTTCAACACCAGTGTTAAGTCACTTCTTCCATCTGAGTCAGAAACTTGGCCAGCGTGTCACGAAACGGATTTTCAACAGACTGCTGCAGACTTTTATTAACAGCTGCCTTCGGTGGCTCCATAGTGAAGATCAAATGGCCTGTAAGAAAGAATAAGTAACAAGAGATTGCGGGAACAAATCAACCAAGAACCGACTGCTGAGCAAGTATGTATGCGAAAATGGAGACGGATCAAGCATACATTAAGGAGACTGTTGAGTGACATGGCACGCCAGTCCATTGCTCGAGTGGAACTCCAAAGGGAAGCGACGAATGGGTTGTCCTATGGTGAGATGGAGGAGATCGTGAGGGGACCAGATCAGAGATTATGGGTAATCGTGGACCCAGCTGAAGAGGATGACAGAGAAGGGAACAAGGTAACGATGTGTTGTTGAAGCCCTATGTTCCACTTTGAACTCAAGGGAATAATAATAAAGTGTGAGTGGAGTAACCAGCGCAGAAATTACCCAGGTTACTACCACAAAGCAATGACTAGTATTCAACATGCCACAACGAGTAAGATATTAGATCTCATGATACACAATCATCAGATACCTTTCTCGTTAATGGAAACATACTTAGAATTAAATCTAAGTCAGTTTAATCTTATTTCTATCAATTAATTTACCTTATCATAAGAAATCCAAAAGATGGGTCGAATACTGTCTAAAGACTTCTTGTATTACAGAGCGTGACATGGTACAAGTATCAGTCAAAAGTCTCTTTTCCTCTTATTCTACAGAGACCAAGACTTATTTCTAAGAATGCGGAAAGCATAACTTATTAATTCAGTCTTTCTCTATGTGAAATATATTAATATTTATTTTACATATACATTTTTACTAGTACGGTTTACGCATGTTTGTGAAAGAGTGAAGAATAGGCGGCTTATTTTATTCTATACATGCATATATATATATGTATGTTCTTGTTTTACGTCCAAATATTAGTAATAAATTATTATTGTACAACTAACTTTAACGTAAAGAAATGTATACCTGAACAGCTAAATAAACAAATGAGCTAGCAAGTAAATAAACCGGTTAATTTAAGGAAAGCTTAATACTTTCTTTCATGTTATGCAACACTTTCATTATAACTCTAGACAAGAACTGACTACTTAAGCTTTTGTCCATTTAATAGGGCTTATGCGTGTAATATTCTTTCTTACCCGTCCATTTATGTTTTTCTATATGTGACATAAGAAGTAAATTTTAAAATGTTTATAGTCGACAGATCAAGTGTGTATATGTAAGTATAGTGAAATACACTAGTATTTATTGCAGTAGCACAAGTTGTACAGGTGCCATTTGCTACATTATCTTTCCTTCTCTGTCTATCATTCTAGTTTATGCTTATATAAATGTCAGGCTTAAGTGGAAATTTTATCAATAATGGTCAGTTTGTAATTTTTTATTGACTTAAAAACTCAAAATTTTGAGAATTTTGTATTTATCCATTTGTTGTATACTTCTTAGTAATGCGTACTTTTTGAAAAAGGACATCTGCAAGATACAAAAACTATCCTATTTCGGAACCGGTAAACTGATGAACGCTGTCTTACCTGAGTTTATATTTTTAGCTCAGGGAGGTGGCGCCCAACTGTCTAGATATCCGTGTCAATGTTAAAAAGGTTGCATTTATGAAGAACATTGACATATTTACAGATTTGATCACTAGCTGACATCATTTAGGAGACCGTTGCGAAACCAGGAAGTACTGGATAGCTGTTTCGTCCTGCTTTGGGACTCTGCATCAGTACTCGCCCATAAGGGTTCGAACCCAACACCTTCTGATTACAAGGCAAGAGCATATTTGAATAACGAAGACTGGACAATTTCTTTTTTGAATGCTATTAATATCTTTGATTGTTTAGCTGCTGTATCATCACTGAAAAATAACAATTCCCAGACTAAAAAATTCTAAATTCTAAATGTGACATTTCGAGTTCTGCAGTATCAGCTTCTCAGGTATTCATCTTCAGCAGTTCAAACAGATGTATATGGATAGTGCAAGATAAGCAAGTTGGTTAGTACTTCACTTGATGATTGTTACAATGAACCTATGGTATATAGACAACTGAAGACATTTTTGTATCAGTAATTACATTCATGTAGGATATACTGTAACACATTCATCAACCTAAAACCAATCTGGAAATCTTCGTCACTCAGCATCAACAACAAAATTCGGATTTTCAATACAAACGTCAAGTCAATTTTGCTATACGGATCAGAAACTTGGCGGGTCACAAAGAATATTTCCAACAGCCTGTTGCAGACCTTTATCAACAACTGTCTTCGCTCTATACTGAAGATCAGATGGCCGGAAAGAATCACCAACAAGAAACTATGGGAACAAACAAAACAAGAACCAATCGCCCAACCAATATGCAGGAGAAAGTGGAGATGGATTGGACACTCGCTGAGGAGGCCGCTGGGTGACATCGCGTGTGAGGCCGTCGAGTGAAATCCGAAATGGAAGCAGCGAGTGTGACGTCCAAGGGTGACATGGAAGAGATCGTGTGAGGAGGAGATGAAACAGTATGGAATAACATGGACGCAAGTGAAAAGAACAGCAGAAGACAGAAGCAAGTGGAGACGTGTAGTTGAAGCCCTATGTTCCACTAGGAACCCAAGGGAACAATAATAATAATAAGATATACTGTATACATTTCAATGTAATTTTTATTTTGATTCATTGTTATATAAGGCATACAGGATAGCCTAGCATATGTTTTGTTACCTAAAGAAAATATTACATTACTGGTACAATCGATTTTATAAACACACACACACACTACATTTTTGGGTAATTTAGATCCACTTTTTTATGCTGAAATTTAGATTTCTTCATTGTTTATGGTCATTCATATTTGACCAAACTGAAATGACATGTAAGAAAAATAAGACTAATGAATAATTCAATAGATTCTTTTTTTAAATTTTTCTTTAGATGCAGATTGTCTATTATGAAATGTTACAAAATGACGAAGAATCTAGATTAGATAAAAAAAATAATAATTTGAAAAGTCTGCCAACAGTTCATCATAATACAATAAAACTTGAATTTCGTTGAATTTGCTTTTAAAAGAAAAAAAGATAAGCGTACATATGAATACACCAGTAGTCAAGTACTTAACTCAGGAAGCTGACACAAAACACTGTATTATTATTATATTAACATTGTTCCCTTGGGGGGAGGCTTTAACAGCACATCTCCACCTTGTTCTTTTTTCTGCTGTTCTATTCAGCAACTGCCCATAATCTCCCATTTCCACCTCCTTAAGTGATCTCCTCCATATTACCCTCGCACTGACGACTCACTCATCACTTCCCATTAGGATTCACCTCGAGTGATGACCTGGTGAACGATATCATTCGACAGCCTCTTCAGTGTATGTCCTATTCATCTCCATTTTCTCCTACATATTTGTTTACCAGTCGGTTCTTGGTTGGCTCGTCCCCAGACACAGTTTCTTGTTGTTAATTCATTCTTACAGGCCATTTGATCTTCAATATGGAGCAGGTGAAGGCAACTGTTGATGATGGTCTGTAACTTGATGGAAATCCTTTTCGTGACACACAGTGCTAGTTTCAGACCCGTATAGAAAGACCAAATAGACATTGGCATTGAAAAACCGAATCTCGTTCTTTATGCCGACTGAGTGTAGAAGATTTCCACTCTGGTTTCAGATTGATTAAGGCGTATCTTGCCTTTCCGATTCTGACCTGCTTTGACATCTTTATGCGTTCCATCCGCCTGTGGTTGAAACAATGCTTACTGCCTAGATAAGTGAAGGCAGGAAGTAACCTCTGTCAAATCTCTCCCGTTGATTGTGACTGGTGTTCGTTGTTGTTGCTGCTGTTCGTTGGTTGGTTATCTTCATTGCCTTCGTCTTCTCTATGTTCACTTGGAGTCCTGTTTTCGCTGCCTGGCTCTTCTAGCAGTCTGTTGGTTTTCGTCTGTAAGTCTTCGAGTTTGTGTGAGATTAAACATAAATCATCCACACACGAAATCCAGACCTTCTAGAGTCTTCTCATTGATGATCCAGTGTATTCCTGTCTCCTCACTCCCCACAGTCGGATTCATAATCGAGTCCACGACAATTAAGAATATCATCGGTGGTAATACGCAGCCATCCTTGTCTTACTCCTGTATTCAATCCAAGAGCTTCTCTGTACCTCTTTAAAGAAATGCTTTCTTTGGTTTTGAAGCTTAAATATGAATTTTTGCAGTTTCTGCATCAACAAATCCTTGGACCAGATTCTCCCTAAGCTGTAATCAGTCACTAAGATAGGGTCATTTAGTGCTGATTAAAAATGGTCGTTTCGTCTTTGTATATAATAATGATATTATACTGCTTGAAGAAAAGGTTTAGAAATCCTCTGACTGTTTTTAATTCGAACTAACAAATTAGGCAAATCTATCATCTGGTATATAGTTTAATTTACTATATTCTTTCTCCATCTCACTTTCCCACTTATCCTGTATTCACTTGAGTTATTCGTTTTTCTTCTAATATGAAGCGCGTGACTATTCTGCTACACTTGCTTTTTCAAATAAATTTAGTCAGCTGGAAGATCTCATCGGTTTTTACCCTCATAGATTTAATTAGAGAATAGCGGAAACAAGATTTTTGTTTACTAGAGTTAAACCAATTAGTTTACTTTACGGAAAATTATTTTCACATGACCTTTTTCAATTAGTGTCAGCCATTCGGCCTAAACTCGTATCTTCTTTAAATTGGAGTGAATATTTTTTACCAACCTGCCTTATGATTCATACCCTCACGGAAATGTGTGTTTGTTGAGAATTTTATTGAAAATATACATTAGATTTAAAGTCTTTCGTTATTGAGATCCCTCCACTAATTCACTAGAATCTCTTCAAACCCTCTGTATCATATATTAACCACCCGGAGTTTTCCTAGGAGTTTATTTTAGCTTCATTAATTTGAATTTTTAAGTACGACTAATATTCTGGCATTTGCAAGCGTTTCAAGTAAGAACCTAATTAAAATTTTTATATATATATATATATATATATATACAGTGTATTGCTATCAAACGTATTATTATTCCCTTTGATTCCCAGTGGAACATTTGGTTCCAACACAGCGTCTCCACTTTATCATGCTGTCTGCAGTCCTTTTCAGCTGGCTCTACGATTGTGTTTTCATTTCACTCTCAGGCGCCCAATTTGTCGTTTGCTACTATATTTCCTTTAGAGGGCCTAGCACACGATGTTATTCAATGATCTCCATTTCCTTCGACATATTTGTTAGACAATACGTTCTTGGTTTGTTCGTTCCCAGTATTTCTTTTCGCCTTATCCTTTCTGACCATCTGACCTGTAGTATCGGTCCAGTGAAGGTAGTTGTTGATGGAAGCCTGCAGTAACATATTGGCAACGGTTTCTGAGATGTGCATGCCAAATCTCGAAATCCTATAGAAGTACTGACTTGACATTAATGCTGGAAATCCAAATCTTGTTTTTTCATTGAGTGCAGAGGATTTTATAACACTGATTCCCGATTCTGCCTTTGATATTCTCATTTATGCAGTCTGTAGTTGCAACGATACTGCCTAGATAAGTGACCAAGCTGACTTCCAGTAGATTTCCGTGTTGATTGTGATTGGTACTTATTGTTGTTGGTCAAGTATCTTCATCACCTGTGTCATCTTTATGTTCACTTTAATTCCTGTCTTTGTTGCCTCAAATGTATGTGTCAGGAATAATGATTAGTGTTCTGATCACTTGGAATGGTGATATCTTGACTGACTTAAGCTTTTCAAGCATTTCAAACGCATTTCCAACCTCCTTAAGACTAGAGGTAAACGTAATAAGTCTCATGCATTGCTATTTAGGAAACAATTTACACAAATACATATATTCTTGTTGATTATGAGTGAGAAATATCCGATTTTTGATAAAAGATTTCTCTGTATTTTAAAAGTTTTAATGTCTCACAATTCAAGGGTTGAAATACCTTATGATACAGCTAAGTACCGTAAAACACTTTTAGAAAGCCTGGATTCTGATTGAGAGCGATTTAATCTGTATTTTAGTCATAATAAAAGTTAGCTTACATCGCCCGGCCGATAACTGCTACCTTGACGTGGTGGTCGGGCTTCAATGCCGCAGTGACCCAACAAGCTAAACTGGCTGGGACTCATGTCCCTGCAGGTCCTAACATGCCAGGAAGGTTGTTTGGATAGCGGTTAGACTAAAAGCAGTTACCATAGGGTACATGGGCTCCAGAATCCAATCGGATCAAATGGCGTATGAACCCATATTGGTCACCGGCAACCATGGGAAAGCAGCACCTGACGCTGCTCCGCTGCCTTGCGGGTTAGACTCCAAGTCAAAGGCTCGGGGGTGGTCCCTTAAGAAAACCACCTGCTTCGGTCTGGGCACCCGGGCAGTATCTCAGCCCTCACACAATGAATGAAATAAAGCAACAAAATATCAGTGGAACTTATCACGCGCTCGTAACAATGCGTTCAAGCAATAGTGATGTCTCAAGTAACACATCTCTTTCCAACCTTACTTCTATTTTTATACTTAGTTTCCTGTATTTTACCTTTGCTCACCTTGACTTCTTAACCTTCGACAGCCTTTCGCCTTTGTCTGGATTCCTAGCCTATCTGTGTCGTGTTGCAATTTCCTTCTTTCTTCCCTTCCTGATGATAGTTAACGAATACTGTTTGAACTTGTTAAACATGACTGTTTTCCTTCCTGATGAAGTTCTTTATCCATTTTCTACTTATATTTTTACTTTTAATCTATGTTGTTTTATTATTATTGTGTGGCGCATCTTTCTTGGTGCCATATTAGACCAAGTTTTTCTGCGTTTAAATAAATAAATAAATATAGCCTACATCGTCACAGAAGGTATATAAAGATATGCTTGTCATTGGAAGATAAGGTTTCGACGATATGTTGGCTCTATGTACGACAGTAAATTAATAAGCACTGTTTATTTCATATCTTAGTAGTTAGTCAAATTACGTAATGCTACAGTAATAAGCCTCAAATTGATTAATCTATGTTTATTAGAAATAACAGTATTCTCGATGCTAGGAAATCCTTTTCTCAGGTTTAATATTCTTTATATAATCATTTGAACAGTATCACATAGCTGCCTAGAAATAATATTCATAACAGATCAATATTTTATGTATAAAAATTACCCCCTAAGCTTGAGTTCATAGAATAATTCCACTTGTTTCATTAGCTTTGAAAATATTCTACGCTCTTATGTGATAACTCAAGTTTTGACCGACATTATTCAATAATAGTTGTTCATGCTATTATGGTTGGGTTTTTTGTTGTTGTTGAGGAAATTTGAACTTGAGAGGAATCTTTCTTTATCTTACATACGCACAAAAGTATAGATATATGCATATAGAATAAGCAGTGTGTATTTATTGGTTCAATGAATAATGATAATCATCAGAAAATATCAGAAATCAATTAGAATGAACAACCTACACGATCAACGATAATTCAATTTTATATTTATTCTCTAGGGATTTGTAGATAACGTCAAAGTAAGACAGAATAAGAGGAACAGGAAGGATGAGAATGTGTATGTGTGAATATATATGTGTGTGTTTAAGACAAGCGGGTTAAAGAGGAATTATCAAACGTGCATAAAAAAAAACCAATATTCATCTTTTTGTTGTCATATTGTCCTGGAAATTTATTGCATAATATGAATTTAATAATGATATTACCTTGTCTTTTGTTTGGATTTGGGTAAACACTTGCACTGATTTTCTAATTGTAAGCATTTTCTTATGAAACTGATGTTAAGATTGCAACATATAAGGATATCACAAAGTATATATTCTTTTCATGCTATATAATACTTTCCACTCATCATTCAATGAAGTATAGATCACAGTATACAATGAACTCAGCCTGCGCAATCTAGGGATGGAGTAAATTCATTTGGTAGGTTGATTACTTCACCTATTTGAAGGGTAGCCTCTGTTTAGCGTGAAATTTTATCACGGATTCAAAAGTTTAATTTGAAACTCCTTTACTTGCATCATCTATGACTTTAGTGATGTATCCAGCTATAAAATAAAGGTGTGTAAAGCGCTCAGCAGTCTAGTCTATCCTGATTTACAGTTGTCCGACTTGTTAACTAAAAGAAGACATGAAAAGACTACAAGTGGAACAACATGTTAATTAATACTGAAATTATCTGTCGTATTAGATGAAAAACATGAGTCCGTTGATGAGGTCAGTGACCATTAGTTTTAGACAAGTAGAAAGCTGTAGATTCCTAGCTATCCTACTTCAGATACTGGGAATTGTGGAGAGAAAGCACTTGGTGACATTGAAGTAAACTTTCGAAAGTGGCACGCATATATTCGTTGTCTATCTTCAAAATTTTAAACGTTCTACTCCCGGACATGTCGGTTCACCTTAGTTTCAGTGCTTTTCTGCTGTCTTCTTTATACGCTTCTCCTAAATATGGCGTACTAAACTGTTGTATTTCTTTTCCAAATTCTACTTGTATTCCTCTCTCTTCATATATGTAAATAAATATATATATTTACATATTAAAAATGATATTAGAGGCTTAGTTGTAATCGGTGGGAAGTACTTCATTTAATTTCATGTATCTGTTGGCCTTCCACTAGGATAATTCGGGTGTAGTGAAATATCTGACTTCTTTACAGATTAAATATAAGTCTTTTAATGATGTTGTAATAATTGATGATTACTGTGTGTGCTGCAGCATTCTGGAGATGAATGGACTTGAAAATATTAGTCATACGTGTTATTATTTCAAAAAATATTTATAAACAATTCTTTATGCTTCTACTATTCACGTTCCCTAAGCTGTGTAGTCCGCTATTTACGTGTTTACAAGCTTCTTTATGTCAGTAGGGGGATAGCAGTCTTCATTTCACCTCACCTTTTATTTACATAAATTTTCCTAGAATTTTACAGAAATCATAATTCTTTTTTGCTGGAGCAGTATACCAGATTACTGATTTCTTCATGGCTTATTATAGTTATTAAGCTAATGTTTACCGGGTGAATGACTTGGGTAATAAAAACTGAACATTTCTGACCGTTTTTCTGTGCCATTAATATGTTCCCATACTTCGAATGTATCATGATAAATTAACTGGGTATTCAATAATCAACTTTCCCTTCTAAATTACACTTTGTCAATTTCTAATCTAAATAAGACACTTATTTTGGTATTTCGTTTAAACTCTATAGTATCATATTCTTCTTTGTTTTGTTTAGACTTCTAATGGTTGAATCTATCGAGGATACATGAAATCTAAGTATTCTATTATTTATTAAGCCTATAACTATAATTCAGAAAGGAAGCACAATTCTTTCCTTCGTCTTGAATCTTTATGCCAGATACAATTTCAGACAGATGTGATTTGGAAATATTTAATCGTATTTCCCACCACAGATAATCATAAATAACCTATAAATTTCCAACGTTACACTTATTTGTAGCTTCAACCATTAATGTATATACAGTGAGTTATTATCCACTCCTTATATAGACTGCATAATTTAGTGGTATTTGTATTTGTCACTGAAACACACTTCCTAATCTACAAACCAGCCATTTATTGTATAAATAATTAATTTGTATGACTTCTGGCTGCTTTTTTTGGAGAATTAATTGATAATGCTTAATAAATGTTGGAGGAGAATATATTTTTCATATATTTAGTGAAGGCTTTATTGTTTGCAAGATACATTTTATCCCACTTTTAATCTACTTGCCTATAGCTACTTTTTATGAAGGGCGATAGCTTTTACTTTACAGTTCCGTGAATTGACTCATATCATCGAAATTGTCTCATTCATTGACTAATGCGGTTTAAAATATCATGCTGAAGAAGAGTTAAATCAGGTGAATATATCGATGCTCGTTAACTTTTTTTTTCGAAATCCTATTGTAAAGAAGAAAAGATCGATGAGGCTCGAAAACAATGTTTATTAGGACGGATGCATTGTGGGTACATAAGTTTGGTATACCTTATCTTTATTTGCACATCATTCGCAAGTTGGTCGAATATTACCAGATTCGATAGCTCGTTGGATTCTGCACAGTGTTATAACGTTCTTCCCACAGTTCTCTTCTTTGACTGCTTTTTCCAGTGCCCCAAAATATATTGTTACTTTTCTGAATTCGTTTAGTGACATACTACTTATATCTGATTATAAGTAGCACCCACCACACTATCACCTTCTTTTTAACACAATTTTTTATCAGAGGTAGTTTTTGGGATTATATTCTGAAAAGGCAGAATTCGATAGATCAATATACAATATAAACTAGTCTTATTTCAAAGAATTTAGTTTCGTTCCTCAAAGATTATAACACTTTTACCCAGATTTGAATTGCTCTCCATGTACCCTGGACTGAGTAACTAGGCTGTTTCGTCAGCCTTCACATAGCAACAGTAGCATATAGCCTGGTTTTAGAGAGCTGTCTTAATTTCAGAATTAAAATCTAGTAACTAGCATTTTAATTCAATAATGTGACCGTATTAATGACATTTCTCGTTAGTCATTCGTACAGCCGTCTGATCACGTATAGTGTTGACCAATTAAATATTCAGATGAGTTCACTGATATAATATCTCAAATACATTTATGTATTTGTTAAACACAATGAAAACTCAACAAATTTCGACCTACATTCTCAAAATCAACACCTGTCTGTGCATTAAATATTCTCATGGTAGGTGGTCCATCGTTTCCGTTAATTTGAAAAGATTTTGTTTATCTCTAAAACTGAAATATGAAATGAGATGCAAAATAAAATACAACTGCTAACTATAACTACGAATCATAGACACTAGGCATTACCTAGGTTTCAGTGTATTTTAATAAAGTCGCCTATGAAAGATATGCGCATATAATTGATTCTGCTACCCTAATTAACTGTTTCTAACTGTGAAAGTAGTGCGAATTTCAGGTATTTATTAAATGCAAATTATGTTCATAGAAATGGCTCTGAATGTAATCTATTAGAACTTATAACATCAAAACTGCCACCTCTTATCTTGAAAATCACAACTGTCTCATGTAAGTTATCACTTTATTATGAAACTAATCTTAATTTGTTACCCATTCAGATTACTAGAAAATTTCCTAGACATTTAAGTACAAGCTAGTTGTAAGATAAGTTTTAATAGCTAGTTTTATCCTTTAGGAGTGTAGACACTCACAGTTATAAATTAACCAGTAAAAGTCATGGACTGCCTGATAATTCCCAGAAGTAGATTTATCTACAGAGGTGGCGTTAACCAAATCATCAACAGTTAGTCTAAGCCACGTAGGGAGATGTAGACTTCCTGGTTGGGGTCCTCGGGACGGTAAAAACCAATGGTTGGAAACAATTGGTGACATGGCTCAAAATCGTTCTCAGTGGCGCAGATGCATTCACTCCTTTTGACTTATGATTTCCAATGAAACTGTTTTGTTCTTCGTTATTACTATTCCTTTGTCTCACACCTCTGCTTACTATCTATATTATGCATTTCTCCTACTTTCTTCTCTTCCTTTGTGTGCTACATGGAGTGTGGTGACTTGAACTGCCGCACATATGTGCAAAGTTCTATGTCGAAAACCGACCGACCGACCGTTAACTGAAATTATACTAGGTTAGAAGAAAGCTAACTGTGGTCGTTCTGAAACACGACACCTATCCACAAAGTTTGTGCATTAAAAGCTAAGATATACAACATGTCATAAGCTATTAACATCAGTCGTGGATTTATTATTAATCAGTGTTTTCAGATTATTAGTAACTTGAGTTGAAATTGATAAAAGTAAGGCAGATATATTCAGTGTTTTATATCTCGTGAGTTTTCAATATTGTCATCTAGTTGCGTTGGTGGCCTATTGGTAGAATGTTTACCAGCCCCTCCGGAGGACGCACTCCTAGACTTCGCCCAGGTTACTGGCCAACATCAACTCCGGAAGAAGAGGGAAGGATTAGCAGGAAGCCGGAAAACCGACCCCGTAAAACGACACTGCTTGAAGCGCTGTGTTTCACCTGGAATGCAAGGAATGATAAAAGCTGGTTTCTTTAACTGCCAGACATTATTGTTATTTATTGTATCATCAGAATGTATAAAATATATGCTATTAACCCTGTCAAACAAAACAAACCACTGGATGCTGATTGAGTTTGTATTGAGATCTTGCCACTTGAATGTTTACAGATTAATTTTGTGTCATGAATTGTTTTAATTTTACTCAACCTTTCTTCTCCTCTTTTCAACTTTGTCGGTTAGTGTTTTCGACAAGTCTGTCCAACATTTTGTTTTGCAATCACTCACTCACACAACACTTAACTTTCTTCGTCTGAATGACTCTTTTTTGTAGAAACGTTCTGTGTGAAAGATAAGTTGTCTAATGGAATGATTGTTTTTTAAAGGCGAGGAAGTAATAGATAAAATGTAGCGCAAATATTTGAAAGATTAGGTGTTCAATGGGTAAAACAGTTCGTTTGTTTTTAGTATACAAAATAAGGCTTAAAATTATTCAAGATAGTTGATTAGCTAGAAACGATACAATTAAGAAATAGGATTCATCTCTTTACACTCACTGTAAATGTAACCTTGTCTTCATGACACTTAAGAAGAAGAAAAACAGCTAGTCTTATTCGTCACCTTTTTCTGATTGTTATTTTGAAAACAAATTATCTACTCATCAGACTGATATAATGAAACAAATGAGAATTTATACTTATCTTATTTCGCTAATATCTCCTAAACACTATGGTTATGAACTGATAATCTTTAAAGGATAAATGGAGTTTTCCACAAGTTTACCTGAAACAGTGAAGTCAGTGTCATTTTTGATTCAGGGGAAGGGGATAAGATATAATCATCATAGTGACTGTCTAGTTCACTAGATAGTAAAATTCATCGATAGAATTCATTGAGAACTAGGAGCTAGAGAATATAATATTAGCTAATCTCCAATTATCAATCAGTGTGTATGCATCCACTTTATTTGTTTATTGGTTAGTTGTCCCTAATTTTTTAAACGTCAAGCATTTTTAGCATACTGTTTTTCTATTAATCGGAAAATAAAAACTAAAAACAAATTCGTTACTTCCTACTTTGAAGATTATTCTTCAATTAGTGAATTCTGTTAGTATATTTTTATCTTATGGAGTACATCGTACGTTTGTGTTAATAGGTAACAAATGTTGAAAATGGTTCCTTGAATAAAACGTTTCCTACAGTCTAAAAAACAATAAATCAAATCATGTTCTTCTTTGGCATCTGGAGTTCGAGTGAAAATTCCTGACCAGTGGGATCTATTCGGTCGGCAGTGAGGACAAGTACTAGCCGATGACATTGGCTGGTGCCAGTCATGCTAAAATCACCAACTGGTAGAAGTTAGAATTCGTGGGACATTGGATTGAGTTCTAGTAGCTGAATGGTCTACGAGTTTGACTTGTAACCTGAAAGCTCTGGGTTCAAACCCTAGTGGGTGTGTAGTGCCGATAAGTCCCAAACTAGGACGAAACAGTTGTCTAGTACTTCCTGGTTTTCGACGGTCCTCTAACTGATATCACTCCGTAGTCAAATAT
The DNA here is from genome assembly GCA_944472155.2 of Trichobilharzia szidati. Classification (NCBI taxonomy): domain Eukaryota; kingdom Metazoa; phylum Platyhelminthes; class Trematoda; order Strigeidida; family Schistosomatidae; genus Trichobilharzia; species Trichobilharzia szidati. The sequence goes on from OX235271.1 coordinate 128,176,701, forward strand.
GAAACAGACCAAATCCTTAATAACGCTTGAAAATTATAAGCTCATTGTAGAGATTCACTGTCCACATGAAAAGTTACCGTTTAATTCACGAAATAATAAACAAAACTATTAATGAATTGAAATAAACTTGAAAGTTGATTGATACATTTTATATGACATAAGACTTAAAGTGCATGTTTAGCACTAAGAAACATAAAGCTTTCTTGTTTTTCTCATCTAGTTTTAAAATGCGGTCCTTAACGAACAAGTTATATAGTGTTTGTTCATCAAAAGTCACTACCTGATCATCAACAGCTGCACACTATCTCAAAGGCATAACAGAAAGGACAAGTGAATTTACTGCAAATCCCACTCAAATTCCCTTTAATAACTTGTCAAAATTTCTACTAAAACGTCGTGACTAGTGGTTTTAATCCTATAATGTGAATGTTCAAGGCATTGTCAGTATTATTATCATCAGACTTATTAATCTGGTGTTTGGCCAGTTCAAGTTTGGAAATTTTAGGCAATACTCAGTGTCGTTCACTTATGACGTTAATTTTGCAACCCTGACAATTTACATTGAAGGATACAAATTATTTGCTGTGAAGTAGAAATACACTGGTTTGCATTTCCTTAGTTAAATTCCACCAGTAATGCTGTAGGGTATGCTACTTATATATGAATGTAAGTAGTATGTCGAGTAACATCTCCTAAGAAACACTGTCAATAAGGGAGACACTGAAGAAGAAGAAGAAACACGAGAACAAGGTGATAACGCTGAGGATAATCCTATCAGCAACAGACAATGCCCAAAAGAAAATAGATAAAATTATTTGAAAATTTTGAATTCAACGTAAGATGTATAGCCCCCTTATATCCTTTCTATGTCGCTCCAACAAACATTAGTTGTGCCTTAACAAGTCTTGTTCCTTACACTACGAGTAATCAACTGTTCTGAAAATAAAGTTCTAAATATGGGTAGATTATGCCAATACAGATTTCATCACGAACCAACATCAGTTAGAAAGTCATTGAAACCAGGGAGTAGTGAACACCTATTTCGTCTTCGATTAGGATCCTTCAGCAGCGTTCACCCGCAATACTAGCAGACATCCAGTCAAGGGATTTCAGATTTCCAGGTCAGCTTGTTAACCACTCATCGATTTGTAAAAGAATTCAGTGACTTATGAACTCTAAGTTCTGTCATTTCGTGATATAGGCAATAATCGACCAATGCCATCAGGGAGAATCCACTTCACCTTGACATGGTGTATCTTACTTGTCATGGCTTCTCATTACAATGTCAAAACGTCCATTTTGTATCCAGTAATATCATGGATTTTGGATTATGTTTTGGTAGAATTTGGATTAATTTCATTGTGAATCCAATCACGAACAACAGTTAGAGAGAAGTCATGTCATGGTGAAATGGATGTTCATCGGTGACAAATGTTGACTATAGCGCAATATCACAAAATGACAGAACATAGTGTTCACAGGTCATTGAATTCTGGTACAATTGGCTAGACGATCACTAAGATGGCCTGGATACCTGTAGATCCCTTGGTCCAATCTCTGTTGGGACTGTGGGTGCAAACTGCCGTCCAGTACTCTCTGGTTTCCAAACGATTTCTAACTGATGCTTGTTCGTAACGAGATCTACACTGAAACTCATCAAATCCCTAAAAAAACCCCATAATCTAAACGTAGACTTTAGTTTTATTAACAGCATTAATTTCTTTCTTTTAACAAATATGAAAGTAAATTGTATTTTTCGACTGTGATTGATGAGTGTTACATTTCAACTGCTTAACATTCATGCACTATCAAATGTCAAACTGTTAGACAGTATCACTTGTCACTTATACATATTTGCCTTTTTAGTTGTGGTATATAACTGTCATTTTCACTTTTTGTTCATTTTTCTTTTTTTTTTTGTTGAAATTTACTTTCAACCAGATCGATTCATGGACTAGACCGTTATGAACAGACACTGATTACAGTTACAGCAAGGTAAGAATACTCCGTATTCGATTTTATTCTTTGATAAAGTTTTAACTGCATACTGAGTCTTCATGTTACGTTAAAATTGTTCTTTTCATCATGATATAATTTTCTAAGCGATGATGTTTAAGTTACTTGTTACTGATTAAAAACGTATACTGGTTATCATCCTTCACCGTCAAACATATTTCAGCTACAAAAAGAAGCAGATGCATAGATTGCAGCGTGTCTAATAACCGACGAGCACAGGTTCACGTGGTTCTCACTTTGTGGTGATTAGTACAAACACGTATACCTTAAGTGAGATATTTTACAGTATTTTTCATAGCGAATAAAATAAAGGGATCAGGGACTGCAATCAGATAAGTAAGGAAATAACTACACTTCGATGGTACTGGGGACATTCATAACTGGATATTACGCTCAAATGTTTGAATACACAATGTCTTACATTTCAACCAGAAATTATTATAAAATTTATGCCATAGCAAGTCAAATAATGATTCATCAAACTGTTCATATTTACACAAACTTTCTTGTCTTGGTTGAAGTAAAGCATTGGTTATTTATTATTGTTCCCATGGGTTCCAAGTGGGACACATGGCTTCAGCAACACACTGTCAGTACACTCTGTTCTTTGAGATCCTTTTTAGCTGGCTCTATGATCGCACATTAGCTGTCATCTTCTCCTGCATGTCACCCATGGGCGCTCAACTCGTCGGTTCCCACTAAAGGGCCTGATTCATGATGTCTCATCAGCCTGTGTTCATTCCATCCCCATCTCCTTCAGCATATTTGTTGGACGATAGATTCTTGGTTGGTTCGTTACCAGAGTTCCTCATTGCTTATCGTTTCCCTCCAGGTATCTAGTCTTCACTGTCAAACCAGCGAAGATGGCAATTGATAAAAGTCTGCAATAGCCTGTTGAGAATGCTTTCGGTAATGCGAGCACCAAGTTTCTGAACTATATAGAAGCACTGACTGATTTTAAATTAGTGGTTAAAATTCTGGTCTTGTTTTTCATGCTGAGTACAGCAGATTTCAACTCTGAATTGGGGGTAATAAAGGTGTGTCTTACATTTCCGATCTTGGCTTTGACATCCTCATCCATGTCATCTGCAGTTGAAACGATGCTGCCTGGATAAGTAAAAGAAGTGACTTCCTATGGGTTTACCCAATTAATGGTGATTGATGTTTCTTGCAGTTGGTTAGGTTTCTTCATCGCCTCTGTCTCCGTAATGTTCACCTGAAATCCTGTCTTGAGTGCCTCTTCTTCCACCGTCTTTATTTCTGCCTATAGATTTCCGAGTTCTTTCAACTTAAATCGTTCACAAAGTCCGGATATTCTAGAATCTCTTCGTCGACCCACAGCACTTATTGAATGTGGGGTAATTATTGCGTTCATTATTTTATTTTCTCAAACGATCCCTTAGTTGTTAATACAGTGACTAAGTCTTTGAGAAGGAATCAGTCAGCAGGTAGCTTTGAACGTGTGTTTGGATCTTGTTAACTCTCAGCACTAACGCGCCTCCACATTCCAGAAGAAATTCACTTCATTTTTGTGATTTGAATCTGTGCTGTTCAGGTCATGGTCGACTTTCTACGTCCTAGATTTCTACATAAATTAGCCATTGGATTAACCTGTTTAATCTCACGTATACTGATCGAATTCCATTGAATGGATCACTAAGCTAAGTAACACCGCTCAACTTCTTATTGTTTTTGTTTTTTACTTTATTCATTTTCCTTCTCAGTGGAACATATGGCTTCAAGCTACAGCTTCGAAGTTTCAGTAGCAGTGGTGTTTCTTACAGGATGGGGTTGCTAGTCTCACTCCCAACCTTCCCTCTTCACTGGGCTTATTACTTGCCAAGTGAGGAAAACGTATTCGTCAGTTGGGGGTCGAACCTCGAACCCCTTGCTTGATGGCCCAGTGTTCTACCAGTAAGCCACCGACGCACGCTTCTTACTGTGGTTAAGCTCAATTTGGCATTATAAATAAAGTATACTATAGTGGATAGGAGTATTGTGTTACTCAAATAGTTAACTGCAACACACGCACAAAAATATACTCCTTTAATCTATACACTAGTTGACCGGTTTCACAAAACACGACGAAAATATTTTCTGATTTCATAAATAGTCTTTGAGTTTTCGATTAAATTATACCAAGTCTCTTCTCATTATTTCTGTCTCATTCAGTAATCTAGTGGTGATGAAATCAATATAGTAAAAAGTGGACAGACTACAGGATTGGGCTTATTATCCTTCTTTTGTTTATCAAATATAACTTAGTTTGACCATTTGGTTTTTAAACAACAACTAAGCAGCTTTCAACTGCAATCACTTACTGGCATAAACAAAAGTATTTTCTTTGTGTGTGTGTGTGTGAATGAAGGAATTATGCAAAATCGCAAAACAACACAATGTTGTTTTAAAAAAGCGGCTAGTGAAATTCAGTTTTCTTTCTAAAGTACTTTATCTACTGCCAAATTCACCAGATATCTGTAAATTCTTTTGTGTTACAGTTTAGCCTTTTCTAAATCGAATTATTATTTGTCATTCCGTTTAGAATATATACAATGAAGCCTGGGACTGGTCAGCGTATTTATTTAGGTTCTTCATTAGCTGATAAACAGTACAGTTCATCTACATATTCAATGCCACCGCATTTCAATCAATTCCATGCTCATGAAGATGGTTCTAGTGAAATGAGATTTGACATAACCAGATTACTACCACTCTGGTCTTTAGTTGTCAAAGCAGTAAAACCTTCTCATCCATCTTCTCAAATCAACGAAGAAGCTGGTGCTGCTGCTGCTTATTTACACCGTGATGCATTTAGTGGTAGACCATATTTAATTGGACGATTTCCAGGAAAAGTAGAACTAAACTTAGTTGCTACTCTTGGTGATATACAACCCTTATCAACCCTATCGATTGAAGTTGTTGATTTAAGGAGTTCATATGATCAGCCAAAATCTGTTTATGCTGATAATCCAGATATAGTTGCATTAAAAGCAGAATGTGTTGTAAGTTAAATTTTATTGACTTCAGATTGTTTCTTGTTTTTTTTAAATGTGAAGTGAAATTCTACTTGAAGTATGCGATAGTTTTAGAACCACACTTGGGTAATCTATCAGATAAATCTACAAGTTTTGCCCAATTCGATTCGGTGATTAATTCCAATTCACTCAGAAACTGTTTTCGACTAAAGATGAAAATATTTGTTTTCGAAAAAAAAATATTTTGTTATATTTAGAATTATTCATTTTAGAGCGGTAACTGTGAATGAATAATCCTTCGAAGTGAGGACAGGAGAACGACAAGGCTGCCTACTATCGCCAATGATTTTCCTGATTACAGTAGATTGGATAATGCGACAAACAGCGGGCAATGAGGAAACAGGCATAAAATGGACTCAGAAAAAATCGGAGGATCTGGACTTCGCCGATGATATATGTCTGATTTCCCACAAACTGAAAGATATGCAAGCGAAAAGCAACAAGTTGGCAGAAGAAGCATCAAAGATAGGACTTCAGGTAAACATAGAGAAGACAGAGGTGATGAAGATTCCTGGGCAACACCACCAACAGAAACAACAACAACAGACAACGATCAGCATAAATGGGAGGAACCTGAAAGAAACAACCTCCTTTACACCTACCCACCTGGGAAGCATCGTTTCAACTACAGGCGGACAGAACTGACGAGGATATCAAAGCAAGAATCGGAAAAGCAAGACAAGCTTTCACTACTCTCAAGTGTGTGTGGAGGTCAACACTCAGCACTCAGCATCAAAAATAAGATCCAGATTTTCAACTCCAATTTGAAGTTAGTGCTACTATACGGATCAGAGACTTGCACTGCGCGTCATAAAGAGCATCTCAAACAAACTACAAACCTTCATTAACAGCTGTCTTTGCTCAATACTCAAGATCAGATGGCCGGCCAGAAAAGATCAGCAACAGGCATGATCTCTTGGAGTGAACCAACCAGGAACCGATTGTGAAACAAATATGCAGGAAGAAATGGAGGTGGACTGGCCATACTCTGAGAAAACCATCAAGTGACATCACTAGACAAGCCACTGCTCGAATGGAACCCGAAAGGGAAGCGGCGAGTTGGTCGTCAGTGCAAGGGTAACTTGGAGGAGGTCATGTGAAGAGGAAATGAAAGCGTGTGGGCAGACTTGGAGCCAGGTGAAGACTCTAGCAGAGAACCGAACGCAATGGAGACGCACGGCTGAAGCCCTATGTTCCTCTAGGAATTAAAGGAAACAATAATAATATAATAAGAATAATAACTGTGTATGAATGACTTTATGATATTTTTTACGGCATTTTCACACTCACGTGTCTCTTCAGTTTGTGAACTTGAAAGACAGAAAGACACTTTATTTAACTGAATTTTAGATTTTCCCGTCGATTGATTGGACCGAATCCCAAATAGGACGAAATGCGCATCCTGGATTCCACTGCTAGTCACCATCCACCAATTAGAAAGACACTTGTTCATATTTAAATAATGCAGAGATTCTCGAATATCTGTAAAGAATTTATTTACTTGCGAACTAAATACAATGGATTACATTTTGATATCAGTGTTTCAGAGTCAATCATTTTGAAGATATGAGGTATTACATTGCTGGATAGGTCGAAAATAGTGGAATCCAGGTATTTTGCCTGCTGAAGCTATTGTAAAACCTTGACATACTCATGCTTTTACTATGATTCTCTTGTGTGATGAATAAAGACTCAAGTTATAAATTACATCAGCGATAACAAACTTAACACTTTCACAAATGTCTCATTTGCTTTCTGAGACTCTTCCTTTCTTATTTTTTTTGTCTTCTCCTTTCTATTTGTTTTGTCTACAGTGTAAATGCACAGTGGTGGTTATCGCATTTAATTATATCAGTCAGAATAGTAATAAGAATTTGTAATTTCTAGATTTTTTTTAGTGAAGAACCGTCTGTTGTTCACATTTCTCTGAGGATACCAAAGTAGATTATAGTGGGATAGAAGGAAAAAGGTAAATTGAAACAGACGGAGGCATTAAGTTATAAAAAGGTGTGGGGGGCGATACATTTCTCCTATAATTTCAGTTCTCAGCTTCTGATTACAAATATGTAAATTAGTTATTTTCCAAAATATGTTTATAAACAATAATGGCGGGTGATTTCATTTCCTTTTGTCTATCCTTTGAGATTTGTTTTTTACTTCAGAAGAAATGGTAACCCATTGTATAACAACCTTCACTGAGTTTATCTGTTATATATATATATATATATATATATATATATATATAGTCTTCTTTACCGTTTACCATTCAAAATTTATATCCATTTACGCATTGATCGACAACGAGTAGTGCATAGTTCCAGTAAAACTAATCTTTCCACGTATCACTGATGCACTATATTTTTGTTCACATTTTTTTATGTTTGAAGAACATTTCAAAATTATGATACATTACAGAGAAAGATATTAGTCTGAGTAGGAAAACAGAATAAAATTAGTTGAGTTTCGGAATGATTACAAATACGAAATAGAGAGATTTTCAGTGTTATTCTTCTCTTGATTCATTTTTCTAAAATATGTTAATACGAATAATTATAAAGGAAATTTAAAACAAAGGCGTGTATGTTTATCAATATGTAAATAAGATGAAGTTGTTTTCGCGTATTATGGAAAAGATAGATGTATGCAGAGATACTTCAACTAAATAATTTCTTTAAATTGTTGATGTTAGATGGTTGGAGACAATCAGCAGGAAGCCTCGTTTGACGTAGATTTCGTACTAGTTAGCGCTCACCAGTCAGCAAGGCGTATCTGAAACCTTGAAGGAACTCATATCCCTTATGAGATTCGAACCGGTGTCTCCCAGTGCTGCAGTCAGGGACGTTACCACTGAGCTATTCGGGTTCGCGTTGACCTTCTGTAGGGCTGTACTGGATGCTTTCTATTGAGACTAGTCAGTAACCTGTATAATGTGTCTAGTCCTTTATTTGGTGCAAACTGAATTCTATCAGTCAAGTCAATCAAAGTATCCAGTACAGTCCTACACCAGGTCAACCGTTCGCACGAATAGCTCAGTGGTAACGTCTCTGACTGCAGCACTAGGGGATGCGGGTTTGAATATCAGAATGGACGTGAATTCCTCCAAGTTTTGAGATACGCCTTGTGGACTGGTAATTGCCAACTAGCACGAAATCTATGTCAAGCAAGGCTTCTTGCCGATTGCCTCCACCCATCTAATATCAACAATTCAAAATGCACCATGATGGCAAGCCACCTAGAATGGTGGCAACATTGCCGACGTGACTGATAGAATTCAGTTTGCACCAAAGATAGGACTACACACATCACACTAGTTACTTGTATCCAATGAAAGTAAATTATTTTTGTTTGATTATTTAACGCAAGAAAAAGAAAAACCAAAGGTATCTGAATTGTATTCAGATTTCATAACTAACCTACATCATTTAGAGAGAAACTAAAATCCGCGGACCACTGAAAAGCTGTTTCTTTCTATCTTGATACTCTTCAGTGGCGTGCACTAACGAAACGCATTAGTTATTCAACCTAAGAACCTAAGGTTATGATGAGAACTCCTCAACCATTCAATCATTGGATTGAAATCTACTGACCCGTCAATTTTAACTCCTACGCATGAGTGATACAGCGACACTACCACTGGTTAGTCCAAAACGTTGACTCCTTAGCAGTGATTATTTCCCGGTTCCAATGTTTCCCTGAATTTCTCGGTATTCATCTAATCTAATTATCTGTGTTCCTACGATTTTCCAGATTTGTCACTTAACATTTCAATCTGTCGAATATCGTAGGCAGAAAATCTCAGTCTCTGTAAATAAAACTAGTCCAGTGTTCCATGACTTTCAGGTGTCTGTCAGTTCAAAAATTCAAAAGTTCCTACACACTCAAAGAATCTGAAGCTTATTTATTTTTCATTTGGAATGGTATCTATGGGAGTTAAAACTTTAGTCATTAAGTAAAACGTTATAAGTTGTACATTTTATTAAAATAAACGCATGAAAACTCGACTTAAATTCCATATAAAGATGGAATTGAGGTCTTTGTATATAAGCTAGTCAGTTTTTTTCCTTACATCAACAGCAGTAAACAATTAAAACAAAAATAATAAATAATAATTTAGTCTGGTGATTTATATGAGTTCAAAGATTTCCATTGGAAAACATCAATAGTTCTGTGAACAATGTAGTAAGTATAGAAGTCATACGGATACTGATTACCGTTATGAGTTATTTCCCCTACCTGGGTATTCATTTGCGGAAAGATTATTTTGTAGATTTAACTAGTTGGTTTAACTTTGTACTAATGTGAATGTACCTCTTAAGCTGTTGATGGACGATTGAATGTCAGCTGGCTCTAGCTGGTTTTCCAAAACACAGAGAACACATCTATTCTTATACTGTTAATAAAACTTTTTAACGATATGTTATGCATCCATATTTTCACAAGGATTAGTCAGTTAAGTATATCTCACATACATGATTCTTATGAGGTGGATCCTCTCATGAGTAATGTCCCATGGGAAAATACGATTCACATTATAAACCTAGACTTAGATAATATTTTGTCCCGAAAATATAGTTCAGATATCTCATGCTAATAATCTATAGATATTCTATTCGATTTCGATGATGATTCTAACAGTATCTAGGTATTTATGAATATTTTTATGCGGACAAAAATGTGTGGTCAAAAGTGAATATTTTTGTTCTCCACGTCATCTTAATTTCATTCAGTTAGTCTGCAGACGTTTAAATTCTTTATTTTTATACTTTTTTGTCACGTATTACAGATTTGCACCAGTCAATATTTTCAAAGAGATTTCAACTACTTATAATTTTGACAGTAGTATAATAAACTGTAATGATATTTTGTAATGTCTCGTTTGACTTTGTATATTTTCTTCAGGACCCACATTTAGAACTTTCTGGTAGCCTCATTCCAGCTGCAGCCGCAAATAATCACATTTATAATTCACAGGATATGTATGATAAGGTCCGTTCTCATCTACACGCTGATAAGGGTGATGAGCCACCGATAACAAGGATTCAGGATAAAAGTCTTCCTAATCCACATAGGTTAAACATTAACCTAATTGGAAGAAGTCCAAATGTTGTTAATCTGGTCACTGCTGCTGCTTCGTCCACAATCAGGCATCCTCAGTCGTTCAAATTCAAGGTGATACAAAAAGATCAAAATCCTGCTAGAATAATGGATACAATGGGACCATTAGTTTCTTCTGCAGTTTGTCCAATTCACTTGCTTGTTATCAACCTCATTTTATCTGATGGAAGTACAATTAGTGCTCATACTATTCCAAAAAATCAAATTCGAATATCGTCATATGGAACACAGTATGTGTGGGACCCTGCTGTCCCAATTCGTCCTATTACTGAGGATGGAGAACAACGAGTAAATATTACTGTCCCAATAAACAGTTTAATTATTTGGCCTGCAAAAATAACTGATAAAGGTGATACAACAACCCATCATGCACTACCTTTGGCTATTATGGATGATGTCTTTGTTTATATTCGAAAGTCAGGGATGGTTCAAGATCCTGGAAGCCCTCAGAACCCAGCGATATGGTTTACTAGCGCTAAAAATGACAAAATATCAGAAAAGATCTTACATCCAGACAATCATGGGAAGGTAAATAAGTGGCCAATTTTTACTTCCTTATTTTTTCACTTTATTATCTAGATGACGTAATGAAGGCTAAGTGTTTCCCAATATAGTGAAGACTTCTGCTTTCTGTGATATATATATATATATATACATGAATTACTCCTCAACCAATATAGTTATTAGCACTAAGTAGGGAGACATCAATAAAAATCATGTTTCGACTTTAATAGGCAAGGCATGTCTGATCCCACTTATGTCACTCACGCACTTCTCAATTACATTCCTACTACTGACTGTAAAGGTGTTTCGGATATCTACAAGACACGGTTTTTATTTTACAAATAATGGTGGCTTTCTTTATCTGAAAGCCATACGTAAGTTAATAGCATCCATAACGAAAGCATTTCAAAAGCAGTTGATTCAAGGAGTGCAAAAAGATATTTTGTGTTTAGATTCCTGAATACACAGGACTTTTTGAATTATATATATATATATATATATATATATATGATAGACACTTTGTTACTATGAATACCAGGCTCTTATATTCGACGGATTCTTGATCACACTTTATCGGGAAAGTATGAGGCCAAGATGAAGTACAATATGGTTTCATATAGTTTCATAGGAAATGATATTGATTAATGTTGATTTCAGTGCATATGCAGTAGGAGCTGAAGGAACTAACGCCACTATAATGTACACCTATAATTTAGTTCGCTTCTTTGGAGCTCTCTCTACTACTTTTTTAGCTTATTACACAGTGTAGACACTCATATGCGAGTCAAATCAGTCAGCAAACAGTTAGCTAAACATCTGTTTATTTCAGCTCATAGAAGTACACTAGGTTCATCTTTTAGGGTTCTTTACAGTTAAATAAAATAAGTTAAGACGAGCAAGACTTCGCTATTTGTTCCCTGCAAAAGCATTGATGATTCTAAAATTTCATAAGTGTCACGTGTAAATGATTTTTAAATGCGTCTAGACCCATTACAGTCCTGTGCAGTCACAGAAATCAGAAGAAACCTACCTTTACACAATGTTTGAAACCAGTGGTAATCCCACCAATGTTTTACCGTACAGCTGTTTTATTTTACACAAATATCACTTTAATTCAGCATGAGTTACTGTTTCATTGTTTCCTTTAACAGGATTCTTCAGCTGTATCGTCCAGTGCTGGGTCATGGCTTCAGTTCAGTACTTTGCTAACACTGAGTAATGCAGACAACTCATTGAAGTCGAATAACCATAAAAATCAGTATTCACAAGCAGTTCCACTAGTAACCTACATGTTGGTTTCTGTCGGTTGTTTAGCACTTATTCTATTAATGATTACATGTTCAGTAATATTATTTCTTCGTAAGAAGCATTTAAGTCATCCGAAAATTGAAAACAAAAGTCAATTCAACCTCCTTTCAAATTATGAGGGTAGATTTAACGAAAGGTCAAATCATTTTGATTCAGATGAACAAAATTACATCGAGGATAAAATTATTAGTGGTCGATTAACTGCATCCCATATGACTTCTTCAATAGGAGAACAATCTAAACAATTAAATGTTACACCCACATATTGTAACAAGAATTCTGGACAAGGCTTAATTGTAGGAGGGAGTGGAGCAAGTTCTTCTCCACATTGTATAGAAGGTCGAACACAGTTGGTATGTGGACGAAGTTGCAGTAGTATGGGTAGCATGAACAGTGGTACATTTATCAATACCAATATTAAGCATTCTATGATAGTAGATACAACTGTAAATCCTTATTTCATATGTTCTGAATCATCATCATCAGGTAGACTTCAACATGCCTCACAACACAGTTGTTCTACGAACTTGTCACCGATAAACACTCCTGGTGTGATAAGTTATCAAACGGATTACAATAATTCTGTCCCGCAGGGAAACTGGAATACAGCTACAACAAACTTGTTAGTCCATCCAAATCATCAGCGGAAGAGTTCCTACTCTAATACAGGAAATACAGACAAATGTTTACAATGGCCTATGGGGCATCATATCGGTGGACAACCATGTAACGGAGATTACACCAGTGGTCTTGGGTCTGTTGGAACGGCTGAAGGGTGCAGTGATGAAGGTGTCGCTTCTGGAATCGAAGTAAACAGCTTATCTCAAGAATTAAATAACAATACTAGTGGAGGAATAACCCACTTTCCAGGTTCAATGAGATGTAAGTTTAATTCCAATACTCACTCACAAAGACATACTCCTAACGGTTATTGCTCAGCTCATGAAAGCCTCGGTGGTAGAATCAATAGCAGTGGTAACAGTGTTTCGATAAATCAGTCTATGGATGCATCAATAAAATGTAAACACACTATGACAAGTACAACTATTGATGATAATAATGGTGTTTGTGTAGGTGGTGGGAGCCTAAGCGGAACAAGTAGTGGAGCGGATATATCGGAATATCGACAAACTAGGGGGCAGTTTGATTCACGCTGTCAAACTAAAAACAAATTAAACAGCCAGCTGAGTAATATTGGGTACACTGTATCAAGTCAGACTGATGGAGGCATAGATTTAAATTCTTCCCAACGTTTAACAGATGTATCTAAGATCAGTGACTTCATGGGAGAGCGCAGTCCAAAGTCAAATTCTAAAATTAATCCAATGTTTGAAAGTTTTATACATAATAGTCCTCAAATCACGTTCACTGAGGATACTGGTGAGGACTTCCAACGAAAAATGTTATCTGGGGAAAATAACATAGTAGCTAATAAAATGTGTACAAATACAAAAGACAGTATGATTAATAACAGCAAATCTACATACTGCTCAAATAATCAGAACCTGCATTCTACAGTCAATCCCACTGGTGAAGATTATGATGGATTTGCTGTTCATGTGCCTCCTATGATGTTATTAAATAACCGCATTAACTCCACATCTTTAACGAAACCTGTAACTAATTCTCCACTACTTTTAAATCGGACCTATGATATCGATGAGTACAATTCATATGAAAGGAAACAGACACCGCTTGGTTATAAAAGAAGTGATAGCTTTGGTATGGCAACTCATAGAATACAATCAGATCAGGAAGAGTCTATGAGGAATGATGACTTAGCACAAAAAATAACTTTTAATTCAGAATACTCTAGTCTATCGAATGACAAACAAAATATCTTCTTACAAGATTCTATGGTTGGTGCAATTGATGAAATGATTGGTGATAGTTCAGATGTCACTGATGATGTTGTATTTCCTCAAAAGCTAAGTGATAAGATTATAGAAAAACCTGAAAACCATAGTAGTCGATCAAATTCAGATGGACTGTCTTACCTACATAATATACCACCTCCGGAAGTTTAAATATTCAATGGTTTTCTTATTCATATTTCAGAAATGCATTATGAAATAGGATCTATTTTCTAATGTTTCTGTCAGGAAAATAGGGTATTCGCTCAATTTATCCTTGACACATTTGACTTTCTGGTATCAACCAACTTCCTAAGTTGTAAGTTTTATTGTGGAACAACTAAATAAATCTATAGTTGTCACTTTTTAACACTCATTTTCATCATTTAACTTTGTGTTTACCTGTGAATTATTTTCTTACTAATTGTAATATAAATAGGCTGAATTTTAATATACACAAATGGTGCCTTATGTACAAAATAACAGCTTACATTGATGTGAAGTTTTCACAAATATGCATTTTTTTTAAATGAGCACCACAGATCTATTTACACAGCAGTAAAACAAACTACTTACCACTAACAAATAAATTTTTTAAATCCTTCTCATGACTTTGAAATGAATTGATTTTATTGATTTATTATTTTTTTCTTTCTACCTTGAAGTATATATATATAAACTGTTTCAGTTTATCCAACTTTCTTTTGTTTTCAAAGTGAAAACACTCACACTAATTATTGCATTTTGTTTGTGTTGAAAAATTATGCCAAAAGTTTTGTTTTACAGTGTTATACACCTTTTTTATATGAAATTGTTTTTTCTTAGTAATCTGTAAAGGTTAAATTTATTAAGCTTGTAGCAAATAAAAAACTTTCTTGTATATTTTTTCAAATTTTATCGTCAGAACATGAAGGATTAAAAATTTACAGAAGAGGGGTGAGGTTGGGACTAGGCGGAACTGACATAATATTTGATGAATATAAATAAGACAGACGAAATGATAATTGTGTGTAATTAATAATTATAGCTAAGAAAATTTTCTTTTCGACGAAGCCATCATCTAGGCTCGTAGAGACCTCATAGCATATTGTCATGTTTCGACTGAATGCTAACTCTGACTGTCGGTTAACAAACGGTTATTTCTGCCTCACTTACGCATACCATGTCAGGAAATTCCAAGAGTTTGTTTTGGCTACTCATGAGTAGTGTAATTGAATGTATACACTTCAAAATACTGGTTCTTCTCATAGATTTTTACCGGTTGAGGCGAGATATGGACTCCAGTAAGTAGTAAGAAATTCCAGTTTGGTTGATAGAAAGGTAAGGAACTATAATTTTGTTGATTTCACTAGCAAGTGGTTTGATGCCTCTTAACTAAAGAAACATATGACTTGGTCTAGAAGAATTTATTCTTTTAGATGCACCACACCCACGCTAATCAGTTAAAGCTAAGGTGATTGAAATGTTTCTTTTACGGTATGTACCACTAACAAAACTGAGTTGAGAGTAGGCGAATAGAAATTACTCGCATAGTTTCGATTTAGACGAAGAAGATTTTACATAGAGTATTAATGTTTCATCTTCAGTCGTGGCAACAACATCTAGCAACGCCTATTCAATGTCCCAATTGGTCATTTGATGTACAATACACGTAACTTCAGCTTAAAATAAAGAAATGAAGTGCAATTTAGTGTTGGATGTCAAAAATATGCCACTATACAGACTTGGGTTTAAACTTCATCAGAACGCACTAGCCATTACGAGGTAACCAACATCGATGAAGTAGGCATCAAGATTTGACCGAATAGTTACAAAATAATTGGACACTGAGTGAGAAGTAAACATATGTAAAAAATTATATTTGTAAAATCTCAGCGAAATTGAAATGAGTAATTCCAACGTTTCGTACGGCAAACTGGTCTGAAATTCTTCAGGGAAATTAATCGAAGTTAACATAACAGAGGTTTATATATAAAAAGGACGTCTCTTAGTTTTCAGATGTCAGCCAATTCCAATACTAATTCCGTGTCAGTAGTCAAGTTTGTAATCTAACTACACTCTGATGACCAGGAAACGTCAGTCTTGGACTTCCCGCCTACAGATGCCTAATATCTAATGCAAAATTACAACGCACGATAATGTTGTACAAAACAGGGCCATGGATACATAGCCAAATCCATTGACAAACTTTGAACAACACCATGAACTCGAAACGGGCATCTTCTTCCATCTCAAAACCCATTTTAGTGGTGGAATATATCTATTACACTGTTCACATGCACGTAGTAATCACAGATTTAATTGGCTGACCTATAAAATTAGTATTTTGGGCAGTCAGATTAGTTATGGGAATAGGTTGCTAAATGAACTATCCATATTGCGTTTTGTACTCATTCGAAAGTACATAATAATATTATGCGTGACTTTTGAAACGGTTTTAAATTTACCACTGGAGTTTAAATATTTCAAGCGTTTTTGGCAAAAGCGTTGTCATAATAATCCCCCAAAATAACATTTAACATAGCAAAATATCTGAATTCTGTTTGTTTTTATTTGAAGTTCATGAAATGAACGTTTTTGTATCCCATTTGGCTAATGTATTTTTCTTGAGGATCAAACTCCGATATCCTCGATGCTATCGAGTTATAGTCGCCATAAATGCTCAGTAATGATTGACTTCAATGATTTTTTAAAATATTCTTAGTAGCATTTAGCATTGGAATCGGTTTCTTCAATTTAGAGCATTTTAAGTGGTGAATGTGTGTGCATCAGTGTTCAGTTGGATGCCGATAGATATTGATGATAAACGCACAGCCATCTATTGATTGAACACTAGTTAGTAAGTAGTGTGATATGTTTCTACTCCTTTATTTGGCGCAAATTGAATTCTATCAGTCAAGTCAATCAAAGTATCCAGTACAGTCCTACACGAGGTCAATCGCTAACCTGAATAGCTCAGTGGTAACTTCTCTGACTGCAGCACTAGGGGATGCGGGTTCGAATCTCAGAATGGACGTGAATTCCTCCAAGTTTGGAGATACGCCTTGTTGACTGGTAATTGCCAACTAGCACGAAATCTATGTCAAGCAAGGCTTCCTGACGATTGCCTCCACCCATCTAATATCAACAATTCGAAGTGCACCGTGATGGCGAGCTACCTAGAATGGTGGCCACATATCCGACGTGACTGATAGGATTCAATCTGTGAGTCGGTGGCACAGCGGTAAGGACTCTCGCCGACCATGCACATGGTCCAGGGTTCGAGCCCCGCCGACGCACACCTGATATCTATGGTCGGCCTGCAAAATTTGGGCTACCAATATCACATGCTGAAAACTCCATACTTGTATCGAAAATACGGTGTGGAATTAAGCTATAATAAAAAAAACACCAAAGACAGGACTAGAGACATTACACTAGTTACTAACTAGTGTCCAGTCAAAGTATTACTGTCTTATTCTCTCAATCATCCCCAAGTAATTGCCGAAATGGAAGTAGGATATAGTTTGTGATGGTTATATATCTGAAACCTTCAACTTGTGCTGTAGTTTTCATTGGAAAAGTTCACCGATAGTGGTTGTGGCACACAGTAAAACAAATTATCATACCTGGGGCAATGAAAGCTTCGCACATAAACCATCCAGCTCAGAGAACACAACCACATAAAAATCATCCACTTGAGCTACAAATCTTCTCCATCATATCTAAAAATGAGAATACATCGCATTCTTCCAACATACAGGTGATTGTGATAAAAGGATACAGTTTTTATATATGAAAGAATAGTACTAACAAAGATGAGCTCTAAGTTTTCCACTTTCAGGAACAAAATATCTCACTGGAATATTTAAACGTAATAGCAATAAAAATTTTATCATAATCAAACAATAGTTAGAATTCGTTGGCCATTAGATTCTGGCCTACCAGCTCAGCTCGTAACTTGAATGTTCTTGGTCATCTGTGCACTACTGGGGGTGGGTGATCGCACACTGAGACGATTCTCTATCTGATGTTGGTTTCTGATGGCCTCTTATATGCTCAGATTATCTGAAACCCTACAAGCCCGACGTGAAAGAGCAGTCATATTGCATTATTTGACTGAAAAGACAAAACTCAGTGGTATAAAATGACATGGTCAGATTGTTGTTCAACGGGATAAGGAGGTATAAAATGGAAATTCTAATTCTCAGGAGCAGATTTTATACTCAAGGGGAATATGTACTATAAATGAGTGTTACCTCCAAAACTCTGTCTAGATTCTAATGAACACAACTACCGAGAATGGCAGAGATAACCACAGTTGAAGATGAAATATGAAAGTTATCGAGAAATTCGATAGTAGGAATGAAAACACTCTAAGCCGTCGACCAGTTAAACTAACCAAAATTATAATATTGTTTTACAATACAAAGAATTTGAATGAAACTGACAATTATTCGTAATTAATAGAAGTCAGTACTATATTTTAAAACAGAAAAGAGTTAGTGGAGTTAAAGGCAACCATCTTTTTTCAGATAATTTCTGTAGTAAGAAATTATCTTGGTTAGAATGAAGTTTCACGTCCAAATGTCAAAGTAGTGCCTTTTTATTGAAATTACTATGTAGTCATCTGAAACCTGGGATTAAAACCCATAGAGGAGTAAAAACTACCATCTTAGGCAGGGTACAGGGAGGTTTAATTTGCACATATGAAAAAGTTTAAAATAATTAGTATTAAACCGCCCAGCAGTACCTAGAAACTGTTGATGCAGTCATTCGAACTGATACTAAGAGTTAGAGATTAGACAGTTTCAGAGGTTCAGAAAAAATGATTTTAAGCAAATGTTAATGAATTGAAGGTTTAATTTTAAAATCCTGGTTTTGATATGGTTTTAATTTACTAGTGAAGTATGAAAACACCAAAAATGCAGGTTATAACCATCGTCCTATTGAACGGTAGATAACGACAATGTCACTAAACAACTACAGTGAAATTTGTAGTATCTGGTCACTCAAGGAATTCAGTTTAGGTGCTATTCCGTCTTCACTCTCCTCTCCTTTATAGTCACTTGGATTTCTGACGACGGACTGTCGTATGAACAGTCTCTTTTTGATATATAAACTTTGTCTTTGTAAAAACGAAATAAGCAACGCGTAAAACAATAGGATTTCGAGAAATGCATCCAAGCCACCGTTCATACAATCAATATTTGATATTTTCATGTTAATTGGCACTAAGAAGAGCATACTAGTATTGATTTCTGTGTGAGGCAGATTGAAATTCCCAACCGATAAATTCCAATTCTCAAGAACTTTACATCAGAAATCAACTCTGTGTGTGTATGTTACTGAGTAAAAATCTTCGAATTCCTTTACAAAAGAATCAAATCAGGAGGGAAATTGGATTCAAATAGTATTCACGTGTAGCCTACTTAATTCTTGCCCAGCTTTTATGATCGTTTTTCCCTCTTCTATTTAAAAGTGTATTGAGAACTGATTAACTGGTTGATTACTGACTATTCCATTTTATTGTTTTTAGAAAAGGATTTTTCTGTTACTTGAGCATTTCAGTCCGCGTTAGTATTGTCCATCTAAGACTTTGTTTTAAACAGCTTCAGTAAAAATTTGTCGTAAATTTTCTTTTTTTTCTTCTGACAATAATTACATTTCCTGAAATACGTACCTTTTATGGTCAGATAATTATACTCTAAACAAAAAGCATAAAATAGCACAAGGAAGCAACTGTAAACTGACAGGGGTATATTTTTCTCGAAGTTTATTGCTTGCCTAATAATTACTTAATCAGTAGTTAAAGCATTCTTACACAAGAAGGAAGAAATTCAAAAAGTTAAAGGATACAACAAAAGCATAGTTACCTTATAGGTTCAGCTAGGGATCGTACTGGTGAAAAATCACCTAAATTAAATGAGGTTCAGGAGAACACAGAACAACTGCATAACTGGCATGCATTCTACCACCGAATCAACAACGAAACCAGCTCTGTTATGTGACATTAAGTAAACTTACCTTTGAAAATCATGAAACCGAAAGAACGCTTCAGTACTCACTGAAAAGTATGCTTGATACAAATTCGATTCAAAGCTAAGTATATTAGTTGAATTTTAGATTTTCCCGTCGATTGATTGGACCGAAGTGCTCGGTCTCAGGTTGACATGTCGGCTTCTTGTGCAGATGCTTCGACGATGTCTGGGCATTTAATTAGAATTTAATTGGTGGATGGTGACTAGCAGTGGAATCCAGGATGCGCATTTCGTCCTATTTGGGACTCGTCACTGGATGTACCTGCATTTCCCAGTGAGTGATGTTGTTCCAACCGAGGATAACGCCTTGGCGTTTGAAATTATGAGCACTGGGTTCAAGTGATAAAATAAAGAGGTTAGATTGTGAACTAAGTGCGTCGGTGGCATAGTGGTTAGAATGCTCGCCGACCATGCACATGGTCCGGGGTTCGATCCCCGGCCGACGCACTCCTTTACCTCGCTAAGCCAGAAATGAAGCTGGTAAGGAAGAAAGGTTGGGCATGAGACTAGCAACCTCATCCTGCAAAAATAAACACTGCTACAGAAACTTCAGGCCTCTAGCTTGAAGCCCTATGTTCCATTGGGGAACGTGAAGGAATAAAAAAAAAAAATTGTGAACTGTAATAAAATACTAGAGACGTAATAAACTTAGTGTAAATCACAAAAGGTTGACATATAATAAAGGTTTTATGCAATAAAGTAAACTAGGTGAGAGGGAATGAGAAAGACATAATATGACATGAAAATATGAGATGATTATGTCCCTGCTGACCTTATAGTAGGCCAGGGTAAACAAGAAGGATGACTGTACTCCTTTTGTACGCTTGGGTCCGGTTTTTTCTTTTTAATCTCTATAGCTGATGGACGTATTCGTGTGTTTTTAGTCATATTGTATTTTAAATTGTTTACTTGTATTTAGCTTGGCATTTAAACAAATTCAGATGCTTTGAGTGTGATGATAAAAGTTAGCTGAACTGAAGACCGAAATTATCAAACAATCCTCGCGTAATAAGCCAAATGTAATCAGTGGCATAAAGTTTCAAAAAATTAAACTACAGTCGAAGCATTATTATTTTGTGACATCACTTATTCATTTGCTTCTCAATTTCATCTGCAAGGTCTTTTCGTAAATGTGGTACTTTTTCAAATTCTCTCGGAGCATATTGAAGTTGTTAAAATTAAACAAATTTTGAGACGAAGAAGTGTCAATTCAGCACATCATAGGTAATATCTCCTCGTAACTATAAGTTCTTCCTTTCAATTACTAAGTTTTGTGTTACAGAACACCATGTTTAAGAAGAAGAATATTTCCTTATTGGCTGTTAGTCTATTTGAAATAATCATGGGTGGGCAGACTGTTATTCATGTATTGGGTGATAGTTGGTGGCAGTTGCTGATTTGAATCCTGCCGCTATCCACATATTCATTTCACTTCCGATCATCACCCATATATATACATATAATTTATATGAGCACTTACGTCTGACAAAGAAGAGTGGGGAATAATCTCAAGTAGTTGTCAAACAAATTCTTCAAGAGGACATATTATTAGTGTTAACCTACTGATAATAACATCCAATATTTAAGAATGCTTCTTATCTGAGAATTTGGACAACTCTGATCTCATAAAAACAAGCCATATGCATCAGGTAAATAAAATATTTACATTACTGAAAGAAAGGATTAGATAAATTAGCTGCTGGTACATCCAGGAAAAAAACTGTTAACGAGGCAACATTTTCTGCGCTAAATATCTTGTGAATTAACCTCCTAATATCTTTATTTGGTTCTGCTTTAAAGCGACATGTCCACATGTAGAGGTGTGAGAAAGATCCATCAAAATGCTTTGCAGTCGACATTTTTGTTCTGCTGATAATAATTTTCACTTGTGATTAGGATAAAGGGAATTTAACTAAATACTTTCTTCAACTTAAACGAGACATTATAATAATACACATCACTCTAAAAGATCTTCCTATTGAGAATATTTTTACGTTTTTCATAAGTTCAAATATGTTACCCACATAAGTGTTTACATCCATTTTGGTGGTAAGGAGTTTTGTTATTTCGGTAGTGAATCTTTCTTCATACAAGAAGCATCAAATCCAAATTCTTATATCTATTAGTTATCGGTACTTTCTGCCGGCTTCTTTAAACAAGAGTGGAATGCGGCATAAGTAAATCACTCAACACCAACTAAACTGTTCCTGAGGAAAAATTCTATTTTGTCATCCAAACTACTTTGTACGAGTAACTTGCGATTATTGATATAAGTATAAAACTTGGGCATTGTGGTAGAGTATAACTCCATTATGGATAAGATTTTATTTTGTGATAAATCACACAGTGTCATACAGTAATATTAACTGATGATGTTTCGATCACAAACTATTGCTCATAATTATATCGAGTAACTCACACAACTTTTTTCTTCATTTATAAACATGAGTGGAATTGATAAGATATTTGAATAAAAAATCAGTAAAGGATAATGTACATTCAGAAATAATAATATGAGTGTTATTGATCAAATACATTTAGATGGGAAATAAGACGAGTGTTTTAATATTCAAAATAAGTAACTCGTCAGAATGTTATAATGTACGTGAATTGAAATAGAATTTTAAGATTATTTATTATCCTCCTCTGATTTGACTGGTGGCAATAATATCTTCCAAATCTCTGGTACTTGCTTTGAGTCATTTCTGTTGCATGTGTTGGGTGTAGACTCCATGAACCAGGATTCAGTAATCAATCTCTCTCTCCACCTACCTAGATTACTTTTTAGAATTTTAATCCTCTCCCACCCTATTGTGTGGTTGTATGTTAATGCGTGCAGTGCGATTACTGAGCTCTTTTCTAAATTACTTATCTTCTCGGGGTTAATCATTCTTACCTTAACTAAATTCGTATGTTCCGACAATCTGACTACCCCGACCTACTAGTTTGACCTATGTAGTTAACCTCACAGTCATTGTTTAATTGGGTCCACCGGGTCTTTTAGCCTACAGAGCTTGTCTCTGAGTGAGTTTGTAGGTTTGAATACCACCAGCCTAATTCCTGCTTTATTGAGAATCCTATGTAGGGCCTCAGATGTCCCCTCCTTATATGGTATAACAGTAGATGCCTTATATTCTCTCTTATTTATGTTATGTCATTATTAGTTTCACCATTATTTTTATTTTGCTTTTGAACTTTTCTAATATTCTATTTTTGATAACCTGCAATTATTATATGCCTGGTTTTCTTCACAAGTTATCAGAAGGCAGTTGTTTTGAAATGCATATTATGCCTAACAGCTATTCATTTCAAACACCTAATTTGATGCTAACTGACCAATCAGACTGTTACACTTCCGTAAAGACATTCAGAACTGAGGTTTCTTAAATCAATCGCTTTGATTTTAATCAACTATAGATTTTCACTATATGTTTCCAAATATAGCTGATATCATATTCCAAAATCCACTTTTAGAAATTTTAAAACTTTGTAACATAAGTAGTCTCTTCTCATAGGCAAAGTATTATTTTTCTGAAATCACTTTGAAGTTCGATAAGAAATATGCGTCTAGTGAATGAATCACCTGGAAATTATTGTCTGTCAGAATTAGCCTACATAAAACCAAACAGCATTTTTCTCTAGTTCAAATAGTTAACTTTTCGTGAGTGTAAGAAAAAGGATGTTCTAGACCACAAATATCGAAATGCAAATTATAGATATATATTGAGCGAGAGACAGGAAAAAAAATATAACAACAAAATTATAATGCACGTTTTCTTTTGCCTGAGGCTGTAAGACGTCGCATCTCCCAACAACATTCGTGTTTGCCTAAAGAAGTGAAGAAAAATGTGCCTCTAAATTTAAGACTTATTCGTTAAATGATTAAAGCGTTGATAGAAAACCAGTGATATTTAGAGAAGAAAGTCCATGCCTTCTTAAAAACTGAAATAAATCTATACACTTATGATAACTGAAATAAAGTAGTAGGAATTCAGTCTAACAGACTGAAGTTGACTTGTCACTAATGATCAGATGTTAGTGACCAACTGACTGTCAAAGTGACTTATTTAGTAAAACTCCTATTTTTCAAAGGAATAGCTACTGAACAAAAAAATATTCTTTTCGATAAGCTCTTCTTCATCAGGTTCTACAATTATATATACTTAATAGTGAGTGAATTAGTGTTATTAACAACATTAATGTTTAAATAATAATGAACCAATAATATCAAAGGATTACAGTTCAAAAGCATCAACATAACAATACACTGAATATCAGAAAAATTAGGGAAGAAAATAAATACAAATTCATGAATTTATAGTCTCTACTGAAGGCCAGGGCAGTAGTAGTGGCTGGAATTGCTTCTTCTGGACACAGAGTACTGGTTGTTCAAAAGAATCGCGATAGCTTCTTCTGTTTTTGAAATATGAGGTACCTGGATGTTTTTGGCAATTTATTTGGTACCCAGTAGATGATAGAGAAGGATTCTTCAATGATGACTTTGTGGCGGGTTTGGACCAAATGATCTAATATCAAACTCTCTCCATGAGTGCAGGTGAATTGGTAGATATTAGAAGTGGCCAGTCTAGGTGCTTCATCTTTCAATCGAGGAATCACCAACGCTCGTGTAGAAAACATGACTTGTGATTTACCAGCATTATAAGTTCTTTGAATAGATTTTCTTAATTTCTTCGTAATTATTTCCCTAGGTGCCTCGTCACCCTTGATATACAGTCGTATGTATAAGGGCTTCTTATTACAGGTGGAGAATAGCCCTCTTCCGCTTTCTTGATGATCTCGGTAGCTATTTTCAATTAGGGTGTCATATACAATCCTTAGTTCATCTTCAATTACCTCTTCTGAGCATATAGCTCTAACCCTGTGGCTGAGGGTCCTTATTAAATTTCTTTTGTACTGGAGAGGAACGAAGCTGTGAAAATGTGTATATCATCCTGTCCATGTGCTTTTCCTATGCAAATTTCTCTTTATACTACCATCTAGTTTTCTTGTAAGAAAGATATCTAGGAAGGCAATTATATTTTGGGATTCCTCTTCACACGTGAATTTCATAGCAGAACGTACTTCATTGAATTCAGTTATTATTGTGTTCCTATCTAAATCATTATCACAAAGAATAAAGGTGTCATCCAAATACCAATACTTAGAAAGAAATTTTCCGAAATGGGACCTATTTATCAGTCAAGATCCATTTCATTTCTAAACATGAAAAATATACAAATGAATTACCATATTCAATCTTTTCTTAAGAATTCCTTTATAACATTATAGTAATATAACCTTTCTTGAATTAAACCAACTGAACATTGAAATTCGAATGAAATTCATCTTTAAATCACGACTTACATCGTTCGCTTGGCTGCAAAACAAGAATATGACCAATAAGTCCTCCTTTGGACAAACCGTCATAATATAAAGTGACGTTCGAATTGTTATAAGACGTTTGTATGCAGGCAGTAAAATATATTGGTCATACGTTTCGTGTTTAAAAGCACTTTTTAGCAAGGGATGACTAAAATCACAAAGGCTTTGAATGTCTCCTCGAAGATACTAAATCAGTCAGCCTCACTAAAGGCTAGACATGTAGTACTGATTACGACCTCAGCGACCAACTGATGATAGGAGGTCTTCAGTGATTAAGTCAGCTCTCAGGATTTCCACTTGTTATTTACGTTCAGTTATCAGTATCACTACGAGAAATCCATCATTTGACTAAAGATAGACAGTATGATCAGTTTCTTCTAGGATTCTAAGTAATTTATGTTTGTATATCTCAGTGTTTTCCTTCTTAGTCATGGTTTCTGTCTCGGCTCTATGCCTGCCTCTGTACTCAGATTACACTGACAACATGTTTGTAGTGAAGTGAACTGTTTGCTTTAAAAACATCATGTTACTAGAGATTCTTTTGAAACAAATGAATTGTACACAGATACGTGTCTACAAAATAAAGCCATAAATAAAATTACTAAACTTTAATAACTGTGAAGGTTTAGTCTAAATTTTCAAAGGCATATATCACTGTTACGCATTTTGGGAATAAGCTGGCTGTTTTCATTGAGTAACTGACAACTCTTAATTATATAAACATCTCAGTATTCATCATCAATTAAAAAGTCAAAATTAAATTACGTAAGAGTTCATTATTTTGTTTAAGTCAATTCCTTTTTCTGTTGATCGATTAAGCTGAAATGCTCATCCTCTGTTGACATGTTGGCCCCTAGTATCGACAATTCAACGATGTCTAAGGATTAACAGTGATGTTATTTACAGGATGGTAAGTAGCAATGGAATCTGTGTTGAGCATTTCGTCATCTGGATATACTTGCAATCGCCAGTGAGTGACAGTCTATCCTTAGTTCCAAATCTGAAGGTGTTATCCACTAGAGCACTTGAGGCCAAAACAGGCAACACTTCTACGACAGGGATAAGTTGTTGCTGTTGAACTGAAATTTTCGGCTTCTGTCGAAATTTGGCTTTGGTGTTTGAAACCAAGGGTACTCATCTCGAGTCTCAGTGGGAACATCATTCATTGTATATTGCAAGTGCATCCAGCTGATGACCTTCAAATAGGACAAAATCCGCATCCTATATTCCCCTGCTAGACAATATTCATCAAATAATATGGAAGAGTTCATTCACACTGGTGAAAAATATTTAAATCCTACCAGATTCTATGCTTTTACTACTGTCAGAATTAATATTTTTCATGTACACACGTAAAGTTTACTGGCATTAAAAAAATATTTTGCAAAATACGACTAAGTAATGTATAAAAAGAAAATAAACTCTTTAATTTAATAACTTTTCCCTCTTATATGCCACACGTAAATTTGCTTTAGGCTTTTACCAATCAGAAAAAAAAACATAATTCACTGAGTAGATGAATTATTACCTATAATTAGTGTTCTGTTCATTTCGTGGCGTTGAAAAGCGCATAGAAGGAAGACACATTTTTCTTGTTGTCTAAAATGATTTTATGTTTACAGTAGAAAGCATAACTGGGGAAAAAATCTTTTAGTCAGAGAAGCTAAAAAATAGTAATAATAATAATAAGAGAAGTTTTCAGTTGGCAAGCATATAAATATCAAACACAATATAATTGAATTATGCAACTTTTATGCCTCAACAAAACGACAGAAAATGCATGATAAATAAGGCTGTCTAGATTCGTATTATTTTGCCTACATTCTGTTGGTTAATATATATTGGAACTGAATTTATTTAATAAATAAATGCCTAAATCATAATATTATTTCAATAAGAATGCAAGAGAGAATACTTTTAATACTTTTAGAACTGTATCGATTATCAAAAACTATTTGTGAACTTCTGTCGATATAAGTTATCTGTGATAAACTGACAAGATTTTCACCATCAGGTACTGATCATTCCGTAAACAGGGAACATTTATGGGTAAATATAACCGTCTGATTTCACCTCTTTTATACGTATCTATTAGTTTGACTGCTCTTGTAGAGCCAGCTACATAGGCCGTACAATCAGGCGTGTTTATCGTCAGATTTCCAAACATTATCCTGTATGGGCAAGTAAAGGACAAACAACGTCCATTCATAGTTCTATACTATCTCATCTCGTAGATACAGAACACAAAATTGATGTAAACAATAGGGCCTTCAAAGTCATCCACCGCATATCAAAACAAGCTTAATTTTACCTCAAGAGTTCGTCTATTAAATATTGCTGAGACTGTTGGAATCTACATTAAGAAGCCTAATCTATGTATTCAGACGTTTTCCCAAACTTGGACATCAGGGTTTCAATGATCCTTAATTTGTTGTGGAAATTTCCTTAATTTTTTTAAACATTCTATTTAACTATTATATTTTTATGCTTTTTATAACTTAAGCGTCTTTCTTGAACTGTAATTTCATTGATCTTAACAAATCGGTATTATTTTAAAACACCAGTATTGTTAATGAGGATTATTCCAGAATATTCTGTATATATATAACTGTAGAGCTAGAAGAGGAAATTATCGAAAAGACTATCCTTTGCTGAAATTTTTTGTCTTCTAAATGTCTGAATGAATATTTTCGCCACACTTTTGATGCGTTGAATATCTTTTGATTGAACACTAGTTAGTAACTAGTGTAATATTTCAAGTCCTATCTTTGGTGCAGACTGAATTCTATCAGTCACGTCGGCAATGTGGCCACCACTCTAGGTGGCTCACTTTGAATTGTTGATATTAGATGGTTGGAGGCACCACCTAGGTTTCATGCTAGTTGACATTCAACAGTCAGCAAGGAGTATCTGCAAACTTGAAGGAATTCATGTCCAATCTGAGATTTAAACCCGCGTCTCCCAGTGCTGCAGTCAGAGACGTCTCTGACTGGTGAATGCCAACCAGCACGAAACCTATGTCAAGCAAGGCTTACTGCCGATTGCCTCTAACCATCTAATTTGTTGAATATCTATTAACGATTTCGTATAATTAAGTGAAGCCTTTAATAATATGACATAAAGTTATATTAAAACTTCGAAAGACTCCGTTAATTATTACAGTATACTAATTCCCACAAACTTTCGTGTGGTATGTATCGTAAATAGCAAAAGTAATCAACCATCCATAAAACATTGCTTACTGTAACTTCCACACTTTATAAGTTTTTCATAGTGATCTCACTTCTCTAAGTGCATCAATCATCACTGATGAGTCTATTTCTTCATATCATTTCCGTATACAGAGGCACTGGTATTATTTATAAAATTATATTTGTAAAATCTCAGCGAAATTGAAATGATTAATTCCAACGTTTCGTTCGGCAATCTGGTCCGAATTTCTTCAGGGAAATTAATCGAAATTAACATAACAGAGGTTTATATATAAAAGGAAAATCTCTTGTTTTTGAAACTTTGTCCAATCATGAGCCATGAAACAGGCATCAACATGTATAATAAACAAAATTGTATGAACTGTGATCAAAATTTGACCTCAGAGTCTGATCAAAAGAGCCAAACGTCTAGTTACTGAGGAGGAAGATATTAGCAAGGAACTAAAATTGGTTCAATCCACTCTTGAATCAAATAATTATCCAAAAACCTTCATAAATGGATATTTAAAATGTGAAGATAAGGATGAATCGAAACCTGATGCTAAGAATTGGGTTAGTACAGCGGTGATTCCTTACAGCAAAGAAACATCCGATGAAATAAAGCGAATCCTTAACGACCATAGCATAAGAGTGTATTTTCGTGCAACGAACACCTTACGCTCATTACTGGTGAAGGTTAAGGATAAAAGAGAACAAGAAAACCAGCAGAATTGCGTATACCAGATCAATTGTGGGGATTGTAGCGCCGTATTAGTAGGAGAAACTTCCAGACAGGTATATGTAAGAGTGAAAGAGCATAACAATGTCTAAAGGTCGTTCCAAAGACCTCTGCAGACTTGAAGAAGCTAGAAAACAACTCAGGGATTGCGCTGCAATCGATAGAAATGGGACTAAGGTTTTACAGAAAGGTTTTGGTTCATATAAAGAAAGACTGACTGCAGAAGCCCTTCAGATATGGGTGAATCCCAACAGTTTGAACAGATGTGAAGGTGTGATGTTAGCTGATGCATGGCAAATCCTAAGAAATAAAATTGGATATTTATCAAGAAATAGTCACACTTGGTCGAATTCCCGATTATTTACGTCTTCTTATGGAGAGAACAACAAATGTTTTATGACTGTTCACCCACACACACATACACACACCACTGTATACTGCATATACACATATATTTTAACCAAAGTAGACTAAGATTATAGGTTTCCAGGCCGTAGGTGTTACGAACTTCCTGGAATAATTCGAGCGCCGAGTCAGATTGATTCATTATAAATTATTTAAATTAATCCCAGCGTGTCAAGAAAATCAAAACAAGATTTTTCTGAACGTTTCGCTGTGCAAACTGAATAAGCTGTGGCTTACACAGCGAAACGTTCAGAAAAATCTTGTTTTGATTTTCTTGACACGCTGGGATAAATTTAAATAATTTATAATGAAAAGTAGACTAATTTTGAAAGTCTGAGGTCAAATTTTGATCACAGTTCATACAATTTTGTTTATTATACATGTTGATGCCTGTTTCATGGCTCATGATTGGACAAAGTTTCAAAAACAAGAGATTTTCCTTTTGTTTATAAACCTCTCTTATGTTAATTTCGATTAATTTCCCTGAAGAAGTTCGGACCAGATTGCCGAACCAAACGTTGGAATTAATCATTTAAATTTCTCTGAGATTTTACAAATATAGTTTTATAATTGTCTACTTCTCACTCGGCGCCCAATTATTTTGCAACTATCCGGTCAAATGAAGAGGCATTGGTATACCATGCACTCTATTTTATTCGTTATTATTTAATAGTGGTCAACAACAGAGACAAATCGCTATTTTAACTCAACAGTATGGTCGTTACTGTTTTGCCAACTTAAGGAATAACTTCAGGTACTCGCATAAAATGATGATGTAGGCATGTTTGCTAATCTTATCGCTTAAAAGGCATTCCAGTAACCTCCAAAAACGACAGGCTTAAAAATTTATCTTAGCTCATCACTGGATTTCTATGAAAACGTAGTATGGATTTTAGAGTTCAGTGTGTGACAATAGGAAAAATCATTTTCCAGTACTCAACTTATATTTAATTATATTGCAATAGGATGTTGGTTTTTTAAAGTCAATGCAATTCATGTTTATTGACATGATGCAGCATTCGAATCAGAAAACCAATCCAGACATCACTCAGAGTTAACTTTTTATCATGAAGCTTGTGTGTGTGTGTTTCCTGAATAACTATTTTCTCTGTCAGTCATGACATCTTTCAAAATATTTTATAAATAATGTTCTTTCGAAGTTCCAGAAAAAAAAATAATGCTAAAACTCCTCACGAAACATGAGGCAGGGAGAAAAACCTTTTTCTAATACATGAGCTAAAATAATATCGAATTTTCAATTCATGAGGTGTAGAATAATAACTTGACTTAAAGTTTTTCCTGGTAGTAGATACATTTTTCAGCAACTCACATGATTTATGCTCATCTGTACATTGGTTAATTCACATGGTGGACAATATTTTCTTATTGATTCATTTTTCATCTTAAATGGTTATATCAGCTAGCTTAAAACTTAAAAATCCCCATTGAGTCATATAAAAAAAAGAAAAGGTGTTCAGCGAAGAGTTGCTCTTTTCGGTGACATCGTTCTCAAGCTGTAAAATCTCATGTATATATATATATATAGTAAATATCTCAGCAACAAAATGAATATTTACAAAGATTTGTCATTACAATTGTAAATTTTTGATAACAAATTACGTAATGTAGAAAGCGTTGATGGGTAAGAAACCAAAATAAGAATAAATAAGCAAGTTGGGTGACGTAATCTAATTTACGGAATTCAGGATTTCATCATGAGCTGACATCGGTTACAGAACCATTGGAAAACCTGCAGGGAGTACTGGAGAGCTGTTTCGTCAGCCTAGTTAAAGACTCTTCAGCAGTACGCACCCACCGCCAGGTTTCGAACCCAGGACCTTATGTTTACAAGGCGAGCTCGTAGACCATTCGCCACTGGGACCCGATCCAACGGCCAGCCCATGAATTCCAACTTCTGCCAATTCACGACATAGCGTGACCACAAGCGAATGTCTTCGGTGAGTATTTGTCCTCACATCCAACCCACTGTACACTACTAATTACGACAGATGTCGTGAATTGGCAGAAATTGGAATTCATGGGCTGGCCGTTGGATCAGATCCCTATGACGAATGGTCTCGCCTTGTAAACATAAGGTCCTGAGTTCGAAACCTGGCAGTGGGTGCGTACTGCTGAAGAGTCTTTAATTAGGCTGACGAAACAGTTGTCCAGTACTCCCTGCAGGTTTTCCAATGGTTCTGTAACTGATGTCAGCTCATGATGAAATCCTGTAACCGATCAACCAAATCCCTACAAAGCAATACTTGACTAATTGACGAGCTTGAATAGGGCTCAGCTAAACTTAGAATTGAACAAAAGTAAGGTTAATAACAGTTGTAATAAGAGGTGGAGGAAGAGAATATTATACAATTAAGAAACAAACCAACAAAAATGACGAAACAAAAATTACGTATTTGGTGTTAAGACAGGTCAAGTCCGCTGTAGATTTAATGACGGAACAAACTTCTTTTGTATGCAGAGTACAGGTTTTTATATATCAATTACCATTGCTTCTGAGGAGTGAAGAAATTTGCTTCATACTCTTTTAGCAAGAAACCCACGTATTCTGTAGATGACTTTGAAGTTACTTTGTAGGTTTGCTCGTTGTTCTGATTCGAGTAGTACTCGAGACTAACTTTTTATCCATTAATTACAATGATGTATCTTTTCGCTGGCAGTAGTTAAACATAGGTAAAATTAGGCATATTTGCTTCATTCTGTGTTCATTCTCTTCCTGTTAGAAATGTGATAAACCAAGTATAACAGTCCGAGTGGACATTACTTTGTTGATAACTGAGAGTATCCATTGCGTCTTAGTATGGTATTCTGTTGAGTTTTAAATGCCTAATTTGTTGAAATGGCTTACTGAAAAAGGGTAAAAATAAAATTGTTGGTTGGAAGTAATCAGCAGGAAGCCTCGCTTGACATACGTTTTGTGCTAGTTGACACTCACAAGTCAGCAAGGCGTATCTGCAACCTCAAAGGAACTCATATCCCTTCTGAGATTCGTACCCGGGTCACCCAGTGCTGAAGTCAGACGTTGCCACTGAGCTACTCAGGATAGCGACTGACCTCCTGTAGGACTGTATTGGATACTTTTGATTGGACACTAATAACTAGTGGCAGAAGAAGCATCAAAGATAGGACTTCAGGTCAACATAGAGAAGACAGAGGTGATGAAAATTCCTGGGCAATACCAGCAGCAGCAGCAACAACAACAGACAACAATCAGCATAAATGGAAGGAACCTGAAAGAAACAACCTCTTTTACCTACCTGGGAAGCATCGTTTCAACTACAGGTAGAACTGACGAGGATATCAAAGCAAGAATCGGAAAAGCAAGACAAGCTTTCACTACTCTCAAGTCTGTGTGGAGGTCAACACTCAGCACTCAGCATCAAAAATAAGATCCAGATTTTCAACTCCAATGTGAAGTCAGTGCTACTATACGGATCAGAGACTTGCACTGCGCGTCATAAAGAGCACCTCAAACAAACTACAGACCTTCATTAACAGTTGTCTTCGCTCAATACTACTCAAGATCAGATGGCCAGTCAGAAAAGATCAGCAACAGCCATTGATCTCTGGGAGCGAACCAACCAGGAACCGATTGTGAAACAAATAGGCAGGAAGAAATGGAGATGGACTGGCCATACTCTGAGGAAACCATCAAGTGACATCACTAGACAAGCCATTGCTCGAGTGAAACCCGAAAGGGAAGTGGCGAGTTGGTCGTCCAAGGGTGACTTGGAGGAGGTCATGTGAAGAAGAGATGAAAACGTGTGGACAGACATGGAGCCAGGTGAAGACTGTAGCAGAGAACCGAACGCAATGGAGACGCACGGCTGAAGCCCTATGTTCCTGTAGGAATTAAAGGAAACAATAATAACAATAGCTAGTGTAATATGTCTAGTCCTATCTTTGGTGCAGACTGAACTCCATCAGTCAAGTTTTCAATGTGGTCACCATGCTAAGTGGCTCACCATCACATCACGGAAAAATAAATTATTATTACATGCAAGATAGTTACTGATTATTTGTAAGCATAAAATTACTGGCTTCAGCATTAACACCTAACTGGATGAAAAACAATTACTCCTAGTGGGAAGAAAACGCAGGAAACATTCTGAAATGCACCTAAACAAATCACTGACAAGAACACGTCATATCCTAGGAAGCAATGCTTAATTTCTTTAATTATTTGTTCAGAGTTACAGTCAAATTAGAAATATCTACCAAAATAATACTTATGTAATAGTGCAAAAAAATACTGTAGAAATATAGACGAATAGAATCAGTTTGATGGGTGTCGCTGGTACAGCGGTAGAATGTCCACCAACCACTCAGATGCTTCGGGGTTCGATCCCCTACCGAAGCACTGATTCACCTAGCTAAGCCAGTAATAAGACAAGTCAAGAGGGAAGGTTGGGTATGAGGCTAGCAACGCCATCTCGTAAAAATAAACATCACTGCTACCGAAACTGCAAAGCCCTATCTTGAAGCCCTATGTCCCACTGGGAACGTACAGGAATATAAAAAACAGACTGAATTCGATAAGCCATAAATAACGGTGATCTTACTTCTAATAGAGATTGAAAATGTCACTTAGCGGATGGTCTTAATTTCACTCTCGAATAAAATGAGCAGGTTACATGCAAGCAATTACTGTATATGAAAAAAGTGTAGTCCACCATGTTTCATGAAAAATTTGTTTTAATTAACATCATCATGTGATACTTCTTAATGAATAATTCACTGACTTTTCTATCATACGTCATTCAATTAATTTTACACAGTATCTATTTTATGTACTCTACTTTATGTTCTACTAGGAAAAAACTTGCGTTTGAAACGCTCGGAAATATATATATATTTTAGTAATAATGAACCTTTATTTCAGACAGTATGTGAACATTTAGTACAGAAATTTTCAGCTTATTTAGTTCCAAAATATTTTCTCTTCATAAAGTAATCATCTGAAGTATGTCATGTGACTTAGTGTTGTTGCATTCTGTACATTTTTTTCTTCATTGCCTTCAAGAATTGCATATAGAAGAAGTGCAATGCAGAGTTTTCTCAACTGATGAATAACTTTAAGTAGCAAACAGCGTGGATTGTTCACACGCAGCTCAACTAGCAGCGCGATAAGACTCATCTGCTAATCAGGTGGTTCACAGTCTGTAGACTACTGTTTTAATTCTTACCACGGTATAGATTTTCATTTCAGATTTGATCAAAACTTATGACTGTGTTATCCCTTTGTTGACTGATGATGCATCAGATAATCTCAACAAAACAACTTGATTTTTACTAGTTAAAACATCAACAACACATTGTTCAGGGTAAAACGGATCCATTTTACTTCGTCGGTATCTCGTTAGCTTCAAACAACCTAAATAATGAAAGTTAAGTTTGATTACACTTTCAACATACTTCAGTACATTGGATATAAAATGTGGAACGGTAAATAAAAAGGATCTTTGTAAATAGGTGAATCGAAATGTTAAGTTAGTAAAATACAAAATATTGCTATACTGTGTTTTCTACATTTTGGTAGATCACATCCATCACCATAGAGCAGAAGATAGACAGGTAAGAAAGCAAGGAGCTTATTATTTAACAGCTGGGCTGAAGACCAGTTACATGTGCCTTCAAACTCTCCAGTTTTAGCAAAGACACATCAT
Source organism: Trichobilharzia szidati (assembly GCA_944472155.2). Classification (NCBI taxonomy): domain Eukaryota; kingdom Metazoa; phylum Platyhelminthes; class Trematoda; order Strigeidida; family Schistosomatidae; genus Trichobilharzia; species Trichobilharzia szidati. Next base: position 128,211,953 of record OX235271.1, read on the forward strand.
CATCGTATGTCACTGGTGAGCCTCTGTTATCACGTTGTCATCAACTTTGATTACATTATACTTATAAGCATAGCAATTTTTTTATAATTTACAGACTTAACATTTCTATTCAACTATATGCCGTGATCATTCTTAATTACTGTTCCACATTTTATATCGAATGAACTAAAGTATGTTAAGACTGGAATGGAACTTTCATAGGTTGGTTTGTAGGGATTTGATTTGTCCCAAGTTTGACCTGGATTGATGTCAATCAGAGAACCACTGAGGACCCGGGAAGTATTTGACAGCTGTTTCGCCGGCTTCGGGGCTCTTCAACACTACGCACTCACCCGGGTGAGAACCCAGGACCTTCCGGTTACAAGGTAAGCTTGCACACCATTCAACCACTGCGACTTGATCCAATAGTCCATGAATTCCAACTTCTACCAATTCGTGATTTTAGCGTGACTACCATTCAGTGTCATAGGCGAGTATTTGTTCTCATGCCCAACATGGTGGACCCTACTGGTCATGACTTCCTACTGGAACCCAAGGATGAAACGCCTGCCCCGTACTTCCTGGTTTTCACGGGGCTCTCTAAATGACATCAATCTGTGATCACGCTTGTAATAGAACTATTAAATTTTAGGTTGCACACAGCTGACAAGAATCTGCCAAGATCAAATGGAGCCATTTTATACTGTGCCATCTGTTGTTATTGCATTCTTCAAATTCATTAAGTGGAACTCCTGTGTGAAATGGAGAAAAATCAATTAAAATAATTGTTTTAGAGTATTTTTAGTGCAAACAGTAACAATAAGCTGGCTGCTCAATAGAGTGTTGCGTTCAGCGTTGAGATATCTAAAACTTAGAAGCCATATCTGTGAAAGTTTATTCATTTTATAACTATGATGGTTAAACACAAGGGATGGCAAAGAAGGCAGTTTCTCTCCACATAAATCCGTAAGGTATATATATATATATATATATATATACATATGTGAATAACTGTCTAATCATTTAAGAGGCAATATTTAATTTTTTTTAAACGGTTACTGTCAATCAAAACACAATTCCTAAAATCTGATGCACTTATTATTATCATCATCCGTGATTTAACTATTCAGAAAAGGATAAGCGCATGACGTAAGACTGGTAAAATAATTTACAAAATTAGCAGAACATATTTCTATCAACATTCAACATTAATTGGTGGAAATAAGTTGCTTGGATAACGGGTTTTTTGATGCATTTTACAGATGATTTCGTCACGAACCAACAAAGTCAGATGTGAGAGCAGAAACTTACTACTGAAATTAGATGATGGTGTAAATTTACTATAATCTGTAAGTATGATGTTATTTATTAACCCTATGACTGAATTATAAGCTTCTTGCGTCCTCAGATGACTACCTTCCGCTCTGTGGTGATGGTTGTGCACTACTGAAATGTCCAAATCTACTAAAAAACTTGATTCGCTGGAACAACTTAACAGAAAATAAGAGTTAGAGCCATAAAGCCGGTTTTTGTTTCAGCGTAAAGAAAAATTAGATGACTGTACAAGAAAAGGTATATTTTGAAGAGTCGTTCTGAAATTTTTTTATCACAGTCCGTCTGATGACATCCTACTTGTGGGCAGTATTTTCGTACTAATTCCTTAAACCTGTGAGTAGGTGTAGAAACGATGAAAGGTGGCCATTTGTGAAAACCTGTTTTAGAAATGTTATCAGAGAATACAAAGTAAACCTTAAATCTCTGAAAACATGAGAATTAAACAAAGTAGAATACAGGTGGATTAGCAGATGAAACAATAGGATAAACAGTTTTGAACAGACTGTTTAAGTAAAGGATATTCCCTTGACAGTAATATTTCATCTTCAAACACCGAGTATTCTATTATCAGATAAACTTGTTGCAACAAAATACAATAATATCAACAAAGTTTTATTTAGCTTCTGCAGTGCATATTCTAACAGTGGTAATTACCCAATACTGTTAGTCTAAGCTTCTCTTGAAATCCTTGAACCTGGACAGTTAGTTGAATTTACTTTGAATGAACTCTAAACTGTAACAACAAACCTTTTTTGGTTTCTTTTTCAAAATATTAAATATTTCCATGGTAAAATTTAGAATAACACATTTAAGCGAATAATATTGTTTTTAACTGGATCTCATCAGGCTTAAACTTAACTTTACAAAATAAATATTAAAATATAAACCAATCATGGGTATTTATCAGTAGGATAATAAGACTGTGCATATAAATTGTGCAGTTAGCCACAATAATAATAATAGTAATAACAGCAATAATAATAATAATGATTCTATCAGTAACAAGGATGAAAAAGTGAGGCAATCTGTGAAAACAAGAATAACGAAAAACAAACAAATGTTCAGGTAGAAGTAGTCGATTAAGGCTGAGAAAAACAAATGGACCGATTAAGTAATGCTATACTGTAAGGGAAATGAGGACTAATGCTCGCCTATGACACTGGCTTGCAGTCGCGATAAAATCCCTAATTGGTAGTAGTTAGAATTCATGGACTGGCCATTGAGTCGAGCCCCAATGGTTGAATGGCCTACGAAAGGTCCTTTGTTCGAAACCTGGCGGTGGGTGCGTTCTGCCAATGAGTCGTAAACAAGGACGAGGCAGCTGTCCAGTACTCTCTGGTTTTCAATAGTTCTCTAACTGATATGATTTCATAGTGGAACTTGAAAAACAAATCAACTTTTGAAAATAAATATTTGGATGAAGATGGGATCAGACTAAGGGATAATAAGAAAAGGGTTGAAAATATAAGTAAGGTTTCGTGAAGACGTCATCAGTTGGTTAGGTCTTAATAGGTCATGGGAGTAATAATGACTCTACTAACTTCTTTTGAATGCATAGTTTAGGCTTAATAGTTCGAATGCCTATCACTTCAGCTGTATGCAGTAGACGAATATGAAGTCTATTGGAAAGATTCGGTGGGATACGATGAATTGCCTTGAGTGCTTTCTTCTTCTTTACTACATGACTACTATCAAATAAATGTAACATAATGGAGCTTCGGATTGTTTTTGTCTGTCCTTTTCCAAACCACGATGGGAGATGTTCAGTAACACACTGGCTAAGCTTTCTAGTAGTACACCCAACGAAGCTGTCACCGCAGGTGCAGTTGAACAGATAAATGCACATAGATGTGGCAAAACTATCTACCTTATCTTTCGTTTGCATCCCAGTCAGCTAGAGGATGACAAATATAGGTTTACTGAGTAAAATGTCCTTCGTATGCTACTGGAAAGTCTCTAGAATAAAATTTCACTTTACAAGTCACTAATAAATTTTGACTTAATAAGCAGAGGTTTCTTCTGTGCTGTCATAGCCTCAGGATATCTCTGCAATGTTTTCAAATGTTTCTTTATGAAACTACTTGGATAACCCATCTCCGTCAAGGAATCATGAATATATTCAAATTCGTCTTGCAAGTGATCATCCGTACATATCTTTATTGCACTTCATGTAAGACACCTAACAATATTACTTTTATATTTGATGGGCACGTAACTAAGGAAGTGTGCGTACTGCTCTGTGAAAGTGCTTTTTCTATACACGCTGCTCCGAGGTGCCCTATCTCCTCGCCTACTTAGTAGGACACCTAGAAAATGCAGTTTATCATCCTGCCTGTCTTCACAAATGAAAGTACGAGAAGAATGGATGTTATTAAATGTCATAAACAATTCGTCTATGCTAACATTCTCATTAACTGAGATACGCACCTACACAACAGTGATACATATCCAACTGAGTAATAACGTTTTCCAATCTCCCGTTTTCAAGTTTTCCAAGGAAGAAGTCAGCTAATATTGGACCTAATGGTGAACCCATAGCTATTCCATCTAATTGTCAGTAATATGCATCATTGAAAACAAAATGCACATTAATTGTACATTTAAGAAGTAATTCTTTGAGGCTACACAAGAGAATTCTTAAGTCTGTTTGCCTCCCGGTGACTTCTCGGAAAATGTAATCTACCGCTTCGATAAGTGGTGCATTCGTGAGTAGTGATGATACATCCACGAATAAGATAAGTTTATGACTAACATTAGTCTCGGATATTTTACAAATGAAGTCGAAGACTTCACTAATTCTATGTCGCCCAATTTCTTTGTGCAGAGGTCTCCGAATCTTTACTAAGCATTTTGCTGTCCTGTGAAATGGCAAGTTATACATATCTAAAACTGAGAGAAGAGGAAGACCCGGTTTGTGCGCTTTAGGCAGACCGTAAATACGTGGAATGTTAATACCCGTTGGTTTCATAGACTCATATATGGCTGACGATAATACTCCTTTTTTATTCACTTTTATAAAAGCAAAAACAGTCAAATACTGGGACTAATTATTTCAAATCCAAAAGATTTTTAATTGGTTTTATCATATGTAACAAACTGTCAGTCGTATTTTGATACTTTTAGTGGAAAGCTGTCTCAATGCTCTGTTAAAATCCCAGATCTACCAAGAAAATTCACTTCAGTTTGCTTAGCAATAACAGAGAAATATATTTTTATCCCTTTCTCTGTGTAAATATACAATAATGTGGGAGCTGTGATAGCATTAATTATTCACCTACGTATATTGATTGGAAATGTATTAATGATATATATATATATATATATATATATATATATAGGTTGTTACTGAATTTTAAAATGAAGCTAAATCTGCCATTCTCTTTATCCTTATTCAGACGGTATTATTGTTGAGTTAACAAGAATAAGAAGCGAAGATATTGTGGCCTGGTTTTGTCCATTTATTTTAGAGGAATTAACAGTGAAGACTTTTATTTGATGGTATCTTTTCATAGTTTTGTTTATTAAGCATTAGTTTGGTCCTTCCTACATCACCAGATGTTTTGTCATTCGAAAGTAACAGTTCACTGAGTAAAGTGTATTCTTAAATTTTGTAGACTGAGTCACTTGTTTCACTTTCGTGAGTTGGATTGTTATTCTACATGTTTGCTTCTCATTATAACAGAGGTTGAGTAAGTGCAGCATGATATATAGAGATCAGTAGAAATTTGTTTATAGCAGACATTGTTACAGGATTAGAGTTTAGAGGTAGGAAGACACGCTGTAATATTCATATCAGATTGATATGTCAGTTTAAGGTTGACACATTCTATCTTCTGCCATTTCGTGGTATATAATGCCACTACCAGTCAGTGTCGTTGGAGAGTATCTGTCCTTTCACCCTGACGCTGTCATTTGGACTTCTCATCCAAGTGTTCTGTATAATAATGCAGTTGTGTCTTCTTAAAAGCTGCTGAAGCTTCTTCTTCCATGGAGATCACTTCACTTACCATAGCTTTTCTAAAACGCGTTTTCCAAATGCGTCTAAATAGTTAATAGATATTACCTACTGCTGTTACATTTTCCATTTCATTCGTTTTACTAGCCCACCACAAAAATGCAAGTAAAAATGTATTTAACCAGTTCACGTTTAAGAAGATTTAGCTCTTCATCATGTTCAAAGTTCCTTGATTAGTTCAGATAGGACTGTAGAAATTGACTGCCATTTGCCTACATTTGATCGCAGATTATCAAGAACTATTGAGGCGTGAGCTACTGACAAGATTTATAAGTAGTATGTAGATGCGGATATAAATATGTATGTCATCTGCAAGAATAATGAAGAGATGGATTTAGTGAACGATGCTTGCGAAACAACATGGAAAGTACGAAAGTAAGATAAAGAAGGACAGTGCAGAAGACAAAGAGGCACAATACCGAAGATATATGCAAACTGTGATTCTAATATATAGTAGAGATATTTTGCTTATGTTTGTGTATCTAGTTGTCAGTATATGATTCTGTCACCGAATTCTCTCCTCTTCTGCGGTTACACTATCACTACTGCCTCTGTATATGATTACATATGATGCCAATCATCTTCAGGATGCCTGCCACATTCGGATATTTGTATGTTTGTCTCCTCCTCAAATAAAGACGACGTTTTTATGAAAATATCTGGATGCATAAGAGTTCGTAGCTACTTTACCTGTTCAGTTTCAGGTATACATTAAAACATGGTTGGATCGCGTGCAGCTATCCCAGAAGAAGTGGCAGTCTTCTGACAATCGTTTCCAATGCCAACCTGTAGCTAGGAATTTTATTTATGACCATCTTTGATTTGGTTTCTGTGGTCGTCAGAAGAGATGATGTCTGCCCTTACATTTGAAATCAGCACCAGAAAAAGATGGTGACCTAAACTGAATTGTAAAATATGATCGTCATTGTTGATCCGTCGGCATGCTACCACACAGACAACTCCATCGCACCTTTTAGACTGTGTCAGCTACGCTGTCGATGCACAAATTGCCAGCAATGTTCACAGAGTTCAACGAAACTAAAGAAACTGTCTATGGGGTTTTATTTAAAAAGATGAAAGCAAGAAGATGAAGAATGGTTGATGAACAGACGAACTTTATTTGTTTAAGAAATTGTGTGGGCAGTTTATACTTAATGACCTCTCACAATGTAAAGGTTGGTTTATTCTGTGATTAAATGACAGGGAGAAAAGCATTAGTGCTGTGAGACTCCAGAGCCAGTGGACAACTTCTTGGAGCCAAAACCTGACGGCCTATTAGGACCTGGATGTTGTGGACCTTCGATCATACGGGCTATTGTGGAGTAAGCCGCAGCACACAATTACAGCATCCATTCTCTTTCGAAGTTTCCTCCCCGAAGTAGAAGGGTCACAGAGCTGGTACGGTGACTGTTCAGGGTAAACACTTTATTGCTACTATATCTTTGTTAAACATCGCATAAAATTTATTTAGTTTTCAATGGTTCTTATATTTCTTATTGTAACATATCTGCACTGCTTGAAGACAACATTGTCGTATGGTAATTATAACGTAGTACTCATTATCCATCTGATATTTCGAAAGATCTTTTCACCTATCAGATAAGTTAACTTTTGTTTTCACATAGTTAGAAGTAAGGGATTTATCTGATTATCGGTGCTATATTTATTTTATCACCTATAATTCCCCATACTACTAGAATCACTGATACTTTAATTCAAGTGACCGTTACGAGATTTGTGAATGAAGATACAAAATATTTATTCGTGAAATTTTTCGTTCTTTATTTTAGGGTACAGACATGACAGACCTCCGTTAACCCATCAATTGCGTGCACATTATTTTACCTCTAACCATCATCTAGTGGAAAATATGTTAGCACAAAGAAAACACTATCCCTGAGTATAGTAAAATGACAAGTTTAACATTCTTTATTCAGAGTAGTAGCACATTCATTAACTTTACTTTGAAGCAGTCATGAAACAAGTATTCCCACTTACACTACAAACGAAAACTTGTGTGGAAAAACCAAATTACTAATAATGATATTTAAAAAAGACTTTGATATAATAGGGTTACAATTGGTGGAGATGAAAGTAAAATGCCATCAAAATCAGTGTCCCCAGCTTCGGTGACTTCATAAACAAATAGTGTGATATCAGCAGAATATTTAAAGTAAGACAAATGAAATAAGGTGTAAAATATATGTTAATTTAAGGTCCTTAGTAATATTTCAAACTATTGAAATTCCTGTAGTATATACGGACAGGAATTCATTCCAGACACTTTAATCAATGCCTCTCTTGGAAGGCAGATTTACTACAAAGAACTACTGACCGTATGTTTTCAGATTGTGCTAGTTATAAAATTCAGCATGTAGACTTTAACTCTTGGAGAACACTGGAAACTATAACTAAGGGAATCTACTTTTATCAGGCGAATCTGCATAGAAAGTCACCTTTCCAGTAAGTAAGCTTCCACCAGTATTCATCATCCACTTATAAAATGATTTGTCAATTGTATCTTTCAATAGGGTATTGTATTCACCAATAACCCTAGGCTTATCGATCTCACATCACAGTGACTGTTGATTAATCTCATACTTTATTCAACATCTCCGTCAAAGAGGATTATAAAAAAATGACAAATATGCCTTTTACTGTTAATTATTCATTCTATTTTATAATTTATACCATGTGATTGTGACAAACAGAACAGATAAATCATTCAGTGGGTAAGTAGGTAGGTAGATAGGTAGGCAGGCAGGCGTTCTGCACCATTTCATTCTTTTCACTGTGATTTTGCCAATTCTCTGGATAAATGAAATAAAGGATTCAATCATTCAAGTGCATTATATGTTATCTCAGTGAACAAGAGTATTATATATATATATATATGTATACATGCATAAACAATTTCATGCCTTTCAGTAACTTTTGGCATTAACGCCATGCTAATTTTTCTAGTAGTTTTAATGAACTTCGATATGTAAAATCTGTGACAAACTGTTGAACAATGTAAGAGTAGAACTTCTGATGCAATAGTGTGTTTAAAAATAGTCAGAATAAATAGGCAAATGACAAACACAAAAAATACTAAAAGCAGTATTGTTGTGTATTCATCTTTCACTTTGTAGTTGATATGATCCTGGTCTACTGATATAACGATTGTTTTAACAGAGTACATTCAGTGTGCCCTTTATATCTAATGAATAATATAACATATTTTATTTTACAGTCTCTGAAATGAAACATATAGCTATCATTTTAAAAAATAATAATAGTTTTTATGAGTAAAGAGACACTGTTTCAATGAGAAAATCTGTGATTTTCGTGTTATCATATGACGACATATTTTCGTTCGCAAGGATATGTATATGTATACATATATATAACACCTAAGGCTATAAATTTATCATTATTGTCAACAAGCAAAGGAATTCTACTTTGCTTCGGTTCGCTGGATCTACAGCTATCAAGTGATTCAAATCCAACTTGTTTTTACAGAAGGAAATTGCGATTAGTCTCAGTTCGTCCTAGCAACAATTACTCCATTTATTACATAATCATGCAGTCCTTTATGTCTATTATTATTATTGTCACTATCATCATTTATTGATCCTTCCATTTTAGCTTACTTGAATGATTTCATTTCACTGCTAAATGCTTTTTTGTATATTGCTACATAATCTTTTTTTTTGCATTTTGCAGGTGAATGAGCGTTTTTCGATTGGACACTAGTAACTAGTGTGATGTGTCTAGTCCTTTCTTTGGTGCAGACTGAATTCTATCAGTCAGGTTTGTAATGTGGCCACCATTCTAGGTAGCTCGCCATCACGGTGCACATTGATTTGATGATATTAGATGGTTGGAGGCAATCGGCCACAGGAAGCCTTGGACCTAGGTTTCGTGCTAGTTGGCACTTGTCAGCAAGGCGTATCTGCAACCTTGAAGGAACTCATGTCCCTTCTGAGATTCGAACCCGCGTCACCCAGTGCTGCAGTCAGAGACGTTACCACTGAGCTATTTGGGCTCGCGATTGACCTCCTGTAGGACTGTGGTGCATGGAGAACTACCTAGAATGGTGGCCACATTACAAACCTGACCGATAGAATTCAGTCTGCACCAAAGAAAGGACTAGACACATCACACTAGTTACTAGTGTCCAGTCGAAAAATATCCACTACAGTCCTACAGGAGGTCAATCGGGAGCCCAAATAGCTCAGTGGTAACGTCTCTGACTGCAGCACTGGGTGACGCGGGTTCGAATCTCAGAAGGGACATGAGTTCCTTCAAGGTTGCAGATACACCTTGCTGACAAGTGCCAACTAGCACGAAACCAAGTTCCAAGGCTTCCTGTGGCCGATTGCCTCCAACCATCTATTATCATCGAATGAGCGTTTTGTTGATAAGGTATTTATGGAAAGTTCGCGGATCTTCCTACAAACTTATTATAATTAATTACTTTTTTCATGTTAGTTGCAATGACTAAATCATCACATCCCATTTATTGTTGTTTCCTTGAACTGAAATCTTCCCACTTAACTTCTACTGAGTAGAATAAAAAGTATTGTTATTATTCCTTTGGGTTCCGAGTGGAACATAGGGCTTCAATAACACATCTCCACTTTATTCTGTTTTATGCTGTCTTCCTCTGCTGGCTAGCCACACGATTGCCCATAATCTCTCATCTCCTCCTCACCACACGATCTCCTCCATGTCACCCTCGCACCGACAAACAACTCTCCATTTGGATTTCACTCGTGCAGTGGCCTGCACTGCGCGCGATGTCATTCGATGGCCTCCTCAACATATGCCTGATCCATCTCAATTTTCTCCTACATATTTGTTGAGCAATCGGCTCTTGGTTGGTTTATTACCAGCCAGAGTTTCTTGTTACTAATTCTTTCTGACGAGCCATTTGATCTTCAGTATGGAGCGAAGGCAGCTCTTTACTAGTTTGCTAGTTTTCTAGCCCGTCCCAAGCCCGGGTAAAGAGGGAGGGTTTGGCGTAGGGCTAGCGAATCTACACCACAAAAGCTATCAAACTGCTAGAGAAACTTCAACGCGTAATAAATATATTAAGAATAAAAAGTACCTGTTCTTATTTTATTAATCCTATGTGTATTTTATGCTGTCTGCAGCTAAACATAAGCCTCAAAGTCAAATATTTCACATTTTATGCTACAAATCTTGTTCCTCTCACTGTGACGATGATTACCAAGGCAACACGTATGAGTTTAGATTTATATTCGGAAAATGCCAAATAAGTAGTCTGAGCCTTATGTTAGAATTTATTTGGTTTGTTGGATAACTGTATGAAAGAGAAGTTATATTTATTTGCACAATGACAGCTGCTTTGCGATGGCTTCTGAAATTCATGAGAAAGAAACAATTTTCATCTCTCCGATCATACACATTTTGTCTTGATTATACTCTGAGAATTAAAGATTAAATAGTCAGATGAGGACTAAATTTCACCAGTGGTCATACTAACTTTTAACATAGCCAAAGTATACCTTTTGGAAATCACCCTTGAAATGGTTACTTAACAATAATATTGATGACGATCACGATAAATTACTGTCAAATAATCAGCCGCGCAATACAAAACTTCAACCCGATTTCTCCCCTTCAATAAAATATGTTACCACAACGAAAACAAACAACCTAGTGCTTACACAGAGCAAGCAAATTTCACAGGCATGCATAATTTGTCAGTTGTTTTAAAATCAACCTCATATGCATACGTTTTAGTTGCTTCTGTTAACTTGCTCAACTACTGATCGGTTGGTGAATTTATACCTGGTTTTCGGCAAAATGAAATGTCAAACAGTCTGGATTTTTCAGATTTTGAAAAGTTAGTTCAGTCTGCCTTTGCCTTACAGACAAACTTTTATATTTCTAAGTGACTACAGGAAATCAAAGTACAGAAGTATTAAAGTTTGTGTTGTTGATTCATTTGGGATTTATCTGATTTCAGGGTTGACTTTGTTATGCGCTGACGTCAGCTGCTTTTTCTAAATGACATGTATGAATAAGTGAATAAATCAGACTTGATGACGAAGTTTATTAGTCTTCATACTCTGGTGATATTCTTCACAACATGTAGTTATAAAAATTGACTGTTACTGTCTGCTATCTCTGTGTTCCCATTTTGAATAATTTCATTTTCTTACAGGATTTTCATCATGAGCTGACATTAGTTAGAGAACCATTGGAAAACCTGGGAGTACTGGACAGCTGTTTCTTCCTAGCTTGGAACTCTGCATCATTACGCGCCCACCGGGATTCGAACCCAGGACCTTCTCGTTACAAGGCGAGCTCATATACCGTTAAGCCACTGGGACCTGTTCCGATGGCCCATGAATTCTAACTTCTTTAAAACAAGCAATAAAGGTTAATAAAGCAGTAATGTAATTTCAATGTAATTTCAAAAGTATATATATCCGTGTATGTAAAGTATTTAGTCCTATATCTCCCAATGTAACTTCCAAAGTATATATCCGTGTATGTAGAGTATTCAGCTGACGAGTTCTACCGAAATTTGATGAATTCATTAAATCCTGCTTTATTAACCTTTATTGCTTGTTTTAAATTCTTATCGGGGAATAAATGTTTCCAATTCTAACTTCTGCCAATTCACGAATAGCGCGACCCCTAGCGGGTTCCAGTGGCTTAATGGTATATGAGCTCGCCTTGTAACCAGAAGGTCCTGTGTTCGAATCCCGGTGGGCGCGTACTGATGCAGAGTTCCAAGCTAGGAAGAAACAGCTGTCCAGTACTCCCAGGTTTTCCAATGGTTCTCTAACTAATGTCAGCTGATGATGAAAATCCTGTAACCAATCAAATCCCTACAAACCAACACTTGAATTTCATTTTCATTTATCGAGCATATTATACATGAATATACAATCCAATTTTCAGCTATCTACCGGAGTGTTCACATTAGTTTTTTGACCCTACTTCACGATATAAGTGGTTGTTGACATAAAGCATGGGTCATTAGTAGAAACTATGGTTGTACATATGTAAATTACATTCCTTTCGATTTTATGCAACCAAAGCTACGTACTGGCAATTCATATAGGGCGTAACATAATAGTTTCATCTGACCAGTAAGAAGTAGTAGGTTTGTATAAAGAATCAACGGTCCTAATTACTATACCTATCACTGAGTTCTATTTTGCCAGCACAAAACGGACCTGGTTCATACAACAGTTCTTAACATCAGTTATGAATGTACGTAAATAACAGTTCCTCTTACCTTTAAACATTAGTCCATTTTATCTTTTGCCCGTGTAGGTTTAGTTTCTCATGAACGTTTTTTTAACACAAGAAATACTTAACTCACGCACTACTTCACTAGTGTCGAAGCACCTAATTATTTAGCAATACAAAATTATGCAGAAAGGTGAACTCACCTATATTTTGTAAAATGGATTTTAGAAAATAACAGTCTCTTTGACCTGCCACATTTAATGCACATTTTAATACGCCACAAAACGAACACAAGTCATACATTGACGTTAGAATTCATTCTACCTATACTTTATTGTAAATCAATAAAAATAATGAGGATGACAACACTGTTAGATTTTAAAAAAGGTTTCCATGAATTATATCACCATTGTAATTAAGATTTATTTCATGACTATGCAACTGAACAGTGCATTTAATTAAAGCATAATGAAACACTTGTTTTTGTACAGAAAGTATGAAATTGTTTTGTTTGTATCACCTCAAATTCTGTTGTATTCGTTGAAAGCTTATCATGCGTTTTATTTAACTCTTTTTCAAACTTTTAATATTACTCTTTAGCAAAATACGTACTGTATAAAATGCTTGAATTATTGTTAACTCTGTTTGTACTTCATACAAGATTTTTTCATGAACCGACATCATTTAAAGAACGAGTGAAATCCATAAAGTGCTGGGAAGCTATCTTGCTTTACTTTGCAATTCTCTCCCATGACTACCCAACCGAGTCCCGAACTAAAACTCTCTCCAGCTCTTCATGATTTTCAGTTGCTTATCTAAGTGATGTTGATGCGTGATGAGAACTACCTTCAAAACATTAAAAACATCTGTTTTTTCATAGCTATTTTTAGATATGAATAACTTAATTCATACAAACGAAATGATTCCAATCTTTTTCAGCCATTAGGTATGTCATTTTAGTGGACTGAAATCGACTATTCATGCGAATGTTATATATATGTAGTATACTCTGGAAAAGACTATCTGAAGCCTTACTGTCTGCTACTGCTTGATTGATAATGTCTGATCCTTTTTTTCTCACTTTATATGTCTTCAGTACTCAATGTTACCTAGTATTCAACCTAAGAGTAATTTTAGTTTTCAATACAATCTATAAAATACCACTCCACTTCAAATGTTACTGATATTAAGACCGAAATAGGTGCCAGTATAAAAGTAGGAAGATAGAGACTTAGTAACTTATTCTTTCTTTCAGTTCCCAGAGAAACGTAGGGCTTCAGCAGCACGTCTCCATTGCGTTCGGTTCTCTGCCTACGTTTCCACCTCACTCCAAGTCTGCCCACATGCTTCCATCTCCTTTTCCCACCACCTCATCTGTGTAACCCTCACACTGACGACCAACTTGCCGCTTCCAATTCCAGTTCCACTCAAGCGATGGCCTGGAGTGTGATGTCACTTGATGGATTGTTCTCTCAGAGTATGGCCAATCCAATCCACCTCCATTTCTTCCTGCACAATTGGTTCCTGCTGGGTTGGTTCGTTCATTGCCACAGATCCCTGTTGCTGATCTTTGCTGGCCAGCCATCTGATCCTGAGTAGTATTGAGGGAAGACATCTGTTGATGAAGAGGTCCATAGTTTGTTCGAAATGCCCTTCGTGGCGTGGCGCCAAGTCTCTGATCCGTATAGTAGCACTGACTTCACACTGGAGTTGAAAATCCGGATCTTATTTTTCATGCTGAGTGCTGTTGATCTCCACACAGACTTGAGAGTAATGAAAGCTTGCTTTGCTTTCCCGACCCTCCCTTTGATATCCTCGTCAGTTCCGCCTGTAGTTGAAACGATGATTCTTAGGTAGGTAGACAAAGGAGATGGCTTCCTTCAGATTTCTCCCATTTATGCTAATTTTTCTCTATCGTTGTCGCTGTTGCTGTTGGCCGGGAATCTTCATCACCTCTGTCTTCTCAATGTTCACCTGAAGTCCTGTCTTCTCTGGATGCTTCGTCTATCGCCAACTTGTTGCTTTTCACCCTTATGGATACGATTTTATTTTGATAAATCACACAGTTTTTTACAGTAATATTATCTGATGACGTTTCGAGCACAAACTATTGCTCATAATCATATCAACTTGATATGCCCAGCCCGCTGTCTGGCGCATTATCCAGTCTACCGCAATCAGGAAAATCATTTGAGATAGTAGGCAGCCAGCTTGTCTTGCTCCCGTCTTCACTTCTAAGGACTGCGTGAATTTCACATTGTGGATTACTTGGCATGCAGTATTGTCGAACAACTGTTGGATAAGGTGTATAATTGTTGGCGGTACCCCGTAGTAGCGAAGTAGTTGCCAAAGCACCTCTCGATCGATGCTGTCAAAGGCCTTTTCAAAGTCAGTGAAGTTGAGATAGAGAGCTGACTGCCATTCCGAGCTCTGTTCAATGATGATCCGTAATGTGGCGATTTGATCAATGCATAACTTGTTTCTCCTGAATCCAGCCTGTTCTAGTCGAATGTTTTTCATCCAGGGCATGTTTGATTCTCTCCAGGATGATGCGGCTTAGTATTTTGCTTGGGATGGACAGGAGCATAATTCCGCGCCAGTTCTTGCATTGACTTAAATCTCCTTTCTTTGGCAGTTTGAATAATTATCCTTTCTTTCAATCCTCGGGTACTTTGCCTTCTTTCCACACCTTCTCCAGTAGTGGCGTCATCAAGTCCACTGTTGTCTCTGGGTCCATTTTCAGTGCTTCTGCTGGGATTCCATCTGGTCCTTCTGCTTTTCCAGCTTTTAGCATCTTTATTGCCTTCAGGACTTCTGATTTCGTCGGAGGGTTGGTGTTCACTGGTAGTTCTGCTTCTGCTCTAGGTATTATTGGGCGCTTTGTAGGTGGCGGTCGATGAAGAAGTCTTCTGAAGTATTCATCCCAGTGTTTCCTTTGTCCTACTTCTTTGGTGACTGACTTTCCATTGTCATCCTTCACCGGCTTAATTTGTGTTGACCTCTTCTGCGATAGGAACCTAGTTGTTTGGTAGAGTGTTGCGAGGTTTCCTTCGCCTGCACTGCAGCTTGTTATGCTTCACTTGCCATTCCTTCGTAGTATTGTCTTTTGTCTTTCTGAAACTCTTCTTCACTCTTTGGTTCAGTGTATTGTAGCTTGCATTCAACTCCTATCTTGCTACTCGTCAATGCACTGGATAATCTTTTGTTTCACCATCCTTCTCTCTTCTGTCTTCATGTGTCCGTAGTAAGCCAGTGTTTGCCCTGTCTCTTCTTTCTGCATATTACTTCCATGCAGGTTTGACTCCACACTGTTTTCAAGTTGTTCCAGTGCTTTTCGATGCTTACCTCTTCCCTAGTGTTGATTTGTGTCTCGACTTTGTCCTTTGTGCTTGCAGTGAAGATGTCCTTTGTGTCCTGGTCCTTCAGTTTTTGAGTGTTGAACTTGACTTGTGATCCATCTGCAATTCCTGTTTCTCTGAAAGCTTTTAATTTGATTTGGACTTTCCCTTGTACGAGATAGTGGTCTGAACCGACGTCTGCTCTTCCTCTTACTTTTGTGTCCAGTAAGCTGTGTCTCCACTTCCTTGAGATTGAGTTAGAGTCAATTTGGTTTTTAGTTCGCCCGTCTGGTGACACCCATATAGCCTTGTGGATATCCTTGTGCTTGTATACGCTGCCACTAATCACTAGTTCATTGAAAGCACAGAAGTCAGTGAAGAGTTCTGCGTTTTCATTCATCTCTCTAAGTGCTTCTGTAGCCATAATGAGTTCTCTTACAGTGTTTTCCGGTCCCAGTTTGGCGTTCATATCGCCCATTAATATTTTAATGTTACCGATTGGAGTATTGTCCATTGTTGCCTGTAGTTATCTGTAGAACCTTTCTTTTTTTATGGGTTCCCGTTGTTTGTGGGTGCATAGCATTGTTTAACTGTCACTCTCATTCCTTTTGAGTTGAATCTGGCGATCATTATCCTAGGCGAGATCGCTTTCCATTGTATCAGGGCCTTCATTTACATTGGTGACATCATGATAGACACATCCTCGGTGTGCTCGTGGTTGTCTTCTAGTTGATTGGAGTAGATCACCGACTCTCCCGTTGACAATTCGGTTAGTCCACTACCATTCCATCTACTTTCACATATTCCCAGTACTTCACTACCATATCTCTTCATGTCATTTGCAGTCTGGGCAGCTTTGTCAGTCTCATATATAGTGCGGACGTTCCATGTCCCCAAACAGACTTTTACTTTTGTCGTATGGAGACTCATCGTACTGAAGTTTCTGTAGCATTTTTGTTTACAGAGTGGGGTTGCTAGCCTCACACCCGAGGAGGAAGTTGTTACGTAGATATGTAAGTTACAGCGGAGCGACTTTTTGAGTTGCTCCCTTTAGAATCACGAAAATAAGAAATAAAGCAAACAGAAGGACAACAACAAAAAATCACAACAGGAAAGGCAGTGACAACGACAGTAAAAACCGTAGCAAAAATATCACCGTTAAATACAATTACCATAAATGATATTTAAACTGTAGACTCACTGACTTGGGTCAACTTATTAGTTAATGTTAAACAGTCACAAAATGGCAGACACTTACTTATAGGTATTAATAGTCAACAAGATTATGTCCACAGAATCAGTGTTGGCAGTTAAAGGAATCTCAATAAATTCTACAACTTTCTGGTCAGAAACACCAGAGAAATGAGAGTTTTATGTAACTAAGTAAATGTGACACACATCGAAAATCGGAGACTGATAAATCGTATCAGTAACACACGCCACACTGGTGCTACCAACACGAAACGTTAAATGTGGTTAATTTGTGTAAGAGAAACTGAATAATTCAAATGTCAGCATGGTTTGTACATAAAATTAGTATGCTATCAAATAAAAATACATAACGGATATTAGTAATACATAACACTTCCTCATGGAATCAACGCCAAAGGCATACAATAGGAAATACTCAGCACTAGTTCTGGCTATTTTGAAGATTCAATCAGAGAGAAACAGGGAAGAAGTAGGACTGTATAAAGCAAGTTATGAAGCTTTAGGTCACCTGGAAATAATCCTGAAGAATAGTTTGTGCTCGAAGTATCATTCTGTTTCGCTACATGGTATGCCAAATAAATTTATCCAACGTGTTTTTTATACCGTGTTACCAGCCTACTGAATTTAACTTCATTAGTCAAATTCATAGTTAATTTGTTTGTAATTATCCTCTAACTTGTTCATAACAATAAATTAAATAAAACAGGAAGTAGGTAAAATGCCTTATTTTAAACAAATTTAGTTAGCCATTGAAAAACATCTATTCTTCTCAGTTCATTTTAGTTAAACGAAACATAAGAAATATGTTAAAGACGTGCTGCTCATTGGTCATTATGAGACCTGTGCTTTGGTCAGATTGACCAAGTACCTGTAATTATACTAAACGATACACAGGCTGAACATTACTTTATGTCTTAGGGCTCTAGGCGGTACCTTAGTACCATTTTTTGGCGCCAAAACAAAAACATAAAATTTATTTTCAAATACACCTATTCTGAGTCAAATAAAGCCACTGGTAATCTAACTATAATGTTTAGCATTGTTAATAAATGGTAGGACGCTCGCCGACCATGCACATGGTCCGGGGTTCGATCCCCGGCCAACGCACTCCTTTTCCTCGCTAAGCCATTCATAAAAAGCTGGTAAAGAGGAAAGGTTGGGCATGAGGCTAGCAACCCCATCCTGGAAAAATAAACACTGCTACAGAAACTTCAAGCCTCTAGCTTGAAGCCCTATGTTCCACAGGGAACATGAAGGAATAAAAAAATGAATAGTAATTAACTAGTTAGCTTTTGATATCATTTAGTTGTTGATGTCTAATAGTAAAATGCAGGACGTACTTTTCACCTTATATCGGAATCGTCAGTTGGATGTACGTACATCTGCAGTGACTGTCGGTGTTCCTATTGGAATACAAACCTAGTCACCATAGTATTAAATGGCCAGACAGCATCCCGTCAACGTTGGAACGCCTTCATAGCGTCCATGCTAGGAGCGCAGATGTCAACAGTGACTGTACATTCTAGTCCAGTAAAATTAATCAATAAGCAATTCAAAATGACAATTCCAGCACAGGTAGTTTATGATATTACTAAACAAATTAGAAAAGACAATTCCTATAGGCTTAAAGAAAGATCAGCATGCATAACAGCAAGTTAATTTTACAAATTTCTGTCTAGCAGCAAAAGTTTTCTATAGAAAAACTTTAGTTTGGCTCAATTCATTCTTTAAAGCACGCACTTTTTAATCCTATTTCAACTTTTAATTAACAACTGTTTGAAAATTTTCATTCGCGCGAACAAATTATTCAAATTATCTTTTACTCGCTGTTTAGCCTTCAGTAAATTCCCTATTCCCATCACCACCATTTTTTGGCTTGCTTCAGTAATTAAGATTTGTAGAGGCATTGAAACTGTTTCAAAACAAAAGACATTAATTTTCTAATGGAATTTCTTCCAAATTCTACTTGATTGAATTATACTTAATGAACAAACTAAACAATCAGTTGTGATGCCTGAAGCTGAGATCTCAGTGAATTACCAGTAACTTCTTTTTATTGATTACAGTGTAATCAAGTCGACTTGGAATGACAAATTAAATTGTATAATATCAACTAGTCCCATGAATGTCTAAATTTTGTGTTACAGAAAAAATTTAACATTTTTCCTCATGCATTTGTATTTTATAACCCCAGTTATTTTCTAGAAATTAAGTTGAACACAATGCCGTTTTTTTCCTTATAAGTTAGACATAACTTTGAGTAGCAGCAGGTTGTTTATTGATTATGCTTATCTCCGTTAAATCACAAAAATTTGATCTTTTCCAACAAGGTTTTCCTGTTAGATGATATAGTTCTTTTATTCAGTTAGATTTTAGTCTCCTAAGTTCCTGACTACCAAGATTAATAATTGACGTTAAATTCACGGGGAAATAATTCCCTAATTTGGTCTATAGGATCCTTTAACTTGTGAAAATTCTTAAAGAGAAGGTTTTTAGAGTTGCACACTGAATTGATATTAGGTTCGAAATATTCTTTTCATATTTGGCTACATAAAAAAGGTTTTAGAAATTTCAAGTTTCACAAACTTATATCACTTACAGAACCATTCATAACCAAGAAGAACAGGACAGCTGTTTCGTCCTAGATTGGAACTCCTCATCAGCACGAACCCTTAACCCCACAAGGGATAGAACCCAGGACCTTCGAATACAAGGTGAACGCGTAGACACCCTAGCCACTAGGATGAAATCTAATAACCCACAAATACTTGTCAATGGCACTGGCTAGTGTTGGCGATATTATCATTATCATTTTTCGGAACTTGGGGCTTTTACAGCACATCCTGATTTCATCCTGTTCTCTGTAGTCCTCTTCAGTTGGCTCCACAACTGCCCATGAGCCCCCATCTCCTCCTCACACGATCCTCCCATGTTACCTTTGGACACCCAACCCGTTATTTGCCATTTGGTTTCCACCTGACTGGCTGGTGGAGGATGTTATTCAATGGCCTTCTCAGTGTGTGTCCAGTCTATTTTCATTTGCTTCGAAATATTTGTTGGGGCAAAAACAGCTTCTTCTGTGGTTCCTTCCCAAAGTTCTTTGTTGCTTATCCCTTCTGGCCATCTGACTTTCAGTACAGAACAAAGGTAGCTGTTAATGAAAACCTGCAGTCTTATGGAAACGTTTTTCGGGATGCTCCGAGTCTCTGAACCATACAAAAGCACTGAATTATCATCAGTGTTGAAAATTCGAATCTTATTCTTCATACTGACTGCAGAAGATTTACACATTAATTGCAGACCAGTCTTGCTCTTCCGATCCTGATTGTCTTTAACATTTTCGTTCGTGCTGCATGCTCAAATAAGGCAAAGTGATGATTTCCTTCAAATTTCTTCCGTTGATAGTGACTGGTGCTTCTTGTATTTGGTTTGGTATCTTTGTCACTAATCTCTTCCAGACTTTCACTTAAAGTCATGTCTTCACTGATTCTCCTACTAACCTGTTGGTTTTCACCTGTAGATCTTCTAGGCTGAATGACATTGAACACAAATCATCCTCACATTCCAGAAGTTCTAGAGTCTTCTTATCGGTCTAACGTATTCCTAGCTTCTCACAACCCATGGCCTGCTGCATGATCCAGTCCATCACAATCACTAATATCATCGGTAGTTGCGGCTACAGTCGTCTTACTCCTGTCTTTAACTGTAAATGCTTCGCTGAGCTTTCTGTTGTGAGTCACTTGGCATGTAACGTCATTCTGTAGCTATTGAATGAGAGTTATACGGATTCGCAACACATCATAGTGTTGAAGCAGTTTACAAATTAATTCGAGGTCAACGCTGTCGATGAAGTTGAGGTAGAGATTTGACCATCATTGTACACGCTGTCCTATGATGATGCGTAGTGTTGAGATTTGGCCAGCATATGATTTCATTCTCCTGAATCCAGCTCGTTTCGGGAGGTGTTCTGCATCTATTGCATCTTTAAAACCTTGCAGGATGATACAACCTAATATTCTGCTACACGTGATTCTGCGCCAGCTTATATGTAGGCTTGGGTCACTATTTTTTAGTAGTTTGATGAGGTAGCCTTTCCTCCAATACACAGATGCCATCCCTTCCTTCCAAGCATTCTGCAATGGCGGCGTGAGTTTATCCGCCTATGTTTCGAGGTCTGTTTTCAATGCTTCTGGAGGAATTCTTTGGAGAATAAACAAAGGGAGAAAGTTAGTATCATCGTACTACGAGATAACGTTTGCGCGTGCAAAAAAGGTATCGTAGTTATCCGTTCATTCCATTGTTCATAAGCATCTTTATGACAGTAAAGCCGGGAAAATTAATAGTATAACAGAGATTAAGCTCCGTGCTAACCAACTATTTTACCCGGAGTTTTTTAAGATCAAATGTTAAGAAACGCTCTACAAAAAGCATTTGTTAGACAGAATGACTTCTAGGGTATCTAGAATCACCATAATTATTTATACAACAAGCTTAGAAATGGAAGACAGTTCACGAATTCACGCGCAGATAACATCTTCGGTCAAAACACATTTTATTCTTCTTTCCCGTGACAGACAAAAAGAGAAGTTGTGCACAAATTTGTGGTGAACTTGGTTTCTAGAACTGTTATTAACTCAGATTTCATAATGTAACAAAAAGGGAATAATTTCGCCAGAGAATCAAACATTCGACCGGAACAGGCTGGATTCAGGAGGAGCAGGTCATGCATTGATCAAATCGCAATGCTACGGATCATCATTGAACAGAGCTCGGAATGGTAGTCAGCTCTCCACCTCAACTTCATTGACTTTGAAAAGGCCTTCGACAGCGTCGATCGAGAGGTGATTTGGGAACTACTTCGCTACTACGGGTTGCCACCGACAATTATACACCTCATCCAACAGTTGAAGGATGATGCTGCGTGCCAAGTAATCCACAATGGGAAACTGGCTGAATCCTTCGAAGTGAAGACAGGAGTTAGACAAGTTGGCTACCTACTATCTCCAATGATTTTCCTGATTGCAGTAGACTGGATAATGAGGCAGACAGCAAGCCGGGCAGTGAGGAAACTGGCATAAAATGGGCCCACGCCAAAAACTAGGAGGATCTGGACTTCGTCGAAGATATATGTCTGATTTCCTATAAACTGAAAGATATACAGCTGAAAAGCAACAAGTTGGCAGAAGAAGCATCCACAGAACACAGAACCTCAGGTAAACACAGAGAAGACAGAGGTGATGAAAATTCCTGGCCAACAGAAACAGCGACAACAGGCAAAAGTCAGCATAAATGGGAGGAACCTGAAAGAAACAACCTCCTTTACCTACCTGGGAAGCATCGTTTCAACTACAGGAGGAACTGACGAGGATATCAAAGGGAGGGTCGAGAAAGCAAAGCAAGTTTTCATTACTCTCAAGTCTGTGTGGAGATCAACAGTACTCAGCATCAAAAAATAAGATCCGGATTTCCAACTCCAGTGTGAAGTCAGTGCTACTATACGGATCAGAGACTTGGCGCTACGCCAAGAAGCGTATTTCGAACAGACTACAGATCTTCATCAACAGTTGTCTTCCCTCAATACTACTCAAGATCAGATGGCCGGCCAGTAGAGATCAGTAACAGGGATCTGTGGCAATGAACGAACCAACCCAGCAGGAACCAATTGTGCAACAACTAGTCAGGAAGAAATGGAGATGGATTGGCCATACTCTGAGAAAACAATCCATCAATGGACATCACACTCCAGGCCATCGTTCGAGTGGAACTGGGATGGGAAGCGGCGAGTTGGTTGTCAGTTCGAGTGTTACATGGATGAGGTGTTGGGAGAAGGAGATGGAAGCATATGGGCAGACTTAGAGTGAGGTGGAAACGTCGGCAGAGAACCGAACGCAATGGAGAAGTGAGGCTGAAGCCCTACGTTTCTCTATGAACTAAAAGAAACAATAATAATATAATAATCCAAACATCACAAAACAAGCTGTTGACTATGTTAGTTAATCTCTGATCATAATTGACTGATCAATTCCTTAAGAGTGAAAATGAAGTTGTCTAATAAAGAATGTTTCCAAACTCTGAAATATCTCTGCAGTTACTATAATTATTCTGTAGTTATATTAAGACACATTTGAGGTCAGTATGATGACGGTGCTTTTTGATAAAAGAGTGGAATATACAAAATTAAAATATTTTATTGTTATCTAGGAATACACGTAAATAACTTGAGTTTAGCGCAGACTTGAAAAAGTGATGCTCCCCTCTTACATGATATCTAATGATAATCGCGTCAGTAATTAACACTCACTGTGAATAAATTAACTTTCTGTTAGCACAAAATTCTTTCTGTGCTAAAAAAATTCTTAAAGTAGTTCCGAACAGTGGACAGTGAAGTAATTAATCACTACACATTAACAGGATTACAACAAAGTAAATCCTGGAAAGTCATTAATAAATAATACTCTATTAATGTATATTTTTTATCAAATCAAATTATTTTGTTATCGAATTATTCCTTTTTAAAATTCACATACTTCAACTTCACTCAATCATACTTCATTTATATCATTTATGCAGATAAGCTTTGTATGTTTCCAGTGGGTACATAGTTAATCTTGTCTAGTGTAATGTAATTTCGTAGTACATGCTGAGAATTCACAGTGTTATTCAGTTAGTTGTCACTGAATTTTAATTTTAAAAGTGCATGACGTCAAGAATAACATTAATAAGAAACCCACTGAGAACCGTAGAGTACTGAACAGCTGTTTTCTCTTGGCATGAAACTCTCTAGTGGTGCGTACCCACAAAGCAACCAAGGATCACATCCAAGATATTCAGGTCAAAAAGTGAGCGTTGATCATTCACCCCTGCAGGTTCAAACGGTTACTGGGTTGCAGGGTCCAGTATGTGGCAAGGTCACACTTCTCAGGATTTCTAAACTAAAATGAAACATCCTTCCGGTGATCCCTAGTGTTTAGTAGTTCTGCAACTGCACTATGCATAAAGAACAAGATTCTGATTTTCAACACTAATGTCAAATCGGTGCCTCTGCATGGTTAAAATGTTTAGTGTGTAGCCAAACAGTGTTTCGAACAGGCTTCAGACATTATGGAAATCTGCCTTTGCTAGCTCCATACAGAAGATCAGACGTCGAGAAAAGATTATCAGCAAGTGATTCTGAGAATGAACCAACCTACACATATATCAAAGAATCCGGTGGTAGACTGGACACTCACACTAAAAAACCGCTGAGTACCACGCCGTAGAGTGGAACTCAAATGACAGACGACGAGTTAAGCGTCCGACGGTGACATGGAAGAGATCATATGATGAGAAGATGAAAGCTGATGGCTTCTGGTTTGTTAAAATAAATTATTTCCTTCATTGAAAATTCATAATGCTAAGACCATGTGGAAAATGAAAATGTCCTAAACTAAGTCTTTGGGCATATACTTTTTACTTAGAAAGAAGCATTTTTTTATTGATCAAAACTTGTAATATATATGTGTATATAGTAGGAGAACAATCAACTAAATATAAGGCTTAATGAAGATTAGTCGAATGGGTAATTTTGTTCTTCCTACTGGCTGTAGTTCACGTGTGACTTCATTGATGTCCATAAAGTAGGAATAAAAAGTGAACATGCGTACCGCACAGGTAGAACAGTACACATAATTATCGTGATCAGTCAGGCGTATCATATCGGTGTATCACTAGAGTAAAGAGACTTCTTTTTTTAGCCACGTGGAATTCATCTAAACTTGGAATGTAAGCTAGTTAATCTTTTTTTTCAGAAGAATATTTGGTTGCATTCCCCTTCCAACAACACATTTTGATTATTTTTTCTAAATTTCTTAACGTTATATATATGACGAATCTGTGCAGAAATGAAACAAAAAATCTAAAAAGCATCTATATGCTACCAGTAGTTAGGTAAGTGACAGTTGATTGTTTTTACATTTATGATACCTTTTCATATTCGCTAGATTATGATATCATTAAATTGACATTGAATGTGTTAATAAATTACAACAGTAACGTTTATTCTTGATTTATCAGCTGATTTTGTAATACTTTATCTATTTTAGTTAAACAATTCAATGGCAATTTATTCCCTGTTGAGTTAAATCTATTAAGAAAGGTTTACACATCATTATATTCCTGTTTCACTTGAACATTTCAATCTATAAATAATCCAAAAGCCTTTTTCTAAAGCATTTTATTGTTATACTCAGAATTTTGCATAGCCTTTTTAAGCTGTTGGTTGGAATGAGTTTTTATAATATGTCTATGCATACATAAAAAGAGAATTTTATTCTCAAGCGTTGCAAACTTTCTCTAAACACAGTGTATAGCTTTCACTCTTCAATAAAATCTTTTGGCAGGAAATAGAAATAACAAATCTATTAAAGCCAATATTTTAAGTTGGACAATAATTCTGACACCGAAGTAAATAAGATTATGTCACTTGTGGTATATATATATATATATATGTGCTTTGACGAAACAATTTGTCAGATGCTGAAAGTATCATTTACTCCGGAATTCTTTCAATATAACGATGACATGCTGTTACTGATATCTTGATAATGTCGTTAAGTAGAATTTTTTTCTTTAATAGGCATGTGGTATCCTTTATTTGTATTAACAACCAATGGAGACTTTTCCTGTTGATAGGAATATGAAAAGAAATGGTAGTATATAATCTTTAAATAAACGACACATTTATTTCCAGATATAGTTCGTGATTATATATTGTATAAGTTCATATTTTATTTTTTTTCTCACTTATCACAGTTTGAGAGTAATACTTACAAAACAGGAAGCTCCATAGAAGTGAAGAGGGTGGTGCTGAACTGAATGCTGGCCATATATATATATATATGAATGTTTGTACATAAAAACTAGTTACACAACAAGCATATATATATTCAACCACTGGGATATCTCAATTTCCATCCAGCATAATATGTCTACTGTTGTCAGTTCCCTGTCATTGTAATCTTGCATTTATCTTCTTGGGTCACAAAATGAACTCGCACAAGACTTGAGTTCGTTTTCAACTTACCGCTCTGCACTTTAAGAGGAGAATGAAGAAAAAATGTTGGAGAGGACTGGGTTTCGCTTCAGATAGAATGATGCTGTAACATACGATTTATATTTACTTGAAGATACTATACGAGGAGTAAACATTTCACAAGAAATTAAGCTAAGAACTGTGCACCGTGTTAACGCAATTTCTAGAATAAAGCTGATATATATATATGAGAAATGGCTATGGTCAAGTGTGGTTTCGCCTACGTGAAGCCAGTTTTTTGTCAGTCATTCCATAAATGTCGTAAAGTACATTTCTCAAGCAGTACACACACAAAACTCAGTAAAATTTCTAAATTATTTCTCTTGCAAATTTGAAATACAAAAAGAATCTGAATACAATAAACGGATATGCACATACATTCATTTCTTACACCTCAAAAATAAATATATCGCTATGACTTGCTAGGTTCATGCAGACTAGTGAATATTTAACTCTCAAACATGAGGCGAGACAAACAGAATAAAAAAAAGTTTGATTTAAAATGTGTAAATTTAAAATGAAATGGAACAGAATACTTACTACCGCAAGATATAATATTCACTTTAAGTGTTAAAAAGCAAAGATTAAGAGTCACCTGTCACTCTGCTTGCAACATCCAGCCGAAAAAGCGGAAGCATATACAGCCGCTCCATAATATCATTTCAGATAGCTTCGTGATCTCTTTAAAAAAGGCATTACTCAGTTGTATGAATCAAAGGACACACTTATATTTCCTAAGTTATGTCAACAATCTAAATTATTTCAATTTGTAACACAGTATAATACTTCCTATTTTGCTATAACAACATAATTAGAATAAATAGTGGAATTGTTATAAGTTTGGCTTTTCATTATAACACAGATTTTTCTCAGGCAAACTAGTTTCGCTCTGTTGAACCTCCTGTAGTATATGAAGTCAGCACACTACAGTTGTTTTATTATTTTTATCTTTTATTTTATTCCTTTGCGTTCCGAGTGTAACATGGAGCTTCAAGCTTCAGCTTACGAGTTTTAGTAGCACTGGTGTTTTCTTCATGGCGTGAGGTTGCTAGCCCCATGTCCAACCTTCTCTCTTTGTTGAGCTTACAACCAGCTAGGAGAGGTGAAGATGTCTGCCGACCGGGAATCGAACCCCGGACCACGTGCATGGTTGGTGAGCATTCTGTCACTGAACCAACGATGCACACACACACCATAGCTACAAGTTCATAATTTACTTTCCGCAGCTAAGTTCACACTTGTCCTTTGAAAATCGCTTTCGGTAAAAGAAGGTGAATATTTCTAGTAAATCACGCTAAAAATAAAAACGGTTGAGTTACACAAGACATAAACATACTATAATGTGAACTTCTGTTTTGAAAATTCCTCAAAGAAAGACTGTTTTCCCTCAACTATCTCTATAACATTATATAAAGAAAGGGATTCAGGGAAAAAGTAAAATCTTACTTCAGACATAAAAATACTTATTTGGTGTGATTCACTAAATCTCATAACAAAGAAGCAGATTTACTACCTAAAGTGAGTACGATAGCTGTTCTGTTTATACATCAGTATATCATCGACAACTCTGCACAGACATCTTTTCACATTAGAAGAAAGTTGTAAACATCCAATATAAAGTAGACCAGAAACAACAAAAACTTGTAAAAAAATTTCCAGATTGCTCAGTTTCTGTCATTCTTTTGGCTGATATGAGAAAAAAACCGTGCTTACTGATAAGATTTCCAAATTATGCCTTTTACAGACTTTTAAAGCAACTACATCAAAAAGCTTTTAAAGCGTCATTCACTGCATAACTTAATTTTGAAAGAATTTTTTGAAGTAAGCTACTGAGCCAATTTGTAGTAATATCAGTGTATAATATATATTATGTCTTTTATCGCTTATAATTATTTCACACACAAACTACTTTTACGAAATCCATCTATAGTCTAAATATGCATTGTAATAAAATGCCACTTTTTATGTGTCCTGCCAGGCGGTTTATACCTAAATAAGTTTGAAAGATCATAAAGTAATAATTCTGACATACTTTTGTCATTATTTGTAAGTTCGTAAAAAACTGTACGTATATATATAATATATATATATATATAATACTGTATATGACTATTTATAACCTAATTATGAGAACTTAATAAATATACCATTAAGTGGAAACTACAAAATAACAACTTCAGATTCAGTGTAAAACATAATTCATCACGTAAACTAGGGATATTAGTTTGGAAAAACGGTAAGACTTTCTAATAACAAATAGAAATATATGAATACTATCAAATGTTTCTCTCATCAGTTCAAAAAAATTTCTAACATTAATTTATATTGATAAAATTTAACTAGAATGAATTGGCTCTTGTTTTCATTATTCTAAATTTTAAAGCAGAACTTGTGAACCTTCAAATATTAGTCAAATGCACACTGGTGACTAGAATGGGATTTTTCTAAGCTCCTGAGGTGCGTTCGTGGTTTAGTACTAAAATAGTTGCCAACCAAGTCGGGGGTCCTGTTTCAATTCCCCACTGATGCACTTCTAAACCTCGGCATTGACAGTGAAGTGATTTGAAAACTGCGTCAGCACTATGGAGTACAGGAGTAAAACATATGTGAATCTCATTTAACAGCCGTATGGTGATGTTACGTGTCAAGTGTTTCACAGTGGTAAACTTAGTAAAGCCTCTGAGGTGAAGACAGGAATAAGACAAGACTACCCACTACCACCGATGATATTCTTGATTGTGGTGGACTCAATCATTCAATAAGCCGTGGGAGTAAGAAGGCGAGCATACGCTGAACAGGCAATAAAACTCTAGAAGATCTAGATTGCGTGGATGATTTACTTCTCATGGAGCTAAAACTTTGAAATTTTAAAGCAGAAACTGAAAAGTTGACAGATAATGCAACGGAGACAGAACTGTAGTTGAAGATCGATATGATAGAGGAGTGATGAAGAAACCCAACCGACAACAATAAACATCAGTCACCATCAACAGAAGAAATCTGAAGGAAATCGTCTCTCTCCCCTACACATCTAGGAAGTATTTTTTAACTATATGTAGCACGGATGAGGACGTTAAAGATAACCAGGATCAGGAAAGCAAGACATGGGTTCATTACTGTGAAATTATTGTAGAGATAGACAGCAATTAGCACAAAGAAAAAGACCCTAATTTACAACACTGACGTCAAGTCAGTACTTCTATATGCTTCAGATACTTGACACGCACATAATCAAAAGCATTTCCAGCAGGCTATTGACTTTGACCAACACCTGTCATCGATAGTGAAAATCAGACGACTGATCGGAAAGGACAGGCAGGAAGGAACTCTGACAGACAGCGAACCTGTCAAGAACCTATTGCCCAACAAAAGTACAGAACAGAATGGAGATAGATTAGACATACTTGAGCAGATTTTCAAGTGAAGTCACATACCGGGAAACTGAGTAGAAAATTAATACTAAGCAGTGGGTTGGAGGTCTGAGGATAACATAGCGGCGACCACGTGAAGAGGATTTGAAAGCCTGCGAGCAGTCGTGAAACCAAGGGACAAAACACAATGCAGATGTACTGCTGGACCACTATGTTCTACTCGAAACCCAACAGACGACTGATAATATGTAACAAAGATAACTTGTTTTTGGGAAGCGATTCACATGAAAAATAAACTTCGAAGTTCAGTTGAAAGGAAGTATCTCCGAGGACAAAATATTATGAATCTAACTCAACCTTTTTTATAATAATAACAGAATTTTCAGAGGAGCTTATTGTATGATATTTTCCCTTCGTATAGTATCTTCAAGTAAAATATTAACTGACAGTATATCCTGCGACACAACGATCTCTGAGCTGAAACACAAACTATTCTATTGTGATA
The DNA here is from genome assembly GCA_944472155.2 of Trichobilharzia szidati. Lineage (NCBI taxonomy): Eukaryota > Metazoa > Platyhelminthes > Trematoda > Strigeidida > Schistosomatidae > Trichobilharzia > Trichobilharzia szidati. The sequence goes on from OX235271.1 coordinate 128,241,996, forward strand.
CATCTGCTTTGTCTCCTTCAAGAAAACCATGATATTTGGTTGAATGCCAACTGTAAGATGTTCAGAAGTACATTTTGAGACCCAATGACATAACTGAAGAACAGTTATCTCATGTATTCGAACAAGCTGTGATCCACAATCAAGCCATTCCTCAAGTTTAGTAGGAACTTACGAATCAGGAGTTTGTAAACATTTTAAATACATACAAGAGTGGATTAGAGGTCATATCTTAATCGATTAAAACAAACCGAACGAGTGAAAATATGTGCAGCAGAGAGACGGAAGTTTATGGCAGCCGAAGTTTTAAGCAGAAAAACTGAAGATATGTTGAAACAAATAAAAGGAATAAAGGTTGAAAAAAAGCCAATTATTCATTATAAATTACTTAAAATAATCCCGGATTATTTCAATAATCAAAACAACTTTCAGAAAATTCTCTTTTGATTTTTAAAACACGCTGGGACTATTTTAAGTAGTTTATAACGATTGGATCTAACTCGGCGCTCAAATTATTCCAAAAGATTCGTAACACCTATGGTCTGGTTATTTATAAACCAGTTAATTATTGGGAACCAAAGATTGAGTATTTCTGTCAGTTTGGTCATCTGTGTACATGGATTATACACCCAAATCTCACAGTATTCTCACTGGATGTTGTTTATGTTTTATGGAAATATATGGAAACATTGGCAGCTAACTTTGGTAGATAAGCAGAATTGGAAATGATAGAACTGAATTAATTGTCGGTTTTCAGCCTGCTCTATCAAATGATTCTGTGTTAATGATCACTGAATATTTGTTATAATAATATCTCACTTAAAAAGTGTTGAAAGTTATGAGTCATTGAATAAATACTTTGCTTATCGTAACTCTCTGATCAAAACCCCCTCTTTACTGTTAGGAATATTAAATTCTTGTAACGTTTTCCTTGTGCGTTGGTGGCATAGCGGTTAGGACGCTCGCCGACCATGCACATGGTCCAGGGTTCGATTCCCGGCCGACACACTCCTTTACCTCGCTAAGCCAGAAATAATGCTGGTGAAGAGGAAAGGTTGGGCATGAGGCTAGCAACCCCATCCTGGAAAATAAACACTGCTACAGAAACTTCAAGCTTCTAGCTTGAAGCCCTATGTTCCACTGTGGAACGTGAAGGGAAAAAACGTTTTTCTTAAACTGAAAATCTCAAATTAAATTGTCTACAATACAGAATTAGGAATAAAAAGTTGGGATTCCGGAAGCATATTTTGTGCAGTAAATTTGTTCACATTTTAACTGCATTATTAAGAAGAAGGAAGAAACATTTTTTCGAAATAGACGCAGCTGTTGTTTTCTGATAATAAGGCTTAAATCTGATCCGGTGGTTTTATTCTCGGCGTATATACCCTCTGATTGCATGCACTTTGCGATAAATACTACAGTGTATTTTTAAGTATATAACTTGCGTTGTTGATTATCGATGGCTGAAGACAATCGGCAGAAAGCCTTGCTTGACAAAGGTTTCGTGCTGGTTGACACTCACCAGTCAGCAAGACATATATGTAACCTTGAAGAAACTCGTTTCCCTTCTGAGATTCGAAACCACGTTACCCAGTGCTGCAGTCAGACGTTACCGCTGATCTATTCGGGATCGCGATTGACCTCTTGTAGAGTTGTATTGGAAAGCTTTGATTGCACACTAGTTACTTACTAGTGTGATGTGTCTTGTTCTTTGTTTGGTGCAGACTGAATTCCATCAGTCAAGTTTGCAATGGGGTCAGCATTCTAGGTGGCTCTTTGTCACGGTGCTTCTTACTGATTGCCTCCAACCATCTTATATCAACAGTTCATATTGCACCGGGATGGCGAGCCACCTAGAATGCTGGCCACAGTGCAAACCTGACTGATGGAATTCAGTCTGCGCCAGACAAAGGACTAGACACATCACACAAGTTACTAACTAGCGTGCAATCAGAAATATAACTTGCATTTTCATCATGACTTTTTGTTTTATCTAGTAGTCAACTGTTACTGTAATGGTTGAATTATCTGGGACAGTTTTGAATTGGGAGACTACTGTTGACATAATGAGTGAAAGTAGAATGACAATCTGATTAATGAAAGGGTTGTAGTCAGTGACCTTTGAATTATTAGCTTCGAGTTTAACAGCTGTGATACGAGACCAAATTTTTGTCACTTATAAATTCACATTTATGATTTACATTTTGTTAGACAAAAGCAAAAGTAAGTATTGAGAGAAAAGAGAATTTTTGTGATTTTTATGAAATGACACAATTCAACCATCTTTTCTCGAAGTAAACTGTTATCACAAATTGAAGCAAAGTTTTCTACATTCTAAACTAGTGATCATATTATACACTTATAGCTTATTCAGTCTTTCGATTCAAGTAGTAAAATGAATTTCACACAAACTATATATCTATCAATTGCTTTACCTTTCCAAGTTGAAGTTATCAATGCTTACATAAAACACTTTTTTGACTTAGTTCATAAGTTGTACTTCTAACGATAAGCAATTATGGCATAGCACGTATATCCTCTAAAGTCATCAAACTTCGCCTGTCTGACAGCTGTCAGGGTTATAATCTAGTTTCTTAGTTTTAAAAGTATCAGTCAAATATAGATTTCATTTCAAGCGATGTACATTTGTCAAGATTAAATGACAAAGAAACCAAGCTAATATGTATTTCTTTACACTAAGAGTTGATAAATAATGAAATCCTATTTGGGACTTATTATCTGTTTGCGCCTGCATTCCAGTAAGTGATGGTGTTTCCATTGAAACTGAAATTCAAAGTTCTTCGTTTAAAAAACTTAATCGTCACCTAGAAGACTGCTGAGCCGCAAGAGCTACATTTTGTGCGACCGTTATTTGTTCAAACTTTAAAACTTTTGGTCTTAAGTGCTGATACACCAATAAAAACTGGTAATTTTAGTCTAGTAAAAGCAGTTGGGAAGTTTGTATGAAAGCTGATGTACTCATTTACTCGTCTTTTCTATAACGAGACAAATAGTGGATTATTTGAAGTGAAATACAGAAAACTACTCATTGCTGTGTAGATCTGTTTCACTAGTCATTTTCTTGACTTTAAAAGCAAAAAATATTTTCGTATACTTCTGACGGAAAAATTAAGTTATTCAAAAATTTCTATGAATGATTATCACTTCTGTAGGCTTAACAAAACCAGTTACAAGTTTCCAGATCGTAGATGTTACGAATTTCCTGGAATAGTTTTAGCGCCGAGTCAGACTGAATCATTATAAATTATTTAAAATAATCCCAGAGTGTTTAAGAAAAACAATAAAAACAAGATTTTTCTGAACGTTTCGCTGTGTAAGTCATAGCTTCTTCAGCAGAATAATTCGGATTTTCTTAACCATCAAAATATATGCTCGAAAAATTACATAAGTTGAAGTCAGTTCCTTTGAATAATTTATAATAAAAAAACTAGTTACGTTTCATTTTATTCTTAATTACATATAACTGGAGACTAATGGGATAAAAGGTTATTATTTTCAGTGTGCTTCCTCTTCAAAGTTCATTCGAAACCATCGGGAAATCCACAGTTTTTGAGGTGAAAATATTTACCAAAACTCTTGTCTCTATTTCTCGATATATTAGGAGAACATAATTTTTAGAACACAATATTCAGCATAGAGACACTTTTAAACGAATTTATTATCACGCCGTACAATCGTATACATATATATGGTTTTTTTAAAAGAAATTATATCCGGTGAGGGGATTAAATCAATATAACTTTTGATATTACCTCACTAATCAAGTCACCTCTTATTCTCATTCATATGTCTTTTCAGTAAATTCTTATTCACTTTAATCAGTCAATTATCTCCCTTCATTTTACATATTATAACTCCACAGGTTACTTTTAATTCTATAATAATTACTTTTGAAACAATCAGCTCCCTTTATGAATTAAGACGAAGCAATAAGAAGACGTAATTTGTAGGAATCATGTAATGTATTTGTGCAACACATTTAGAACAATCTGATCACACACGGACTTGTTATAGGAATATATATATATGAAAATAATAAAGAGCTAAAGTGTGAGAAAACAGTCTTAGGTCAAGTTAAAAAGACATATTGAAGGTAAAAATAACAATGAACATCACTAAACCAAAGAAAGGAAGTAATAGTACATCTGCCCTGGTGCCAAAACAAAGTTTACCAAGGAAGGTTTATTGTGATATTGAATTGTTTTTGAATGCGTAAAGGTGATTTCGACTTCCACAAACTTTGGGATGCGCCCCAAACACGTTTAATAGATAGGTTTAAAAGATGTGTAAACATCAATATTATGTCCTACCTCTATAATATGTTTCGCAATAGAGGAGCTAGGTTGTCTGTTCTCACCATTAATGGGTTTTGGGCATTCAGTTTGCTTCTGAAGCCTTTACTTGCAAAGATCGGTGAGTCCTCCCTATATATGTGTGTCCACACGTTTATTTAAACTAGTGAATATAGTGGGATGTTACATCACTTTTCTCATGTTCTAAGGGCTTAGATGGATATATGAGCTTCACATTCTTAATTATTATGATCTCAGCTGCATAAAAAGTCTTTTAAACAGCAGCATTCAATCTTTGTCCAGTTACCAGCTTGCTATGATCACCCATATAGGGTAACTTGATATATACGTATTTCTTAGTGGCGAGTTGAAGAGTGAGTCTTGGTGTTCTGACCACTTTTTATCTCCTTATGAACTTGTCTGGATAATTATTATCAGCCAGGGTTTGTGTCAACTTTCTTCGGCGCATATTCGTTGGATTCTACTGAAAAGGAACGTCACTAAGGCTCTTTTATACCGAACAGGATAGAAACTGTAATAATTAAGATACCATCCTGTCCAGGTAGGTTTTTTATAAATAGATCTCTGTATTGATCCATCACACCATCAACTAATTACTTTTATTTTAAGATTTACTGCCATACAGAAGTATTTTCAGATAACAGGAAACGAAGTTCATGTCTCAATTTACCTAAAACAAACGTTTATCAATGGAAGTTTCCGATACATGTTGAGTAAACATAGGCAAATGATAGACTTATTTTAGGTTATTATTTAAATACGCCGCGCAAACAGACGGTATTATTTATTGCGTAAAGATTGATTTTAAGTAGTCATACTAAAGTAATTTAAGTAGCGAAATATCAACAAATAACACTTAAAGTTTTAATGTCAATTAAAATTCTTCAAAAAGTGTAAACTAACTTTGAAGATTTAAACGCACAAATATTAATGAGCGCTATACTACAGGGTGAAATTACTTTGCTGTAGACGTATTTTTATGCAATTAGTGAATAATAAATAATATAATAAGTGATGCAAAGCTAACTTTTTGAGAGGACACTAGTTTACTGAGGCCTGATAGGTTGACGAGCTGCTGGGTTCTCGCAAGCAGAAAATCCAGATCAAGAACCTCAAAACATTTGATTCTTAGCATAAAGCCATATTCCCCTTAATTTTAAATGACTGACAAGAAACCAGTAGGTATAAATGAGATTATTTTATAGTTACTTCAATCATATTTCATTTCTGGTCAAATAAAAGAATTAATTATATCCTCAATAAACTTCCCCATTGATTTAAATTGTCTCTATTCACTTACTTATATTCCGATAATGTTGACTTTCCAACTACTTCTAGGAGGTATTCTAGAAGTTATAACATTAAAAGTTGTTTTCCTAAACAACTAATTACACTGAATGCACAGTTATATAAAGACTTGTGCAAAGATACTCATCAAGTAGAAGTATTTTTAAATACAATATATTAACAGACTGATTGTTTAATTTTATTGTTTTTGGTATTTTCTAATGAAGTAATGATCTTTTCTAGTAGGCGGATTTCAGTTTACGAAAATTCATTCCGCATTTATGGACCGAGCAGTTATGCAGTACCTCCCTGGTTCCCTGAAAAATGTCATTTCATGGGAAAAATTATCTTGATCACAGCTATGATGTTACATCAGAAGCTGTGCCATTTATCCAACTGCATTTAGAAATCTGTGGTGTATTTTTGAAGGAACTAACATGTTATTTATTCCTGTAGGTATTAAAGTTCAGAATCCAATTTCTAGAATAATGTTTGAGTAGAGTAGGTCCCAGCGTCTCTCTCACTGAGATGACTTGATTTGGATGGCTTTCACACTATCACTTCCAAACAAATGCTTAAATCTGGAGAAAATAAGCTGCTGTAGGGGTGTACTGAAGAAAATTCGTCTGTCGTTATTTCTTGGTTTTATGCCTGAGTAAACAGTAAATAAGCGAACTGTTTTCAGACGACGAACAACTTGCTGAGAACATTTCTGAAGTTATTCCACATTAGATAAGTTTATTTTAAATATCACACAGTCATGGAATTACATCCTACCACAGTGCCTAAGATCTACACTTACAACAGTTTCTGAAGTTACTTACGTTTACTGACAATCGTATCAGATTAAGTGAATTAAAAATCAGGGTTACGTCCAATATTTTCATCTTTAAACACTCAAGTTTGGCTTCATATAACATTTAGCATTTTGTGTTAATGAGACCATTTGTGCTCCATTGAACTCTTGTACATTTCTTGTTTAAATTCACATTTCGTTAACTGCGAACTAATTTTGAGTTCTACTGTTGTATTCTTTGTATATGAATGCCAGATAACCTCATATTTGAAGGTTTGTACCATGTTTATCTGATACTTTTCGTTTAACAGAACAATAACCTTGCAGTTATTCAAGATTCTGTTACCAATATAATTCTGTTTGGAGCCATTGGTAGTGCTCGGAATTTGGTCAGTTGTAATTTGAACCGTTTGGTTTATTTTGGATATGGTTGAGTTACCTTGGAACAATTTTGTTTTATTTCTGTTCGGTCAAGGACTTCAAGTCCGTATCCTCAAGGATTATTCGCGCTGCACCCATAACAATCAGTGAATGAGTAACCTGAGTAGAACATTATCGTAATTTTCTAACAAGATGTTCACATTTGATGTATCAGGATTAGATATTAATAGAATTAGCAAATGTAATGCAATATTATAAAAGTTTTTGTATTTTCCAGTGAATGAAAATCAAAAAGATATTCTCAATAGGTCTGTAAGTCTACTCGCTATAGAATCAGGTCACAACACTGATTCTGACAATACTGAAATAATCCAGAAAAGTTTCAGAAATCACAAAGAACGTCTGATATCAGAAGCATTTCATATCAAATGGAATCCAAATTGCCTGAATAGGAATGATGAACTTAAGCAGAATTTGACCTGGTTACAACAGCCCCTTCCCCCATGAAATGACAAAATCAACACGAATGTGATAAGCAATTTCATTATGTAAACACATGCTGCTTTTATAATTTTATACATTTATCAAATCCAACAGTCTACATTTGGTTTTGTTATCCTTATCAATTGGCCAACTTGACAACGTAAAAATTACCCCACACTGATGAACGATGATTGAGTTGTTATATATAAGCTGAGATTTTGTAAATTCTGGTTTAATAATACTTTGATACAGCTATTAACAGCATTAAATAGCGAGACGTCAGTAAAACAACATTGTTTAATTTTTCATTCATTGGGAAATACAAAAACTTTTATAATAAGGAATATCACATACCCAATGCCCCCAATTTTTCAAACTGTTAAAAGTGAACTTGGTTTGGACATATATAAAAGTTATACAAGTCTATATTTTGAAAAATAATATAAATAAACTGAAGTCTTGCCAAATTTTAGCTAAGTAATTCTGAGAAAATAACTACAATTTCACTGTTATGTAAGTATATATTTTAGTCCAGTCTAATAAGATTAAAATATGTGGGAAAGTTCAAATCCGAAAATGTGTTTCACAGTCCTTCCGTATGAATAAGAGGGAATCAAATTTTAACATCTTTTATAGCAAGATTTTCTATCTTAGATATACTTCTTTCTATAAATAAACGTCCTTATAGGTTTCTAAAGAAATAATTGTCTTCCATTCCCTCTGAAATTTGTATTAACATTAATTAGTTTATTAGCTTATTCAAAAGTACACTGAATCATTAGCTAACTGCAGGAAGAAGACAACAGTTGGATTGAAAATGTTCATTTCAGCCAAGTAGATAACTTTGTCAAACTATATATTTCCATGACGAATTACAATTAGTACTGCATTCAATAATCATCTTATTCACTTATAGTGTGGCGTGTATTACGGATCAGATTTATATAATGCAGATTGATAGGATGCGGACAAATTTGAAATCAACATTTTAAGTCAATTGCTGTAAAGGTAGAAGTGTTTATTCCTCAAATCTGGATCCGGTTTACGCTGTGGTCAGGAAATAATCTCATTGGACAACTTCTCATCTCACTGTTTAACTTTGGGCCGATTGTCAACCAATCAGGACAGTTTATTGTGCGTCGACCTAGGCGACTTTTAATGGGTTAAAATATATAAATATAATGTATTTTTCCATATTAAAAAGGTCCTTTACCAAGTCTCTTATCTTTTTCCGTTACAATAGTTCATTTTACAACCTATTATGATAAAATAAGAAGAACTAGTCTAGCTTGAGACGCTTCCGAGTTGTAAAATGCAGTAAAGTCCTTCATAATACATAGGTCTATGTCTTCTTTTTATGGTGTTTTCTTTATTTTGTTTTGTATTACAAGTCTCATCTGATTATAATGTAATGTTCCATGTTAATCTGATACAAAAATAAGGCCGATGCCTTGTGTTAAAGTAAACTTTTTTCTAATATAAGAAAAGAGTATTCTGATTGTCTGAACAACAGTCAAGTTGCAAAAATAAATTGCTGCATTTATTGATTTGAAAAGCATGATTTTTATGAAACATTGCAACGTTAAATTCGATCTGTCATTTTTACAGTCTGAGAGTCTTTTTAAAATTTTGTTTCCATTGTATAACTTGTTATAAAACGATAAATATAAAATTTAGTTTAGTAAAATCTATTTCTCTTTCTATGCTGCATTTTTATACTCATATACTCAAAATGTGTTTTGTTTAATTGCAATTTAACAAAAAAAACAAATGAGGGGAAAAATAGAATATTTGACAGCGGTTTATCGTAGAAGTCGGTATTCTGAATGCTAGTTAAATTCACCTTACTCTCGTCTGTAATACTGCAATAATTTTGGGACATCCGAACACCTCTCCTAACTTTTCACAAAATTATAATGGCATACAATCTCATATATAATCATAATGGGTGCATTCTATCCTAACAGACCATCTTTACCACTGATATATGCGTACATATTTCAAGCTAAACATAGCCGCTCCAAACAATGATAGCATCAGTCAGGTACACGCAGATAAGCTCAGAACTCATTACCACAAGTCGCTTTCTAGATAAGAGGTAATTCAAATAAGCCAGACTAAACGTGATTTCGATTCTAGCTCACTCATAATCCAGTACGATCGAATGGTTTATAGCAGCATGTCTTACACCATCAGTCCTCAAATGGTTTTGGTTTTATTTTAGAAATTCTCAGTTTCCTACATTTTGGTCCATTGATCGCTTTCGTTCTCTGTCATATTGCTGCTGATTACTATCCACACATTTACTTGTCTACTGATAGTATTCAGTACTGTTTTTTTTTCTTGTGAGTGCTTTCTGCTTCCAGTACATCATGAAAAATAATTTTTCAGTGGGGTTTTTCTCCCAGTTCAATGGAAAAATTCACAAACATACTAATGAATAAAAATACTGCCTGTATTTTATTTGAAGAAATTGTAAATGCACCATTTAACGTCTGCTGATAATAATATTGTCTAAATATTTTTAAATCTGGCTAGTGAAAATAACATTCCCGTCTGGTGCATTATATGTCTACCTTATGAGCAATAACAATATCCGAGCATGTTAAAATGATCGTCCACTATTATATGTATCATTTGATCTCCAACTTTAATCAACTGACTTTTATTTCAAGTTGGTATATTTCTCAAATGACCACATAACCACATAACTTTGAGCAAAAGAAGAACGAACATATTTGCAGGATAACACTAGCTCGTTTTATTTCGTGGATTCTCTTCAACTGTATACATCCCAAATAAATCACTTCTATGTTACGAAAACTCAAAATAATCTGAGTCTCATCACCAAATCGCATACTGATTCATTTCAGAAACACATCAGCACCTTGAGATCAGATGTAGTCAAATTCGATAGTCTACTAGAAAGTCTCAGTTTGGTGTGTCGGTTAAAGTTTATTAACTTCATGCAAGACTGACAACTGCAGATAGCGAATTCATATAGAAAGAAGCTCAGGAAATCCTTAGTAGTGGAGCAACTACATGAAGAATTTCCACAGTCCCCGGAAAAATATATATACTTTCTATCGGAGGTGAAGCTAAACCAAGTTGAAACCAGAGCTCTGTCCCTAGGATTCAAGTATCACGAAACAAACTCGTTTATCAGCAGAATTGACACAGAAACGCAATTTGAGTATTTATATGACCAACTATCAGATTTGAAACCCATAGACGAGGATAAAAGTTTTGGCTTAAGTTTAAAATGGTTGATATCGCAGATCAGTAACACATTTCTCCTCCTGCACGGTCAAAAATGTTTACTAAGGACACAGGCTAGCGCTGAAAACCAGAAGAACAATGATCACATCGTCATTCTTGAACTAGACGAGGGTTCTAGTGTCGTATTAATAAACCGACGAAACTACATCTTCAAAATGACAACGCTTCTCAGTGATACGATGAGATTTCTAGTGTAGGGGTCAAAAAACGACGCAACGACAGCCTTAGAAAACAAAAAGCAGACACCTCAAGGAACTGCTTAAAGAAGGACTAATCGACAACGGCGCCTATAATGACCTCAGAGCAAGGGGTCGACGCCTACTACTCCTCTATTGTCAACCCAAAGTCCACAAGCCTCACGTGCCATTGAGAACTATAATGTCAGTGGTGAAATCACTATGCCATAGGTGGTTGGCACAAAAGCAAGAACCAATCCGACAATAGTTGGCACTCCATAGAGTCAAAGGATCCTTCCAATTCTCACAAGAATTACACCAACTGAACATTTCAGGTAAACTTATCGTATCATAAGATGTTTGTTCGCTGTTTACTAGCATACCAATTGAAGATACAGTGAGAAGCATATGCCAGCAATCCGAACTACTTCCTCTTCCTGAAAAAGAGCTACGAAAATGACTACTTCTTTGTACAAAGAATATCCACTTCTGACGTATAGAAAATAACTTTTCCCACCGTCACACTTATTCCACTTTACTACAAAGTATGCTCGTTAACCCCGTCAAAAGTAAATTAGTATCCTGTTCACGTCAACTACAACTGCATCTACCAATTCGCCTGCACTTACGGCAGCAAGTACATAGGAAGGGCTGAGGGGAGAGGGTCTGCTAGATTCTCTGAACATACCCCTAAAAGTCTCCGTCTGAAAGGTAGCAGAGTGTTCTCAAGCTCAATCGCCAGACACATAATTGACACGGGACATAAAGTGGAAATTAGTCGGGTTTTCAAAATTATCAGTAAACAAAGAAAAGCATGTTTACTTCTGTTGGCAGAAGCCATTGCCAATAAGAGACTTCAGCCCAACCTATGCATACATAAAGAGAGTGTGACTAATCTCTCATTTCCCTGGTAACCATAATTGTTTTGTTCATGTGCGTTTGTGTTTTGTTCTGTTGCATAACATTCGACTCAATCTTGATTCTGATTTTCACTCACTGTGCTGAACTCACTACTAGGGTTCCGAATCAGCTGAATTAAATTATTTTATCTATTTTATAATTTTACTTCACTATTCACCCCCACCTTCCTGAACTGTCGACCATAATATGTATAAGCTAACTCTGTTGTTCTATCTTGTATTTCGTCTCTGATTTATTCTTGTTTCCTAGCGAAATCTGAAGTCAACCCTCTTGTCTAATTACTATTTAAATAGTTACTCTTTTAACACTAAACAGTTGTCCACTTACATCACCTCTGAAATTATGTTGCCTATACTTTGTGTGTATAACTTGAAATCATTGTAAAAAGTATCTTTAAGGAATTTTGCAGCGTATGATTTATTTATTTAGGATGTACGCAGTTGAAGAGAATCTACGAAACTAAACGAGCTCGTACTATCCTGCAAATATATTTGTTCTTTCTTTATTCAAACTAATAAAGGGAACCGGCTGTATGAAATCACATAACTGTTGAGAAATCTAATAAACTTATAATTGTCTGTCTCTGCTTTTTAATTTGTTTTTCAAACTATAAAATAATTCTCTTGTTAAGGAATAAACTGTCACACACTACTTGATGATCATCATTAAATTTTATTATTAAATCTCATCCTTTCAACAAGCTAATTACACGCCTATAAAACATGATAACTGGTTGTAAATGATATCCTATTTGGCAAAAAAATAAAAATATGAGAAGTCTTCCGACATCACTTTAGTGATTGGAAAGATCCATTATATTATTATGGCATCTAAATATACAGTACTTATTTAAACCAGAATTTAGACACAATCATCCTTTTTTATGTGAATCAATTAGCGGCATGCCGAGGATTACTATTTCATTGCTTTGGAAGCCGGTTTATTAACTTAACGGATTGTCAAATAAGTATAATTGTCCAATCCTAAGTGGGTTAACCGAAATCTATCATTCATAATAATAATTATCATGGAATAAAGGGTTTAAACCTTTCAGTAAAGATAATAAAACCTTTTAGGAATTATTATCTTTATTACTTGTTGGTTCATGTCAGTCCTCGATCTAAAAATACATTTCTGTTTTTCAAAAATGTTGTCTAAAATAACTGACGCCAATAGAATTAACACCTTTTGAAGTAGAACGAAAGCAGTATTTTAAAAAAGTGATAAAATATCTTAATGGATCTAGCATTACTTCACATACTCTATTTGGCACGTTAAAAGCCTAATAAAATTCCAAACTTTATACATACATATATATGTACATATTATAATGAACTGCATCGGTAAAATACTCGACAGTCACGCAGGTGGTGCTGGTTTAACTCCTGGTCGATCCACCCTGAAGCCTCACCTAACCTTATAATCGGTAGTAAGCCCGGAAAAGAGGTAAGGTTGGTCGTGAGGATAGCGACCTTACCTCATAAAAGCAACAGTTATTATTATTTGATTCCTTGACGTTCCCAGTGGAACATAGGGCTTCAAGCTAGAGCTTTGAAGTTTCGGTTACAGTGAGGTTGCTAGCCTCATGCCCAACTTTCCCTTTTACCGGTCTTATTACCAGCTAAGCGAGGTAAAGAAGTGTGTCGGTTGAGGATCGAGCCCCAGACAACACGCATTGTTGGCGAGCATTCTACCGCCAAGCTGCCAACGCACAGTACCGCCAATGAAATTTCACAGCGTGAAGCTATATGTTCCACTGTGAAGAAAAAGAATAAAAACAGATGAAGAGTGAATACGACGTTAGGATCAATATATATCCACCTGCATAACATTTTCTTATGAAAACTATATTTATCTAAGCCGTGCATTCAACTCAAATGATGTTAATGAATTCTAAAGGCTTATTATCATCAATCTAATCTTTTTTGGTCATGAGACACTGTTTAATTTTTTGTGACAAGTTGAAATGAGTCTAAAGTAGAATTTTGACGCTTTCTGTTGGTTGTAAAAGCTGTAATTCCCCTTTTCATTCCAGTGGATCACTAGAATAAAAAAATTTGTTTTATTATGTGGGTTTTATCACACATATCTAATCGTAATATCATATATGCAGTCTACCGAAAGCTCAACTAGATTGCAGCTAAATGTCTTGCTTTTTCTTTGGCACATTCAGAAATGTTTTGTTTTGACAAAAAGGATTGCTATCAAGTTGACTGTTGCTACTAATTTTTAGGAAGCTTTGTAATTAGTCTATGTGGTTTAAAGAATAGCTTTTGCTGTAAGAAGCTTGTAGTGGTGTTTTTGAAGCTGCAGTATACCAGTTATATGGTATTCAGTAAAAATGTTTATTTGCGAAGGGGATTTTAAATCACCTTTGTTATTTTAATAAATACAGTCTCTTAAGAGTAATAAGTAATTTCTAACTAGATGCCTTGTGGGTAGATATTTTTTAAACCTCAAACTAATAAAAAAAGGATATTTAGAACCTGAACATTGAGTTGTACATTACATTCTTTAGTGACAGTGTGTGAGTGCTACTTATAATCAGATATAAGTAGTGTATCAGTAAACGAATTCAGAAAAGTAATAATATATTTTAGGCGCTGGAAAAAGCAGTCGAAGAAGAGAACTGTGAGAAGAACGTTACAACACTGTACAGAATCCAACAAAATATTGAATGTGGTGATATTCAACCAATTTGCGAATAATGTGCAAATAAAGACTTGAAGATAAGGTGTACCAAATTTATGTATCTACAATGCGTTTATTCTAATAAACATTGCTTTCGAGCCTCATCGGTCATTTCTTCTTTACAGCAGTAGTCATTAAAACACGTGAATTCTTAAAGAAAGGACTACACCTTGCATCAGTTTATTTATACATCTAGAGAAATACAAAAATAAACAGTTACAAATAATTTACGGCATGACTGTCGACGAAAACTATCGGTCAACGTCATACAGTTATTCATGTTATACCAGTTTTATATTCAGAATTAACTAAAATGTTCATATCTACGGATATTAGTTAATATGGTTTTGAACGAATTTCGCAGTAGAAAAACGTTTTAAAAGTCGATTTTATTTTCTTCCTTCCACCTATTTTCATACCGTTAGAATACTATATCATTTCTAAGAACTTCACTTGTATAAGCATTATACAAGCACTTGACAAAAATGCATATCATCATGTCAGTCACTCCAAACGAACAGACACAAAAACTGGACTGAATGGTGCACGAACTCACCTTGTAACCGGAAGGTCCCTGTTTCAAAACCCGGTGGGTGCATACTGCCAATGAGCCCGAAGCTGGGACGAAACAGCTCTTCAGTACTCCCTGGTTTTCAGTGTTCGGTTTTCTGACTGATATCAATCCGTGGGCAAACTTGAAAATAAATAACATCATAAATAAAATAGTTCATATAATGCATAGATCTCGAAAAGGGATGTAAAATTAATGGGATTGGTAGGCAAATAAAACACTATTTAACACGGTAAGTAGTTTGAGATGATACACTTTAGCACTCCGAAATCTATCTTGATTTAAGATAATAAATAAGGCAAGTGAAATAATATCTTAAACTGTTCAAAGTGGGAACAGAAATAATAGCAGTCGTAACAATAAAGGTACACAGATTAAATAAACCAAAGGAAAAACAAATATGTATGCCTCTACGGCCTAGGCAGAAATAGGTATCTCACATATTTTGTACGCAAAAGTCTGGCTTGGATTCATGAATGGTCAAGGCCTCCGATGTCTTTAGAAGTTTTGAATGAAGAAAATGCAGCATATCAGTATGAATTAGATAGATGATCTTAAAATCATGATCAGGGTTAGCTGAGCGACAGAAGTTGATCAAGTGTTCTAGGATGGCGTTTCTCATACTCTTCCTTTCTCCCTTGAAAAACTATGCTGGAATTTGCTCTTATTTCCATGTGCAAAACATTTCTCTATAAGTTTAATGCCTTCTAGCTTGAGATACACCTTTTGACATGCTTACAATTCGGAAGCGACTATTGATTATTGATCTTTACCAAAAGATGTGTTGCTTTATGGCGCTGAGGCATGTAGATGTAACGATGGTGCAAATTCATCCTTTGCAAAATAAACACCGGTTATGGATCAACATCTTGGGTATAAGTAGATTGTGCATTCAACTAACAAAATACTTGAGCTCACTTTTATCGCGGATACTTCAATCACTTTTTCATCTGCATATTTAAAACAAGCATGGACTTTGTCACATACCTTTTAGCTAACAAACTTCTTGCAACTTAATGATAATCACAGTTTTATTTCAGACAAAATATTTATACAATATACACGATTCTTACCATAATTTACTACACAATATTTTCTATTCATCTGGGATGTATAGTGGGTCATGTTACGCAATACTGTTCGATCTGAAACACAGACTAATTCCTTAGGATATTTTATCCTCGTCTCCAAAAAATGTGTCCTGATAGCTTGGAAGCCAATTAAAAATGTGCGTCAGTACATCTTTTGACTCAAGGACACAGCTGAGTGGTTAAAACAATAAGAATTAAAGGAAATATGTTGCATTGTGTTGGATGGAAATTCAGATAGCCCAGTAATTCAAGTAGGCTGTCATGGGATACTGTAGTATTCAGTAAAACAGATACTTCAATAAGGGGTCTACTATAAAAAATAAATGTGTAACAGGTCGCAAGTTTGAACTAGACCAGATAGGTGTAAGTCTAGTTTTAATTACAAACTAATATTTCTTTAATCTCTTGTAATACTCAAGTATAAATGATTTATTGGATCCAACATTTAATTTTTACGGATGGGCTTTCTATTTGACTGATTAAAGATAAAAATCCGGGGTCAAATAACTACATTTACATAAAAATTATATTAGTGTACTTTACATAAGCCAAAACCAAATTTTAAGCTTCATTACAAGAATTTAATTAGTATTTTCAAAGAGTTTTTACCATCTAACTAAAACACACTACTTACATTAGATAGTGAGTTTGAATTTCGTTACCGCAGCATAGCAAGATAAATTTATAGCTTTTTACTGTGTACAGAGTTAATTTCAAATGCCTCAGTGACAAGGAATTCAAAATATTCTAAAATGATAAGAAGGTGTTGTCTACCTATTATTTTGAAGGACTTACCAACGTCCGTTTGGTATTCTACTTCAACCATGTGTCATTGTCCTAAATGCTCTGTGTCTTGAAGCCTTTTTCTAACATACGCTCTTTCTCACTTCTTTACATAACTCGACGAAGACAGAATAATACAGCCATGGTTGACAGGAGAAGGGTACCAATCTAGTCTGGATTGATGAATTAATCCACCAAGCCTCCGTTCACTCTATGTGTCGATGTTTTATACACTCCTTATGAAAGGTCATGTCTTCTGAACAAACAAATGAGGACTAAAACTTTTAATTTTATTCATATTGATAAGTCAAACACCGAACAGTTCCTTAATAATTACGGAAAAGAGTGCAGAGAAACACAAAGCTTGCAAAATCTCATCTTTAAAGAACATTTATGAAGTCAAGCCAAAGTATGTAAAGCACTACTTTACTACTTCAGAGCAATGAAACTGTTGGCAAGCCACTGATTTAGTACAGATCTCTGGGTAGCTTTACCTAGATTTTCACCCTGATCCCATTCTATTCATTTTCAACCTCAAAATAGGCAATTAATCCACTGTCATTGCTTCTAATTAATTATAATTATATTTCAATTGTGTACACACAATGATCAAGTTTTTTTTTTGTTTTGGTAATATTTAGAGCAAAATTATCAAAACATTGTGTGTGTGTAAACTACTGAAATATAATTATGATTAATTTGATCTATTCCACAATGCATAAACTTTTCACTGACATTAAGTCATTGCTTCTGCTATGTAATCTCTCGTCATTATCACCCAATTATCAATTATATACCTACATAAGCTGGTTTACATAATTTTGCTGTATATTCACCACCTGTTACTTTCACTTCACTCCATATTATCAATTAATCTTTATATTTTGACTTGGGATTGTTTTTCCTTTCATTTTATCTAAGCAACCTCAACATATTACGCAATAATTTACTGTTATTTGTTTTCAGTTAGTTACAGATTTTACAGATTTAACGAATATTGTTGTTGCGGATAAACAATTTTCTTCACTGAACAGTCAGTCTTCCGCTCATATTATTAATTATGCTTCTTTTCGTTACAAATACACAAAGTGCGTAATTTTAAAAAGAATTTTCTTGTAATCAGTGTGAGCTACAGACTGATTAACACTCACGGTACATTCTACCTCCGAGCAAAATATTCTGTAAAAAAAGTATGTGCATCACACATGAAACTAATGACTAAAACATCATCATCCTGGAGAGAATCAAACATGCCCTGGATGAAAATCTTCGACCGGAACAGGCTGGATTCAGGAGAAACAAGTCATGCATTGGTCAGATCGCCACATTACGGATCATCATTGAACAAAGTTTGGAATGGCAGTCACCTCTCTATCTCAACTTCATCGACTTTGAAAAGGCCATTGACAGCATCGATCGAGAGGTGCTTTGGCAACTACTTCACTACTACGGGGTGCCACCAACAATTATACATCTCATCCAACAGCTGTACAACAATGCTGCATGCCAAGTAATCCACAACGGAATCCTTCGAAGTGAAGACAGGAGTAAGACAAAGCTAGCTGCCCACTATCTCCAATGACTTTCCTGGTTACAGTAGATTGGATAATGCGACAAACAGTGGGCAATGAGGAAACAAGCATAAAATGGACTCACACAAGAAACTTGGAGGATCTGGACTTCACCGATAGTATATGTTTGATTTCCCATAAACTGGAAGATATGCAAGCGAAGAGCAACAAGTTGACAGAAGAAGCATCCAGAGAAGATAGGACTTCAGGTGAACATAGAGAAAACAGAGGTGATGAAGATTCCTGGGAAACACCTCCAACAGCAACAACAACAACAACTGACAACAATCAGCATAAATGGAAAGAACCTGAAAGAAACAGCCTCTTTTACCTACCTTGGAAGCATCGTTTCAACTACAGGTGGAATTGACGAGGATATCAAAGCAAGAATCGGAAAAGCAAGACAAGCTTTCAGTACTCTCAAATTTGTGTGGAGATCAACAGTAATCAGAAAGAAAAATAAGATCCGGATTTTCAACTCCAATGTGAAGTCGGTGCTACTATACGGATCAGAGACTTGCACTGCGCGTCATAAAGAGCATCTCAAACAAACTACAGACCTTCATTAACAGTTGTCTTCGCTCAATACTCAAGATCAGATGGCCAGCCAGAAAAGATCAGCAACAGAGATCTCTGAGAGCGAACCAACACAGCAGGAACCGATTGTGAAACAAATAGGCAGGAAGAAATGGAGATGGAATGGATTGGCCATACTCTGAGGAAACCATCAAGTGACATCACTAGACAAGCCATTGCTCGAGTGGAACCCGGCCGAAAGGGAAGCGGCGAGTTGTTCGTCAGTGCAAGGGTGACTTAGAGGAGGTCATGTGAAGAGGAGATGAAAACGTGTGGGCAGACTTGGAGCCAGGTGAAGACTCTAGCAGAGAACCGAACGCAATGGAGACGCACGGCTGAAGCCCTATATTCCTCTAGGAATTAAAGGAAACAATAATAATAAGTTTGCCGCAGGACTAAAGATGAATATTACTATTTCATTTTCTTCACGTCTTCAAGTTTTGATATTATAACCAGTCTTCATATTTTCATTTCACGATATCTAGGAATAAATAAATGGTGTAGCCGTAAATCTGAACATAACATTCTACTCATTTTTAGTTGGTGGGTTCGCTTGACGACATTCATACATTATTTTTTTCAAAATTAAGGCTTGAATTGCTAATAGTCTGTTGAATATTAATTTCGTTCATTGAGTTAAAGTGTATTTAAAAACGAATGCTTTAATTTATATACTGTGAAAACACTAAGAAATAGATGCTTTACAATGACAATTTGTTCACGAACAAAATTTTGACATAGAAAGAACTCAGATTACTCCTTTACTGAATGATGCCTGTAAAGTATTTTTAAAATGTAATTATCAGTTATTCATAGTTAGTTAAAAGTTTTATACGGCAAAACCTAACATTCACTTGCTACTTTGGAGTTCCAGTTTTTGATGGTATCGTAGAATAAACATGCATCAACTCTTTCACCCAAAAGTTGTATATTTTCATAGTTTTCCGTTTGATATTAGATGGTATACTCCATTAGATATGAAGCATTTGGGTAGTGATTTAGATACCAAACAATTTATAAGAGTAGAGCAAACTGAAATTCACATGCGACCGAAAATCACCAGTGGGAACAACACTTATTTCATCATCTTAGAATATGACGCCCTCCAATAACTGGACTTCAAATATACGTACATTTAGCAATTAGAAGAATTTCTAATCCCTGAACAAATGTAAAACTTTTATTTAATTATTGTGATTTAATACTCGCGATTGCATTGACTGGAGTCCTTACACTATGAACTGAGCCATTGATTCGGATCCTAGTGACTGAATGGTCTACGAACTTGCCTTGTAACCGAAAGGTCCTGGTTCGAAACCCAGTAGGTGCGCACTGCCGATGAGTCCCATACAAGAGCGAAACAGCTGTCCAGTGACTCCTGGTTTTCAGTGGTTGGTTCTCTGACTGATATCATTCCGTGCTCTAATTTGAGATTTGATTGTTAGTTGACCCTAAAGATGAGAATACGAATAATTATTTCAACGTCTAGTTAGTGTTAATTGCGCACTTATTTAAATAAATAAAGCATCTGATATGTGTCATTATTCGTCAACAGTTAGTAAAAATAACAGCATTATTCTGGAAAATGCGTTAATACACACCATAGAATTCTTGACACGTTCCGTTGTAAAATATTTCCTCCTTCTTCTTCAGAATCATAAATTTAGCAGTTGGCAAAATGCATCAGTTGAGGCGATATTGTTGTATACAATGACGCTCTAATAAACATCAATTTTTCCCCCATTTCTTTCGAAGAATCTATAGCATTAAGTTGTAACCTTTTTGAAAATAGACATGAGTAGGAAGTGAGATTCAAAAATGTAACTGGATGGCAAAAATAATATGAAATAGGCTGAATAAGACTCATTCTGATGGATAAAAAATCAGGTAACCGAGTGATTTAAGGAGACTGTCAGTAAAAGGCAGAACTGAACCCGAAATAAAAGTTCAGCATTAAAAGTGAACAGATAAAAGTGGTCTGTTAAAGAATTGCCATGAGGTGAAAGAAACGCTATACTCCTTCAGCGTTTCATGGATATACTGTAGGTTACCTAAGTAATAAATTCAAAAATTGTCTGTAAAATGAATATTTTCGAATAGAAATTTATAACAGTTTGACTTATCAAAAAATAGTGAATTAGTCATTTAATTATTAATTGTTAAAATACTCTGGTGAAAGAGCCAATATTTAAGCCTCCATAATTCTGATTTTTCGCTTCACAACAGTGACAAATCTGTCCGCAACACATTGAGTCTAGTGGTGCATATACTTAGGGTGTAAATTTTGAATTGTATCACTTTATGAATGTCAAAAAAATTAAATTTTTACTGTATCCGTTATCTTGTTCATTCAGTATTTCACCTAGACCACCTTCATTAGGAATCGAATTTGAGCATTGTAGAAGACCATAATTCTATAATTAATAGTTTTATTTGATAAAACACAGAGTAGTCCACTCCTATTTATGTACTGACAATGAGGTCACCACTAGAACCCATTCTAGCCGACATTTTCCCTGCACAACTAGAGAATGGGCCTTTGAAAGATGTAAATGATGAATTAGAATTCCACTGTAGGTACATGGATGACACATTTTTGATTATGAAAAATGAGGATGAAGCAAAGAACATCCTGGAGAAATTTAACGATGTTCATCCTGCAATAAATTTTACCATTGAGAAAGAAACAGACTCTAGTATTTCATTCGTAGAAATCCTTATGACTAGGAAAGAGGACGGTACAATAAGAATTGTATTTTTACAGCTTGATTCCACACAGTACTTTTGGTAGAAGTATGGAATTTTCAGCATGGATATCGGTAGCCCAAATTTATAGGCCGACCATAGATATCGGGTGTGCGCCGGCAGGGGATCGAACCCCGGACCATGTGCATGGTCGGCGAGAGTCCTAACCACTGTGCCACCGACGCACTATTTTTGATTACAGCTTGATTCCACACCGTTAATAGAAAATCTACATCAACTGGTCAGTTTACTCATTTTTTTTCAGCTTCGTACCTTTGATTTACAAAGGCAATTTGATAAAGTGCTTGGTCTACAGAGTAAGAGTAATCTGCTCTGATGAATATCCTAATGAAGGGCTTAATATTATTAAACAGTTGCCGAGTGAGAACAGTTACCCAGAAAAATGAGTCGATAAGAATATGAATCAAAGGTCAAGGCAGGCCAAAGTACCAACAGTTTCGAGAAAGGCCATATTCTTAAAACTTCAATCCCTCGGAAATAACCTCAGTGCGATATTAACACAACGCCTATGAATGCGGTAAAAAGAGCATTCAGTGCTGCTGAATTATGTTTTGTCTTCAAAACCACCCCTATTTTGCTTTTGGGAGTTGAAGATAAACTGCCTAATTCCGCCTCTTCTATGTGTATCTATCAATTTGACTACTCTTGTGGAGCCAGCTACATAGGCCGTACAATCAGGCGTGTTTATTGTCGGATTTCCAAACATTATCCTGCATGGTCAAGTAAAGGACAAACAAAGTCCATTCACAGTTACATACTATCTCATCTCTAGTATACAGAACACAAAATTGATGTAAACAACAAGGCCTTCAAAGTCATCCACCGCATACCAGACAAGCTTAATTTTACCTCAAGAGTTCGTCTATTAAATATTGCTGAGACCGTTGGAATCTACATTAAGAAGTCTAATCTATATATCCAAAAGAAATTGGTTCAGACGCTTTCGTAAACTTGGCCATCAAGGTTTCAATGATCCTTAATTTGTTGTGGAAATTTCCTTAATTTTTATTTGATATTCTATTTGCTATTACATATTTATGCTTATTACAAATTATGCATCTTTATTGAACTATAATTTCATTGATATTACTTAACAAACCGATGGTAATTAAAAGCATCAATATTGTTAATGACTATTATTCTAAAATGTTCTATGCATATATACATATATATAGTTTTTACGAGTTGATCACGGATAGATATCAGTTAGA
This sequence comes from Trichobilharzia szidati, assembly GCA_944472155.2. Classification (NCBI taxonomy): domain Eukaryota; kingdom Metazoa; phylum Platyhelminthes; class Trematoda; order Strigeidida; family Schistosomatidae; genus Trichobilharzia; species Trichobilharzia szidati. Next base: position 128,264,910 of record OX235271.1, read on the forward strand.
GAACCATTGAAAACCAGCACTGGAGTACTGGACAGTTGTTTCGTCCCAGTTTGGGAATCATCGGCAGTATGCACCCACTGGGCTTCGAACCCAGGACCTTCCGATTACAAGTCAGGCTCACTGATCATTCAGCCACTGGCACCCGATCCAATGGCCCATGAATTCTAATTTTTACCATTTGGTGGTTTTAAAGCCACCACCAGCCATTGCCACTGGCGAGTAATTTTCCTCACTCTTGACTGGATAGAGCCCACTGGTTATGACTTTCCATAAGAACTCCAGGCAACCTCTTTAAGCTTTAAAATTCTCAATGTCAAGGAAGAACACGATATACCTTATTGTTTTCTAGACACCAGGAAACGTTTTATACAAGGAATCGTTTTCAACATTTGTTACCTACTAACGCATAAATGTACAGTGTACTCCGTAGGATAAAATTCTATCACCAGAATTCACAAATTGAAGAATAATCTTCCAAGTAGGAAGTAACGAATTCGTTCTCAGTTTTTATTTTCCGATTAATAGAAAACAGTATACTAAAGATGCTTGAAGTTTAAAAAATAAGGAACGACTAACTTATAAACAAAAAAGTGATGCATACACATTGATTGGTAATTGGAGATTAGCTAATATGATATTCTCTGGCTTCTAGTTCTCAATGAATTCTGCTGATGAATTTTACTATCTAGTGAACTAGACAGAGGACTCATCGTCACGGTTCCCTATGAAGATTATATCTTATCCCCTTCCCCTGAATTTAAAATGACAATGGCTTCTACCAAGGCAAGCTCGCTAAATCACGAATTGGTAGAAGTTAGGATTTATGGACTGGCAATTTACTGAATTGGGTCCCAGTGGCTCAATGGTATACGAGCTTGCCTTGTAACCGGGAGGTCCTGGGTTCGAATTCCAGTGTGTGATTACTCCTGATGATTCCCAAACTAGGATGAAACAGCTGTCCAGTACTCCAGTGCTGGTTTTCAATGGTTCTCTAACTGATATCAATCCGTGATCAACTCGTACAAACAAAATTTGTCCTTATAAACCAACTATAGAAAATGTATATAGTTGTAGAGCCAGAAGAGGGAATTATCGAAAAAGATATTCTTTGCTCAAAATTTTTTCCAAATGTCTGAATGAATATTTGCTTTACTCATAATTAATAATCATCAGCCACTGTGTGCTTTGTCCAATTAAACAGTTCTATTATGGAAGGGCCATTTTTATGTAATAAATGAGTTACTGTTGTCATGAATTTTTGGCATTGCCTCCGATATACGTCTTCTTTGAAAGTGAAAGTTTTTGTCATTTGACACTAAGTAATAAACATTGTTTTCTTTAACAAATGAAAACAATTTTCTACATCAATGCTCTAAAAAATGTTTATTTTTCATGAGTTTTCAAGCCAGTCACAAAATCATTTTATGTATTTCTTAAACTTTACTCTTTCAATAAAAAATTTTATTAGCTATTACTGCTAATTAATTATTAATTTTGTATTTCCGATAAGCGAAAAAATGTAAGCCATATTTTAACTAATAAATCTTTGTTGTATATTTTGAAAATTAAATCACCTTGGTATTTAAAGAAAGTTAATTACATCTTAAAAGGAGTTAATGAAGTGAAGCGAATTAATGATGCCTACATGAAATTATCATTCTTACTCTTTTCACTCACATTATTATATTATATTATTATTGTTCCCCTGGGTTTGAAGTGGAACATAGGGCTTCAACAACACTTCGTTATATTTTCTGCTGACCTCTTCAGCTAGGCCCACGATTGTCCATAATCTCTCATCTCCCCCTCGCACGACTTCCTCCTAATCACCCTTGCACCGATGACCGACTCGTCGCTTCCCATTGGGATTCTACTCGAGTGATGGCTTGGAGAGTGATGTCAATCGACGACCTCCTCAACGTATGCCCGATCCATCTCTATTTTCTCCTACATATTTCTTGAACGACAGGTTCCTGGTTTCTTGCTGCTAATTCTTTCTGGCCGTTTGCTCTTCTGTATAAAGTTAAGACAACTGTTTCTCACCTTTACTTGATACACGCTAAAAAGAAGTGAATTTTGAAGTAGGTCTCAAAGGATCATAAGTGAATTGTCCGGTGATTAACTTTCAAAGACCCTGGATCATTGGGACGTTGCAATCTTTTGAATTTTTGTTTTTCATTCGACACCACTGAAACTCTACCTTAGATTAAAATCGTTTAACTAATCAATAAGGAGGATAATAACACTGAGCTACTTTTCATTATGATATTCAGTCTCTAGAACTTTCTAAACGCAACTACACAATGATACAACCCTGTTTGAGAATATTTTGGTGAAGTTTACAATGCCTAGGCAGTCTAAATTTCTAAGTAACCTAAAATAAAATAAAATGGTTGATAACAATGAAAATAAAGCAGTGAAACTGAATCCATCAATAAACTATGTATCCACATTTTATTTCAATGCATAAACAGCTTAATCAAGATATTGTCAAATAGGATGCGCTTTAATATGAGTTTTTATTTTTATGTGTACCAAACTGGCGACTATTGTTTTACAAATTAAATTATTTAGTGTCATTTATTACGCAAGAAACAAAAACGCAACTGTTATACACATACTCCACCTTTATTCATTCTGCCATTATTGGCTGCAGTTCATCGACTCTAGGCAGTACTGGATTTTTATTTTAGGGTAATATAATTATCAAATTTTCATATCCGCAAAAACTACATCTTTGTCCGTTGGAGTTATATTACCTGGAAGCATTTACCTACTGTCACCTTTATGCTTGAAATAATTCGTATATCCATATACACTATATCTGGTCCTTGTACTTATGCAATCATAAAATACAGAGTCAGAAACTATTAAATGAGATGGTTTCGCCTACCAAGGTTTCTAATATATATATGATCGATAATTCCTTAATGAATGTACAAATACTTTCCTACGGTGTATTCAGGTGTAAATAATTTTAGTTTAATAAATGCAGGAAATAGCAACTATTCTTCTTCGCACAAGAGGTGACTATGACCTAGTGGCTAAGTGGATAGGGCTTCGGGGTTTGAAACGATAGGCTTTGGGTTTGAGTCTCATTGAGAAAATGAAGTCTCAAATAAGATGAAAGTTGCATCTTGGATTCTACTGCCAGCCACCATCAACCAAGTAATACATGTACATAACTTGACTGTAACTTATTATTAAATACGAAGAGCGCAGCCATACAACTGTATTTCTTCCACCCTTAGAAAATATTGTGAACACAAACTATTTATAACACAGTATACACGTAGAATTTCAGCCACTAGAATTTTATAAAAGCATTACTATAATCCCTAGTATAATACACTAAAATCCTCAGGCGAATTCAAGTGTGTCTTAAACGAATTGACAGTTCCTATCGATTTCAATAAGATACATTTTTGCCACAAAATCTGCTCATTTATTCCTAATTAATTTTCAGAATAGGTTTTCATGGTTTATTGTGATGTCTGTTTATTAATAGTATATGTAGCATTTATGCCAAACATCACGTTTCTTATATAATTTATAATATTTCTCTCACTTTGTTTTACTCTTGTAAGTATAAGCTGCCTACAGCCATTTGAAACACTGTCAACATTAATGATATTAGCAAATCATTTAAAAAGTAATTTATTTCCAGAACTTATACTCCTTAGTCTAAGAGATAACGCCTTGTATTTTTTCTAAATATTTAAACCAAAGTGACTGAATTATATCTACTTAACAAACCTCTGACACATTTGCAATTTCCAAACTAATTGAATTAGAATGTAAAGCTTGAGTGGACTCTGCTGCCATTTATTTTCAGGACAATAAAAATATAAGTTCCCTTAAGGATGTGTTCAAATTGTTCCAGTTGTGTAGGAGTCGACTACGTACATATTGTAGTGGATATACGAATCATAGGATACTCTCTAATGTTTGAGTATAATTCGGATACTATGGTAAGGATAATTCCAATTTAGGTAGACAAGTTCTCATGGGAATCCCGTTTTCCTCACTGAACCAGTATTCATTCAAAGTGCATTGAAATGAGAATTCTCCTAACTTGGCTTGTAGAATCCAGCCAGCACTAAGGACTATAGAACACTGTAGGGGTTACTTCATAGTGACATCAGTATGCTATTTGATACTGTTGAACACATAAATTCGTGGATGATTTTGATGTAGTTGTGTTCTCTGAGCTGGATGGTCTATTTGCGAAGCTTTCATCGCCCTACTAGGCAACATCTTCAGCGCATACTTCAATTTGATGTAAAAATAAATTCGTCTTAAACATTTTAATCTAATATGTAACTACATTTCTAGGAATAAAAGTTAGTGATCTAGTTGTATTTCGAAGTACAGTTTTCATATTTTAATAAACTGTTTTTTGAATCACTCATATAAGAATTTGCATTTCTGTGGACTGTGTGTAAATCAGCTTTTACTGAGTATACACAGAAAGCTCCTAAGATCTTAAGATATTAGATGTACGAATGTTGATTCTAACACCTTTAATTGAGAACTTTCACGTTAATTAACTTCCTCTTAGTTCCGTCTTTTCGTATTTCGGATTTAAAATCATCTTTTCATTTTATAGATGCCATGTTACATATTAGTGAATGTCCAGCATCATGGAAATATTTTCATCATCGGTAGGTTCTTTTGGTAATGTTTAAAACTGAACAAGCATAATCATTTGCTCTAAAGCTATTACCATTTGCTGATTGAATTATCCATTCTGATGACCTAGAAACTTTCTTTCAGCTTTCGTTGTTGTTAATATTTCATTTTGTATACAGCCTCAGGTTAATTATTTTTTAGGTAAGTTTTCCTAAGGGGTGATAACTTAACTACTCATCTGGATAAGATAAATGCACAGAAATTTTCTGTTCAGAAGGTCATATTTATTCGGAAATATTTAATTTAGTGCTAAATAATTTGACATTAGGTAAACTTGGTCAGATTACATAAATAAATGACTAAATTAATGATGAATATCAATCACAGTTTTAGGCCAACATGCTAAATTTATTTCACTCTTGAACCACTGAAATATGCCAACAGAATTATTTCTGCATATCTGAAATACTCGTTAAGTAATCAAACAACGAATAGATCCTTTATGTAGATTCGATTAATTTTAAGGTCCGTTCGACCACAAAACGACATAAGATAAAAGCCTTTGGAAAATTTTTCTCTCTTATTACTGGATTCCAGAAGAGCATCACTCATCATCCCATCTGAAATCCACCTACCGGTGAGGAGGCGGACACATTACCATTCGGACACTTTTTTATTTAGCGGTGCAATTGCATCTACTTCTGTTGGCACTGGTTTTGTAGACTCAATTTTAGTCTTCAGTAGTTCTTTATCTGGTACTGCTTTTCATGAAATTTATTTTGAAGCCAGCCAGACTTTCACAATTCAGCTCTTGACTATTAATCTGCTGCTCATTTCCGATCAACTTTTACATGGATTTCTTAGAAAATACAGAAACTGTGCGTAGTGGGGTTACTGAAATCTACCTGATGTCCCATTTTATGTAATCCAGTATCATTTGAACTTTTTAAACGAATTTCTTGCTGCAGTCGTTCATTTGTGTGAAATAATGGGGAAGACTATGATTTTGAGCAATAAATTGTCCTCGAAAGGCTATCCAGTTGTTAATACTGGATCGCCGTGGTATGTTTAAAAAGAAATGGCACTTACAACAATGAGATATTTCCTCATTTCGCTTTCTATGCACCTCAACTAGTATATTTATATACATAAAGAATTAATCAATGCTACCTAGTTAATTATGCTGGCTATTTGAATGTTGTGAATATTAACTGTGGCAGTGTAATATAATCTGCATTAGTATACTGCATAACAATGCTTACTCCTAAAATAAACTAATCTGTGCTGAATACTTGAAATTGTGCAGATATCACATTTATCATTATTGTGCCATAGACCTATTATGTCTGAATGCAATTTCTGATAATTTCTGAAATGAAGGTTGCGTACTGTGTCTTTAAAAACTGTTACCGAACAGCACCTTGTACGCTAAAAGCATACTCAATATATATAGTCAGCAGAAATGAATAGAGGATTCATTTAATTTTATAATGTTGTATGAATCTTTTCTACTCCGTCAAGTTAGTTTTTCTGCTAGTAAGAATATTATTATTATTGTACTATTATTGTTCCCTTGGGTTCCTAGTGGAACATAGGACTTCAACTACACGTCTCCACTTGCTTCTGTCTTCTGCTGTACTTTTCACCTGCATCCATGTTAGTCCATACTGTTTCAACTCCTCTTCACACGATCTCCTCCATGTCACCCTTGGACGTCCCACTCGCCGCTTCCCTTTCGGGTTCCACTCGAGCGTTGGCCTGACGTGCGATGTCACCCAGCGGCCTCCTCAGCGAGTGTCCAATCCATCTCCACTTTCTCCTGCATATTTGTTGGGCGATTGGTTCTTGTTTTGTTTGTTCCCATAGCTTCTTGTTGGTGATTCTTTCCGGCCATCTGATCTTCAGTATAGAACGAAGACAGTTGTTGATAAAGGTCTGCAACCTGTTGGAAATATTCTTTGTGACCCGCCAAGTTTCTGATCCGTATAGAAGAACTGACTGACTTGACGTTTGTATTGAAAATCCGAATTTTGTTGTTGATGTTGAGGAGTGACGAAGATTTCCAGATTGGTTTCAGGTTGATGAATGTGTTTCTCGCCTTCCCGATTCTCGATTTGACATCCTCGTCCGTTCCTCCTGTGGTTGAGACAATGCTCCCTAGATAAGTGAATGAAGTAACCTCTTTCAAATTCCTCCCGTTGATGGTGATTGGCAAATATAGATAAATAAATACGTTTAGGTATGAAAATATTAAATTTCCATAATGTTTGTATTTCAATGGAGTCAATGGTCTCTACTAAGTAAACACAATTATCGGAAATCTCTTCAGCTTTATTTACATTTATGCAAACCTATTTGTTAATGCTAACCAATAATGATGAACTTCGTATTTTTAAAATATGCATAGTTAAGTCAGAATACTTTGGATGGTAGTGAACCACATGCATTTTTCATCCTAAATCTCGACTACCACTATGAACCATTTTGGAATCAAATGAGCCCTAAATGACAAATAAATAAATCCATTGAAATATTCAGCTTTTACAGCACATATTTGCTATCTTAAATCATTTCACTGGGTTTTTCTCTATAACAGTGGATATTAACATTGTTTATTCATTCTACGCGCTTATTATGGTAGTTTCTATTATTATATTCAAGCTAGGCTCTTAAGAACCAGAAATGCCATCCTGTCATTTTATCTAGCGTTGACTACTTACAGCCGTCTACACATCTCAATAAGTATAGTGTATTTTATTATCGCCTAAAGCAAGTACAATTAGAAGGTGAAGAAAAATGATCATAATTCTGCCTACTCACTCGTTTAAATCCTTTTTAAACTCCAAAGGAGCATAATTCTACTAATATTTAAGCTACAGTTTTTAAATGATCACTTGATTGAAATACTGAGCAAAGCACAATTCTCCAATTATTTGGAGTATTTCGATGGACTGCAGGAAACTGAACAATAGGCAAAAGGTAAATGTAAATCTGAAGTTAGTGATTGACTCTTCGAATCATAATGATGATGTTTTAGGAATTTAAACTCTCTTCATCTTTTGTATTTCTACACTAGCATTATTGAAACTCTAATAAAAATATTTTACATTCAATCATCTGTTATTCATATTATAGCCTATCATTGTTTTGTCAGTTATTTGGATAATAGTCAAACCGTCATAAAAGAACATGATAAATGATCGGTTGACAGAATGAAAGCTAAAGATTGAACATTTTTTTAATGAAAAGAAAAAGAGGAATAAAGCTAAACAATAAAAAAATTTTAATTCTTAAACAACAGGACTGATTATGTTTAAGTTATCATGAATGAATGAATGAATGAGGTTTGTACTAGTTTGTAGTCAAATATTATTGAGAAGCAAAAACTATTCTCCTTAGAAGTTTTATTATGATTTTGATATGGTTAGGTTCGAAAACAGCATATCCTGTTGGCAACAGAAAGATAATTGTTGTTCTTCATCACGCTTATCTTCAAGATTTACTAGCAAGAAATTTAATAGATACCTTTGCACTTCGTCTACTAATTCTTATTAAAGAACTAATAAGCAGAAGATTTTAAGATACAGTTATCTGGCCAGGAGATAATACACAGTAAATTATCGAAGAATGATACGTAAAACTTTATCGAAGACTTCCTCATTTTGATTTTCAACAGAATAGAAATTGTCATCTCACTTTCAAAGGCTTGAGCAAATTCAGGGAAAGCTAATAACTAGCTCTAAAAGTAAATAAAGGCCATCAACAGCGTTGGCCGAGAAGTAATTTGGAAACTGCTTCAACACTACGACATGCAGTGCACAAATCTTTATCAACCTCATTCAACAGCTGGCTATATGACACTGCCATGTGTCAGGTGATCCACAACGGAAAACTCAGCGAGGCGTTCGAAGTGAATACAGGAGTAAGACAAGGCTGCCCTTTTTTTCTTACCGATGATATTCTTAACTGTGGTGGACTAAATTATGCGTCAGACTGTATGTTGGGACCAAGGGGACAGGAATTCTCTGCAATGACCAATGAGAAAACTCTAGAAGATTTGGATTTCGCGTGTAGATAATTTATGTTTAATGTCATGTAAACTAGAAGACTTACAGGCGAAAACCAACTAACTGACAGAAGAGTCAGGAGGCGAAGTTAGGACTGCAGGTGAACACAGAGAAGACAGAGGTGATGAAGATAACCAACCAACCCCAACACCAATGACAACAACCAGCACCAATCACTATCAATGGGATAGATTTGACAGAGGTTACTTCCTTCACTTATCTAGAAAGCATGGTTTCAACCACAGGAAGTCGTAACGGATGAATATGTCAAAGCCAGTCAGTATTGGAAAGGCAAAATACGCCTTCATCAATCTGAAACCAGTTTGGAAATCTTCTGCACTTCTCAGCATAAACAACGAAATTCGGAATTTCAGTACCAACGTTAAGTCAGTCAGTACTTCTATATGGGTTAGAAACCTGGGTGTAGCGTCACGAAAAGCATTTGCAACAAGTTACGGACTTTTATCAACAGCTGCCTTCACTGGCTCCATACTGAAGATTAAATTGCCAGGTAGCGAGAAAGAATTAGCAACAAGAAACCCTGGCAGTAAACTAACCAAGGGCCGATCGCTCAACAAATATGTAGGAAAAAATGGAGATTGATTGGGCATACGTTGAGGAGGCCGTCGAGTGACATCGCGCGCAATGCAGGCCACCATTCGAGTGGAATCCCAATGGGAAACGAGTGGGTCGTTCGAGGAGGAGATGAGAGATTATGGACAATCGTGGGCCTAGCTGAAGAGGACAGCAGAAAACAGATTAAAGGGGAGATGTATTTCGAGCCCTATGTTCCACTTGGAACCCAAGGGAATAATCATCTTAATGTTAAATTGACTACTTTTTAGACACTGTACCTTACAGTTGATCTTCCAATTAATATTTCTAAATAGGTTTTAATACAGTTATTTATTTAATCAGTAACCAGTCGTTTTATCCACCTTAACGAAATAACTAATCTTGAGGTTTTCTTTCAATATCTTCATTTGTTACATGGCCCCCATTTCCCTGTTTTGTTTTAATATAATTGGTATTAGCGCGTCATGCATCAAATGTATTTCTTGTCATCACATTTTGAGTAAATTATTGTTTGTCAACTTTGAATTAATGAAATACACTAACAACAAAATGTTATATAAGAAAGTAAAACAAGTGGGTCATTAATGTAGAACACACTTAGCGCTTCTAAGCCATTTCTGGTCATACTGTTTCTTCATTTTCAGGACAGTTCATCTCAACTAAAACATTACTCAGCTGTATTGAACTTCTAACCTCGACTAGTTTACTAACCAGTTATAAGCCCGAAAAAAAGAGAAGGTTGGGCATGGGCCTAGCGATCCTACCCTGGAAAATCAACCCAATTGCTGCAGATACTCCAAACCACAGAACCCATTCTTCACTGTGAAAAGACAGACGGAATTATGCGGGTTAGTGAAAGGCTTTGGGAAGCTAGTCAGACGATGTGTCTTCTTCCGACGAAAGCGAAAATAAGCATGGGGACATGGAATGTATTTGGAGCTAAGAAAGCTGCTCAGACTGCAAAAGAATTGAGGAGATATGACAATGAAGTGCTTTGAATCTGTGATAGAAGGTGGAATGGATGTAGACTCTCCAGATTGCTAACTGGAGGATAGTGTATTCATATAAGAACAGAATTCAGCCACTGTAGTACAGCGTAACTCCACAATAGACTAATTTGACTAAATATAACAGATAGTGACACAGTATCATTTATTGCTAGAAACATCATCAGTAAATACATAATAGTGTACCACTGTATGCTAGATCAAATAAAATTATCTCATTGCGATGCGTTTAACCTGCTAATAGCAAACAAATGGTCACATTAGATTTGGTTTGTCAAATAAAATATTATCACCAATTTAAATTAGATAAGCCACATAGACGTAGTACAAAGATCTGGTCTAAAATAGTACAGTCTCGGGAAAATTTCAGACATATCAGTTGTCAAACGTTAAGCATTAAATTTATAATTTGTTTTGCTGGCATTTGAAAGCTTTTCCGAAATAAAATAAATCAAAAATTTCATCGATACAGCTTCATGATTTTTAAAATGTTTATAAGCTATCCCAGAGATTTGTTGTGTGCGTTTTTCTTTTAAAAAAATGTCACATCACCCATCTTTTTTTCTGAAAAAAAGTCCATGCACTTTCATTTTCATCCGTTTAAATAATCTTTGTATGAAAGTTAGTATGTGCACTGACGTTACTGTTGGATATTCTTGTATCTATTAGTCTTGAAGTACATTCATTAATGTGTTTGAACTAATTTAATAGGGAAGTTACCGCAGAGAAAATTAAATGATGACCTCAACAGCATTCACTGTATCTATTGACTAATATTAGATGTATCTTCCATAGTGTGACAAAAATGTACTTACTGTAATGGATTGTAAAGTAATTTGATTTAAAAGTTTTCATAAGTGTCCGATATGTACATTTATACATGATATGTGAAAAATTAGGATTTCATACGGACTTTGAGTGTGATACTAATTGAACATAACCTGAATTCTTTAAGATCTGTGGTTTTTTGTAAAGATTAGGATGAAGGAAAACACTCTTTTCAGAAATATTGCAGACTGTATCATAGTGACTGTATGTCAACAGTCCTTTACATAAAAACGCAAAGTGGCAAATGAGTACCTAATCAACGGGATTCTATCGATACTGTAGGCTAGACAGCTACACTACTTGCTATCCAACCACTGTGTGACATACGTAATCGAGTCCTTCATGTAGTGGTTGTATCTTAAAAGTCTTGGAGTTAAAATTACTGATATTATGACTTAGCAGTGAAGGCATGAATCAGGCAGGCAAAATAAGTCTCCTCAATGTTGTTTGTACACTTCTTTGATGAATGCTAACTAGGGAGAAACCTACCTTCTGTTACAAACTCCCTTTAGCACTAAGTGAATTCACACATCTTTTCGGCACAGAATATTATGTGAAAGGTTTTGACAATGAAATGCAACAAATATCCTCAAAAATGTGCATAGTTTTTAAAAGATGATGAAAATGGAGTTATTTTCATAAATTTTCCGTAGAAGGCCGTTTTTCCTATGAAATAAGTAGTTATACAAGTATACTTAACTTTTCAAATAAAACTATCTGAAGTTGTGAAGGTTTTTATGTACCAGACAGAGGCGCCAAAGTCATATGCGTAATCACTGTATCGAATCAGTTAGTAATTCATATTAGCCGTTTTGATGTTAGCTTTTAGGGAATTAAGACAGGCTAAAAACTCATGACTCTGGTCTCAGTTAATAAGTTTTATGACGACTGTTCAACGTGGACAATTATTACTGGAAAACACCAGTGCCAACAAAATTTTTTTCTGCTTGCTAACAGACTAATAACCATAAGAATAAAGGTTTGATAAGAATTATGGAACGTATGTATTTGCAAATAAAAAGTACAACAACCTCCTATACATTATAGTATTTCGCTGTTTTAAGCTCAAATCACTTGGTAACACAACAGTTTTTCTGCATTTCTTATGCAAATGAAAAGACTGACATATTTAAGAAACGAAATAACCTTTTATCGCTTCAGTTTTCTGTTGAAATAACTGATGAAAAAGGGTTAGTTTTGTGTATTTTTGGGTATTTCTACGACCATCCGAAATTTGTTACTGTGAGAATCTCAAGTAATCAAATATCATGCTGAAATAAGCATTTTTGGGAAACCCACACACAACGTAATTAAAGTCAACTTATTGTTTTAATCAGTGGGTAAGATTGTAGAAGTAAATTGTGTGCGCATAGAAATGGTGATAAACAACAGTGACACCACCTCATAGGGAAGGACAGATAGAGAATTATGATTTTAAAAGGATGAAGTATTTGAGACATAAATTGTGATTACTTTTTTTTAATGTTAAGAGACGAAGAATTATTCCAGCAAAATACTTAAACAGGAAATAGAAAATTTTAATTTTGCTGTATTTCACCGCCACGTGTTCACTTGTCATTATGAATACAATTGAATAAACACACTCCTATAGATATTTTTCTAAAATCATTCAAGAGACCGGAAAATGAACTTTTCAGTCGAACGGATGAATGCGTATAATGACATATCCCACATCAAACTAACAGTGAAGTTTGTGGTATAGACTACTTTTTTTCAGTACGCTAAATGCAGTTTGTTAGCATATTACAGAATTTAGCATATAGCAGTGATAGGATAAGTGTAGAATGACTCCAGTATATTCATATACTTAGTTATATAAGTATTATACAAACTACCCTATTCATATGCTACAGGCGCTAAATTACAAAGCATTAAATTTGTACCAGACTTTTTATCTAGTAGTCTAATTGTAGACAGTTTATTTTATCATAACTTAAAACGCTTTACAGGTACAAAAGACTTTCTAACTTATTTCACTAAGAAGTGATTGGATCGGTTTCCAACTATGTCTACCTTTTCCGGTACAGTAAACGCAAAAATTACCTTGTACTGAGCTTCAGACAACACGTACAGCAGAGATTTACCCAATCCGTTGTACTACCAAGGCCTTAAAATATTTTTGGTTTGTATGGTAATGTGGTTTATAACCCATATTCGTTCTTTTGTTTTCCTCTCCTTTTTCCTTTCAAACTCATAAATTTAAAACATACTTTATACATATTGTTAATCTGTTACTCTTATGAACAATATTCCTGTCTCCAGGGGCTTTTAGTTTTAGTGGTAATCATTTCTGAGCAATGCTAATCACTCACTGTTTTGAGATTACGTAAAACTACTTAAATAAGCTTCATAAGATTCATGAGCGTTTGGATGACTGACTGGTTTGAACGTAGAACTTTGCATAGATGTGCAGCAGTTCGAGTTGCCACCATCCATCCATGTAGCACATAAAGCAAAAGAAGAGAGTAAAGAGAGGTTCAAAAGAGATAATAAACAGGAATATGAGGCAAAAACAAGAAGAATATGGAAGAACAATGGAATCTTATTGGATATTATAAGTCAGAAAAGTGAATGCATTCGCACCATTGATAACGATTTTGAGCCATATCACCAATTGTCTCCGACCACTGGCTTTTACCATCCCGAGGACCCCAACCAGACAGTAGTCTACATCTCCCTACATGGCTTAAACTAACTTTTATGGATTTCATTGACTAATGAAGTCATATTTTGTTTTGACCACCACTGGCTGTTTTATAACTTGGTCCATCCTATGATGGATCGAGGAAGGCGTTGGCTAGGCCAGGCATACGTAACACATGTCCTAACCATCTCAATCGGTGTAAATTCACAACGTCGTCGATTGATTCCCCGACCTTACCTAGAACCCGACCGATGCCTCACCTCAATATTGCTCACACTATTGTACCACTTAGCACGAAAGAGAGAACGCAGACACCCATGATCAAAGACAGCCAGCCTTTTCATGTCTTTCACTTTCATTGGCCATGTCTCACAGCCATAAAGGAGGATACAGCGAACTGCTGAGCAGTCCATACGCCTTTTGGTCGATAGCCAGATATCACGTCTTTGCTAGAGACGGCGTAAGTTGGCATATGCGAAAAGAGCCTTCTGTATCCGTGCCGAGATTTCATTAGCGATCAACCTTCCGGTACTGACTGATGCAATTCCCCAAATAAGTATTTGGATATCAGCTTGATGGTTGAGTAGTCAACAGGTTCACCATATAACTTGGAGTCCGTGAGTTAGACCACAAGTGGGTTCATTGGTAAGCATTACTGAAGACTTCTTAAATTAAATATATATTTGCAACAGTCTTGTGTACTATGCATCACTCTATAAATTTATGCTGAAAATTTTGATGAACGTGTATTGTGATCAGTGCTTATTTTGCATTTTGGATATGTAGCAGGAAAACAAAAATTACCATTAAAATTCCTATCCAGATATCATTTCCATTTGGATATTTCCAACTGAAGCATAAATGCAACATAAAGGCTTTACTTTATTAACTATCTCGTCTAATTGAAGCGGAGTAATTTTTCCGTATATTTTTATTCTTTCATTAATTATTAAGAAAGGTGAATATTACCTTACTGAGATTATTGAAATCAAGCCAACCTGAAATTTTTACGTAAAGTTAATAAGTCAAGACTAAATTTTGTGGATGAAACAAAGTAGGAAATTTAGAATCTAAGTTAATCCAAATTTAATTTTTTTGAGAATTTTTCCGACAGTGTGTAAACTCAATGTAATTTAAGTCGTCTATTATCGGCTTACTTTATTGCTTAAGTGATACAGAAAACCTTATCGTAAATGAAAGTATTGCAAACCAGTTGTGTTGAACATTAACCGCATTTAAGTAAAATTGATATTCTTATTGCAATTCCATGGAAAAGTTTTATACTGAAAGAAATTCTAAATTACGTTCAGATGGTTCAATTTATTTACTCTTTTATCTTTGAAGAGATGCACTGAGACATGATATCATGTGTACAGTCCTTGGTTTTTGGTGCTGCATGAACTCCTTTAGTCAAGTCTGGAATATGGTCATGAAGCTAGATGACCCACCAACGTGGTGAAATTTCGATTCATAGTAGATAATCAGCGGCAAGCAACAGGAAGCCTAGAACCTAGGATGATAGAATTCCACGGCCACATACACTAAGAACTTGACGAATAACATTGGTTACACCCTTGTGCTCAGTCAGCGTATCCGGTACAGTTCTATAAGGGGTCACTTGGGAGTCTGAATAGCTGAGCGGTGTTGTCTAAGACTGTAGCACGTGGCCACACAAGTTGTGGTGTCCAAAAATGTCACTTATTTTGAGGTTGTAAATACACCAATAAGTACGAACTCACAGTCCATGGCTTTCTGTTGATAGCCCCTGACTACTGAACATAGTGCGTCGGTGGCACAGTCGTTAGGACTCTCACCGACCATGCACATGATCCGGGGTTCGATCCCCTGCCGACGCACACCTGATATCTGTGATCGGCCTGTAAAATTTGGGCTACCGGTATCACATGCTGAAAATCCCAAGCCTGTACCAAAAAATACGGTGTGGAATCAAGCTGTAATCAAAAATAATAAAATAAAAGATATAGGCAGTACTGCTGTTAGAAGGAAACTGGTAGAACCGATCTTTTATACCTGTTGACCATTATTTCCAGTTGAAGTCACTAATAAATTAAGATGAAAGAAAATATTACCCTAGAAATGATCAATTTCCTTTGCCAGCGGTTCAAATGTGTTTTTGATGGATATGTATGGTAAAGATGCTTTTAAATTCAGTCGAATTCGTATATATACACAGGCTATGAAGAAGAGAATTCTGAATTTTTCGAAGGTACTTTTTTCTAGTTTCACTTCTCTTTTTATCATGTATGGACACCATATTACTGAATTATTACAAAATCAAAGCATACTGAAGCCAAGAGGAGAAACAGAGTATTTAATCCTATGAAAAGAAATATTTATAACAAGTAATCATTTAATTTTCCTCATTCTTAAACTAACACAGAACCAACGATGTTTCAAGTTTCCCGTGATAAATTATGCATTACTGACACAAAAATGAAATACACACAATGTTGTACCTAAAATCATTAATTCATTGCAAAACAAAATGTTTAACATTTAAACAAAACGGAGAAAATAGCTTGTTGACAAAATTTTAGGTTGCCGTTGGCATAATTGAACATAGAAATGACGCATTTTAAGTTTTCCAGACTCATCGATTAAAACTGCTTGCCTGGTTTTGTGTTAAAGCTGGAAATTATGGAAAGAATGATGTGAAAAACTGAAAACATGAATAAATAGATGTTTTGTTCCAAATAATGGTTTTGAGCACCTATTTGGTCACACTTTGAGTTTCATTTCTATCTAGATTATAAAACGTGTTATTTTCGGTAGTGCAACTTAAGGCCAAGTGAAATTTCCACCTAGAATTAGAACTTACAAGATATAGCAACTCAAATCCTTTTTCTTTCTTTTTCTTTCTTGATGGATACATTCTCCAGCACTCTACTATTTATTTTGAAAATACCCATAAGTGATAAAAAGTCAAGGTACTATATTATAAAACATTATCATATATATTCTTGATTGTCATTTTGCATTATTCTCTTCATATTTTTGGAAAGAGAATTATTATTAATAATAATGCATTGGATTCTAAATGGAAAATTGGGTTTTAGCTGCACATCTCCACTGTATCTTGTCCTCCATAGTCATTTTTAGCTGGCTTCAATTGCCCACAAGCTTTCATTTCCTATCTTCCAACTTGTCATTTCCTATTCGGCTTCCACTCATGGGTCTGGCGCATGATGTCAGTCAACGGTCTCCTGAGCATGCATCCAAACCATCTTCACCTTCTCCATATTCATTGAATGGTAGGTTCCTGGTTGTTTTGTTCCCAGAGTTCCTTGTTATTTATCCTTCTCGTTCGACCATGTGACCTTCAGTATGAGGCGCAGGCAGCTGTTGAAGAAATTCAGATGACGACGGAAGTCAGCTGTGATAATATACAGTCTTGTTTTACTCCTGTCGTCAACTATAAATGCTTTGCTGGGCTTTCTGTTGTGAGTCACTCGGCATATGACATCATCGTATAACCGCTGAATGAGAGTTATAAAGGTTTTAGGCACTCTGTAGTGTCGAATCAGTTTCTAAATTACTTCTTAGTCAGAACTATCAAGGACCTTTCCACAGTTAATAAATCTGAGACAAGGTTCACTGCTATGTTCAATGATGATAGGTAGCGTTGTAGTTTCACCCACACACCAACAATTCAGTTCTTGCAAAGGATTAAGCTGATCTTCTTTGATAGTATTTCTTCCGGTCGGCTGATACCATTTTTTCTTTTGAGACCTTCTGCAATGGTACTGTTAGCATATCTGCTGAGGTCTTTTGGGGAACAGTAATGCTAGTAATATTATAATATAGCAAGAAGTGAAAAAACAGTTGATAAAATCCCTTGTAGAAATAAAATTTAATTTACATAATTTCGCCATCATGTGCATCTACCAGCATGGCGAATCCTGTGGAGCCATTTACATTGTGTGTTTGGCAAGATATGTTCACTGTCCTATTTCCAAACACCAGCCAGCATGGTTAGGCAGAGGGCAAGTAAAGTCCATCCATAGCTTTATTTTAACTATTATAATCAACCTGAAGAAGACGAAGAAGAAAGAAATTCGTACACTCACTTTCTTTATCGTAGCCATTTCTCCCTTCCCCAATCCTCTTCACAAGTCATTAATTTAAGTTATTAATTATTCTTATTTTTAAAATTAAAACCAGACATATATGCGAACAATAATGTTTTGAATTAGATCTTTCTCTGGCTTTACTGTAATATAACCTGATATACATAAACCGATGACGATGAACTTGTGGATAAAATACGTGTTAAACTGCAAGTTATATCACGGAATGACTTCAGTAAGAGAAAAAGTGAAAACTGTGAAGTACTGGACAGCTGTATCGTCCTGGTTTGGAACTCTTCACCTGTACGCACGTATAACCCTTATAAATCTATCAAGATAACCCATTTTTATCAACACACAAACTTTTAAAATATAAGCGCCTTCTTTCCCTATTTGTGAGTCATCTGACCAAATGACTTTGTAGCGGATTAGTATAAAACTGAAGAAATGTGTATGTTCTTTTACAGACGTAGTTTTTCTGTGAACATCTACTGAGTCAACCATATGCTCAACCGAACAACAAGAAAATGTAACTTGCCACCACTTTCTTTTTCGCAAATGAAAATGAGTGACGGACATGAATCAGCATCTCGTCCTTGTCTTCGTTCTGATCAGGAATAATAAATGTATCGTTCACATAACTGGTTCTAATGAACCATTCTAAAGCTTATCAAAGAAAACCAGTCCCAAATTTCGGCCCATTGAAATACCGTCTATATATCTGCAAAAATTGTTATTGACTGTTAAACATACATCCATAGTATATCTTAGAAGTAGTTTCTTCAAAATAACAACCGGAATTTCAACATCAATCTGTTTTTCTAGTATCCAGTGGCATACAAATTTCACCGTCTCATTCGATAGTATAGTAGTGGACAGTGATGAATTAATATCCGCTAAATTGAAAATAAATTCGAAGATATCTTTCAAACTATGGATTAACCATCCTATTATTCTGCCTAATTCATCTTTAATTGTTCTTAAGTGATCGATTTTAATAATTTGGTCATTCGTTTATTCTTCTCATTCTACAACTAATAAATTATGCATTGTGTAATCACCCGTTGTAATTTTCATAAATACTTTCTACCCTTCAAATTTATCACCACTGAATTGGTAAATTACGTATTATATATGTATATATATGTATTATAGCAGAGTCACTGATGAGGATTTAATTGAAAAGCAAATAATTTTTTGCTCAGTTTTTTATTTCTCTCAAATGTTTAAATGGAGACTTTTGCCCTCTTAAAGAAAATGAAATAAAAAATAATTTTAGTATATGCGTTTAAATTACCTGGTTCCACGCCTAGTAGAAATCACGGTCTTCTGTCTACCTAAATTGCAGAAAATGTTAATCCAGTTTTGTTCACTTTTATGAATGAATGAATGGATGAAAGTGCTAACGATGAAGTTTAACATTGGCAGTTTTCAATTCTAGCTGCTTTGAACAGATAAATCGCAACTTTAACTTTATGTTGAGACTGAAACTTATCGCCATAAAAAGGAGATATGTAATACCTTCAGGTGCTTTGTTATTATTCTCCATTCTATTGCGGTAACTGGAAAATATTCCATGTCTACACCAGGATCCGTGAAGCAAAATTATACCGGAATTTTCTCCCATGTTTTCGTGTAATTAATACCGTGTACCCTGAGTAGATGTTTTACCTTTAGCAGTATGTATCATAGAAGAGTCAATGGAGTTGCTGTAAGTTTATAATTTTGTTGTTTTTATAAAACACGTATCCATTTGAATAGTGCTGTGACTTTTATTGTAGATACAGTACCATCATATTAACTTTACAGTTATTCTTTCAATTTAGATTTTGTCACGAACCACCGGGGTTCGATCCCTGAAGGGGTTATGTGCATGCAGTGTTGAGGAGTCCAAAGCGAGGACGAAATAGTGCTCCTTGGCTTCCTGTGATTCTTTAAATAATGTTGGTCCGTGATGAAGTCTACTTGAAATTAACCTTATTCCCTGGAAAACTCGAAATCTGAACACTTATTATTTCTGCTTAGAGTGTCAAAAGAATTGGAATATTAAAGACATCGAAATGCACCGGTCACCAATTCTCACTCTCGTACACATTTATCCAAGCGAATTGCATGACTGAGAAAGTTTGTGGCCCAGGTGGACATTTTTAATGTTTTTATGTCGTCTGAGAAAAGCGGATTAGTTGAGAAACTTTCATTCCCCTTTAGTGTTAAATCACAGCTGAAGTATTCCCTAGAAGAACTACGGGAACTTTACAGTTAAACCATTTAGCTTGAAGGACATAAAAACAAGAAAGAATTCTGCATTTAATTTTTTTCTTTTAGACAAAAGAAAAAATGATTCGCGCAATAGAAGTGTCCGCAGAAGATCTCATTTGAAGGTTACTACTTATCTACTATAAAGTAAATAGTTACAAATTTCACAACTAGAATAGGTAGGACATGTTCTGTTGATCTTATACAGCAGAAATTAGAGCAGGTACGTGGCGACACTGACTAAAGCGAACTTCATTAAAATAGAGATAAAGTCTAACCAGTTATCATTTCAAAGAAACCATGGTTCGTGAAACATCATTTCATGGAGCTGTGAAGTTATAAAAATTATGATTATTTATATCAGCTGTAAAAATTACGTTTATACTTGTCCCATATATTACCACTAGTTACAATTTCCCATACTTTATAATGCTAAGCGTTAAAAGAATCTGACCTAAAACAATGTTGAATCGAATTCGTCATTTGCTAATTATAACTGTTCTATATGAGACATTACGACAGTTTCCTTTAAGGAAACAAAAATATTCGGATTTTAAATGTGACCTGTGGAATACGATAAGTGGAACTCTAGAAAGCAAGTGAAATAGCATGATGCTTTATACTGCTGACTGGCTAATCTGAGTAGGCACAAATCATTTACGCCAAATACTAGTAGTGTCGCCCGCTGATCTGCAGAAGCTCACAGGACAAGATCCCGGACCTTCTATGTGTGTATATCAGTTCACCTGTTACTGTGGAGCCGGGTACATCGGTCGTTCGACACGCATTCTATCAAAGAACACTATTCAGCGTGGCTGCAGAAAGGAAGTAGTGGCCGTATAAGGAGTGCAATAATCGAACATATCGTCATCACTGGTCATTCCATCAACAAACGCCTCCTTCAAAGTAATCTACAAAGTGAAGAACAACCTGCCAAAGACAATATGTTTCCGTCTTCTTTGCATTGCAGAAGCCCTAGCCATTCAGTTAGAAGAACCAGAACTATGCATACAAAAGAAAATTATTCAACCACTTCTACTATCATCGTAACAACTCTGTTGATTTGACTTAACTTTTGCTTGTATGCTTATTTTTCTAACTATTTAAAACTCTTGCGTAATTCCGTATGTTATCTTGTTTCCATGTTCACCTTGAGCACAACTCTTTCATCAAACTATTCATGTTATTACATAACTCTTCTTTAACAGTCGTTTGTGACAACTTATCACTTTTGTTACTACCCTCTGATATCAACATCCAATTCATCTGAATTTACTAAGTGTATTTTCGTTTGGCAAATTTAATGTACACACACATACAAAACAACCATATATGTATGCGATTGTACAGCTATGAAAATGAATTCGCCGAAAAGAGATTCTTCGCTAAACTACCGGTCTTCTGTCTATTAGTAGTGTGTAGCATCGCGATACTTCACTTGCTTTCTGTATTTCTATTTATGATATTCAATAGATCATATATTATAATCTTTTGGCTCCCAAAGGAAACTGTCATGGTTTCTCTTATTGAACTGTGCAGTATGCAAATAACGAATTAGATTCTATATATTACCAGTTCACCCAAGTAGTTAGTCGGAACTGGAGCGTTTGGAACTGAATCAGCTGTCTGAGCTGATGTGAACCAGGCACAACGTAGTTCATCTCCATTAGAAACCAGCTAAACGGTCGTCCAGAGTCTGGATCACTTCGACCTGTCTAGCAAATGGGTTAGTGATTTCCAAATACTTATACCAATTAGTCAGTAGTATATGGCACCATGCTATTTGAAAACAATGTTTTTCGCTTTCATTTATTCTTCATTGCTTTCATGTATACATCAGTTTGCCTTACAGTGTTTTTGCGCATTAATTTATACTGATAACTTTATGGTTTTGTGATTATGCCAAAGTTACATAAACCCTGAAACGTTGAATATGTAAATGTGTATATCCAATGAAATTATTCATGTTAGAAACATGATTCTTTCATACACCGTTTTTGAAATCTTCGGATGGGCTTGAATAAAGTGCAGTCCAATTCTACTTATAAATAATTCATTGATAAATGACAAAGGAATTCATAAGAGACCGTGTAAGTATGGCTGATCAGTTGTTTTGGATACCATGAGACTATTTTCTCAGTATACTCAGATCTCACTAGAATAACTGATGTCAACACGTAGTCAACTGGGAAAACCTAGCAGTTTATGAATTATTCGAGCGATGTCTTTTTGTGCAGTCTAACATCCATGCGAATCATTTTATGTACACATATAATTATCAAACTGCAATAATAAAAAAAATTGGCTGGATGTGAAAATATTTAAATAATACATGTGATGTACAAGGAAAAAGCATAAAATACATACTAATTGAGAGGTGCAGATATGTTCAGATGTGAAATTGCATTTTCTCTTGACATTTTATTAATTAATTCTGTTTATTTCTGTGGCACTATATTTGTCTGTAGTCCCGTGACAACACCACTACTACTTCTAAAGAAATTCACTTTCCGAAGCTTAACGTTTGTTACCCACCATATACCATATTTAATTGAAACTCGATAAGAATATTCAGTGTATATTTAAGAAAATTCTTCACCATATTATATTATTATTTATTATATTATTATTCCCTTGTGCTCCTAGTGGAACACAGGGCTTCAATAACGCATCTCCACTTTAATCCACTTGGTGTTGTTCTCTTCAGCTGGGTTCAAGATTGCCACAATCTCTCATCTCCTCACACGATCTTCTCCATGTCACCCTCGCACTGATGATCCACTCGTCGCTTTCCACTGGGATTCCCTTCGAGTGATGGCTTGCATTGAGTACGATTTCATTTGATGGCCTCTTCAATGTATTCCCGATCAATCCCCATTTTCTCCTACATATTTGTTGAGCGATCGGTTCTTCGTTGGTTTGTGCACACAATTACTTGTTGCTTATTCTTTCTCTCTGGTCAGCCATTTGATCTTCAATATGGAGCCAGCAAATGTGGCAGCTGTTCATAAAAGTCTGTAACTTGTTGGATATCCTTTTCGTGACACTCATTGCAAGTTTCTGACCCTTATAGAAGAACTAACTGACTTCATATTTGTGTTGGAAATCCAAATTTCGCTCTTCACGCTGGCTGAGTGCTGAAGATTTCCAAACTGGTTTCAGATTGATGGAGCTGTATCTTGTCTTTCCAATTCTGGCTGGCTTCAACATCCTTATCAGTTCCGACTGCCTGTGGTTGAAGCAATGCATCCTAGATAAGTGAAGGAAGTAACCTCCTTCAAATTTCTCCCTTTGATGGTGACTGATGCTGGTTTTTGTTGTTCCTGTTGGTGGTGGTTGGTTATTTTCACCACCTCCGTCTTCTCTGTGTTCACCTGGAGTCATGTCTCCTCTGCCTGCCTCTTCTGCCAGTTTGTTGATTTTTGCCTGTATGTCTTCGAATTTGTTTGAAAATAGACATAAATCATCCACACGCAAAATTCAGATCTTCTAGAGTTTTCTCATCGGTCAGTGCAGCATATTCCTGTATTATTGCTACACACACTCTGACGCCTCATTCAGTTCACCACAATTAGGAATATCATCGGTGATAATAGGCAGCCAGCTTGTCTTACTCCTGTATGCACTTCGAACGCCTCGCTGAGTTTCCCGTTGTGGATCACCTGACACATGGCAGTGTCATATAGCCAGCTGTTGAATGAGGTTGATAAAGATTTGTGCACTGTATGCAGTAGTGTTGAAGCAGTTTCCAAATTACTTCTCGGTCAACGCTGTCTGTCGAAGGCCTTTTTGAAGTTGATGAAATTGAGGTAGAGAGGCAGGTTGGACTTCCATTCTATGCTTTTTTCTGTGATGACGATGTGTAGAGATGTAATTTGGCCAGCAAGTGATTTGCGTTTCTTCACTAAAAATCCTTAGTAAACAGTAAATTATTCCCCTACTAATTCAAGAACATTTTGTATCCATAACTGAATACCCGTTAAAAATGCATCGCACATTATTTATCCTATTTGTAATTGAATGTAAGTGAGATTTTCTAAATATTCTTATTTAGTTAAGCTTTGATTGAACATATATTAATTTATACCTGCCAATGAACTGAAGAAGACTGGTGAGTCCATTAATGGATAAGATTTTATTTTGATAAATCTCACTGTACAAAACTGTGTGATTTATCAAAATAAAATCTTATCTATAATGGAGTTATTATTACTCCCTTTGGTTCCGAGTAGAATATAAGACTTCAGCAGTACATCACTACTTTGTCTTGTTCTCTGCAACCCTCTTTAGCTGATTCCACGAATGTCCATAAGCTCTCACCCTCTACTCACACAATCTCCTCCATGTCACTTTTAGATGCCCAACTCGTTGTTTCCCATCCGGGTTGCTGCGCAGCATCTGTATTATTAGTATTATTATTATTTCCTAATGGTGAAGTCAGTGTTAATTTTGTGACTTCCTCAATGTGCACTGTATTATGTTTCAGGGAATACTACTACTGCGCTCACCAGTCTTCTTCAGTTCTACTACAGTGCCCAAGTTTTATACTTATAATAATAATAATAAGTCACCGCCTCTATTTTATCACACCTTCTCAGTGTCGTTACCTTTTCCTTCCGCTTCTTTTCTGCAAACACACAAATTACCACTAGTTTTACAAAGATGCTACCCTATATATTGCTTATATGTATTCATAAGTAGCATATTCAACCTTAGTACATCAATGGAATGTAGTTAAGCATACCCTTAATTCTAGAAGGTGCATAAGTATTTTTACTATCTTTATTTTAAAGTAATTTAATTCCATTTTATTTCATACTACTCATACCACTGTGATAACTGTCATAACATATTTCAACTCATATTCCTCTACTCCAAGCAGTGGACTAATAACGCCAACAGTTATTCTTCTCATAGCGTGTTAAATTTATATATATATATATATATATATATATAAGTACCTGGTAGATTGGTCTAATCAATCTAAAAGCATAGAAAGAGAATCATTCCGCTTACAAACTGATGGAAGCATTTCACTGCCTCCTTGGTTCACATGTGTAAATTTTCGTCTCCAAGATACTATCATGTTCTTTTAATATTTCCTTTTCACTTTATGCAGTGTGAATGAAACAATTCTAGGCTATGACCTTTGCTCTTGTCATGCTTTTGAAAACAGATTATTTCAGGACAAACGAAAGTAACATAAATAAATTAGTCATAGGTGTGAAATTTTTTTCTAAATTTTCACACTTCTCTTTTCAATTTATGTTTTGTCTTTCTAGAAACAGGGGTTGTTTTTCTTTATTAGGTTACATTATGTTGTCAGTTGATGAATATGCTTCGTTTTTACATTACATCATTATATTTCTTTCTTATAGTAGTAATTTTTCACTGTCAAATGCACTCAATGCTAATTCTAAGTCAAAAGTCTATGTTAACCTATGATAATACGGCTGTGTGGTTAAAGGGAAAATTCGATTCGCTTTTACATCAGTAGATGATTTATGAAAACTTATAATGCAAGTAAAATTCTCGGTTTCGTAGAAATTAGCTACAGATAAGTACGACAAAACGAAATAAGGTAATACAGTATATACAGTACAAGAATAAAAAAAGATTCGATTTTATGACATCACTTAAAGAAGATTAACCATTGTACCGCTTTATAAACTTCATGTAAACGACTCTTCCATTACTTCGCTTCCTGTAACTGGTGCCTCCCATGGTATTGTTCTTTGTGATTTTCTCTTTTCTTTCTTCTTACATTAATTGTCGACTTTGTTAAGTGTGCCAGTGGTCTAACTGTTTCCATTAAGATTACCTCTCAATCAGATTGTTCCAAAATGAACAGCTTTTTATCAGAAATTACTGATTGGCCCTTATCAAATGGATTTAAGCTGAATCCTTCCAAATGTCGGATTGTTAATTTCACTTTCATGATTTACATGAACTGATTCATCTCCATGACTATTGCATCACAGAAGGCATTGAAACTAAGTCGAATGTTAGGTACTATGAATTATGTTATTCCTCTGATCCTTACTGGTCTTCCCATATCTTATTAATTTCTACGTAAATATAGCCTAATCTCTACTTTAATGGTTTTGTAACTCTTGTAGTCTATCTATTCTTCATTATTTCTCCTAATTAATCTTTCTTGGGCTACTTAAGAAAGACTTTGTTACATTACGAATAGCACCAAAAGCTGTCAGTTGGACGAGTGGAGCGTCGCTAAGATAACTCATAAATACTGTTGTGAACAGACACGAAATCATGCAGAAAAATGGTGATTATCATCACCTCCTTCAAGCACAACGCTCCCCTTGTATTTCATCAGGTAGGACTAAGAGAAATTAGAAAAGACCCTTTGTTTGGATGAATCAATATAAAAACTCAACGATATCTTATTTAACACGTATTTTATGTGATGCGAAAAGTTTTAGGCATGAAACTACTAACTTACTGCGAAACAGCAAATAGACGGTACTTTTTATTCTTCATATTACAGATATATTGCTGTCACAATTTCTATTAATTTTTAATTTTAATTTTATATTAACATTTTTACTGACATTATTATTTATGTAAATGTCCTGGTAATTGTTTTTCCCTTAAGTATTAGGTGCAATATTGTGCTACATGCTGAGAATTTCACATTGTATCAGGTATACTGATTCAGGGTAAAGTCATTATTATTATTATTATTCATCCCTAATATTTTTAATTATTCTTTTGATACTGAGAATCGAAATCTATCTAACATATGACCATAATTGCAGTAGAAGTGAAGGCTGTTGAATATTGCACTGTTGTTATACGTTTTCAACCTCACCTAGTTAACTAACTCGCTAGTTTTCCAGCTGGTCCCAAACCTTGGTAAAGAGGAAGGGTTGGGCATGGGGCTAGTGAACCTACACTACTAAACCCACCAAACTGCTACAGAAACTTCAACACAAAATTTATATTAAAAATACGAAAAATTCAAAGAACGATTTTAGTCCTCCCTGGAATCGGTGACGCGAAAGGACGCCGTGGGTTGGTGAAAGACTTCGGGAAGCCAGTCAGCCAACCGATGTGTCTTCACTCGATGAAAGCAAGAATAAAAATGGGGATGTGGAATGTTCGTACAATGTATGAGGCTGGGAAGGCTGCCAAGGTAGCCGAAGAAATGATAAGATATGACCTAGAAGTGCTGGGAATCTGCGACAGCAGATGGATTGGATGTGAAGTGTCAGAATTGTCAACTGGTGAGTCAGTAATCTACTCCGGTCTGGTCACACAGACGACAACCACAAGCACACTGAGGCAGTGAGTGGATATCATGATGTCACCAGTGGCAACCAAAGTCCTGATGCAGTGGGAATCAATCTCCTCTTGCAGGATCATGATTGCAAGATTTAATTCAAAAGACAGGAAGGAAGGTCATAATCATCCAATTCTACAAACAACGCGGAACAAGAGAAGAAGGAAGACAACTACAAGCAATAATGGACAACATCCCCAATGGTGACATCAAAATCCTTATGGGCGATATGAATGCCAGCCAAAGTGGGAGCAGATAATACAGGAAGAACACTCACCATGGGTCGAGAGACTCTCGAAGAAATGAATGATAATTGAGAACTCTTCCTAGACAGCCGAGCTTTCAATGATTTGGTGACTGTAGGTGGCTTGTGCAAACACAAAAATATACACATGACGAGTGACATGGATTTCGTCTGGCGGACACACCAAAAACCAGATAGATTTGATCTCAATGCTGCTCAAGGAAGTGGAGACGCAGCCAGTCTGCTGGACAAAATGTCGAGAAGGGGAGCAGATGTGAGCAGGCTCAAACCAGAATCTAGTTCAAGGAACTTTCAAGGTGAAGCCGAAATCCTTCAAAACAACTGGAGACAGGCCAATGTAATTCAAGTTCAACATTCGGAAACTGAAAGACAAAACTACAAGTGATGCCTTCACTATAGATCAGATCAGAGCAAAGTCGGAGACACTACGTGGTATCACTGAGGAAACCTGAGTGGAAGAACATTGGAACTCTGTGAAGGTGATGTTCAAGGAAATCTGTACAGCTGTTCTAGGAAGAAAGAAGAGGAAAGACAAGGAATGGCACTCAATGGGTACTAGGAAGCTAATCAAGGAGAGGATGATGGTGAAAGAGAAGAAAACTCAGTGCAAAGATGGACCAGAGAAGGACAGTCTGAGTTCAATGTACACTGCACTGAATAAAGACAGAGGTGAAGAAGAGTTCTAGGAAAGGAAAAAGACAATTCTGCAACATACTGCCAACTGAAGCAGAACAGGCAGGCCGCGGGCAGGTAAAAGAGACCTCAGAAAATTATATCAGATGACCAGGTCTCTATCCGGGAAGAGATCAACACAGATGACGAAACCAATAAAAGATGTTCAAGGAAACCAGATTACCCAGAAGGAGAAACAAATAAAACAATTGGCTGATCACTTCAAATGACTCTTGAATTGCCCATCACCTGAAACTCGCCTAGAATTACCACCAACAACAGAACCAACAGCACGCACGGAACAGCCTGCCACTGGACACCAATCATCAGACGAAAGAAGAAATTTTGAATGCAGTCATGCTACTGAAGTTCAGTCGGGAAGGCAGCAGGACCAGACGGAATTCCCCCACCCCAAAGCACTGAAGACGGACGCAGAGACTGCAGAGGAT
This sequence comes from Trichobilharzia szidati, assembly GCA_944472155.2. Classification (NCBI taxonomy): domain Eukaryota; kingdom Metazoa; phylum Platyhelminthes; class Trematoda; order Strigeidida; family Schistosomatidae; genus Trichobilharzia; species Trichobilharzia szidati. Next base: position 128,293,718 of record OX235271.1, read on the forward strand.
ATGCTGACGCCACTATTGAAAAATGTTTGAAAAGAAGGAAGGAAAGGTGCCAACCAGTTGAAAGAGAGAATGGCTATCTTGTCAAGATTCCAAATAAGGGATACTTAGGCCTGTGCAAGAACTGATATGGAATCAATCTCTTGTCCACACCATGTAAAATACTAAGTCGTATCATTCTGGAGAAAATAAAAGATGCATGTGATGCAGAACTCCTCCCGGAACAAGCTGGATTGAGGAAAGGTAAACCGTCTACTGATTAAATTGCTACTCTACGCATCATCATCGAACAGAGCATAGTATGGCAGTCATAGCCACCTCTCTACCTCAATGTCATCAACTAAAAAAGGTCTTCGACAGACAGTGTTGACCGAGAAGTAATTTAGAAACTGCTTTAACACTACTGCATACAGTGCTCAAATCTTTATCAACCTCATTCAACAGCTGGCTATATGACACTGCCATGTGTCAGGTGATCCACAACGGGAAACTCAGTGAAGCGTTCGAAGTGAATAGAAAAGTAAGACAAGCTGGCTGCCTATTATCACCGATGATATTCCTAATTGTGGTGAAGTGAATAAGGCATCAGACTGTGGATAGCAATAATGCAGGAATATGCTGCACTGACCGATAAGAAGACTCTAGAAGATCTGGATTTTGCGTGTGGATGATTTATGTCTATTTTCACACAAACTCGAAGACATACAGGCAAAAATCAACAAACTGGCAGAAGGGGCAGGCAGAGGAGACATGACTCCAGGTGAACACAGAGAAGACGGAGGTGGTGAAAATAACCAACCACCAACAACAGGAACAACAACAACCAGCACCAATCACCATCATCGGCTGAGATTTGACAGACGTTACTTCCTTCACTTATCTAGGAAGCCTTGTTTTGACAACAGGTGGAACGGATGAAGATATCAAACCTAGCCAGAATCGGAAAGGCAAGATACGCCTTCATCAATCTGAAACCAGTTTGGAAATCTTGTGCACTGATTCAGCATTAAGAGCAAGATTCAGATTTTCAACACAAATGTCAAATCAGTCAGTTCTTCCATGTGGGTCAGAAACCTGACTGTAGCGTCACGGAAAGCATTTCCAACAGATTGCAGACTTTTATCAACAGCTGTCACATTCCCTGGATCCATACTGAAGATCAATTGGTCAGCCGGCCGGAAAGAATTAGAAACAAGAAACTCTGGCTGGGAACAAACCAACATGTGAGAGCCGATCGCTCAACAAATATGTAGGAGAAAGTGGAGATGAATCGGGCATACATTGAGGAGACTGTCGAATGACATCGCGCGCAATGCATGCCATCGCTCGAATGGAATCCCAGTGGGAAGCGACGAGTGGATCGTCAGTGCGAGGGTGACATGGAGGAGATCGTGTGGTGAGGAGGAGATTAGAGATTATGGGTAGTCGTGGTCCAGGCTGAAGAGGACAGCAAAAATTAGATTAAAGTGGAGATGTGTTCTTGAAGCCCTGTGTTCTACTTGGAACTCAAGGGAATAACTATTATTGTTATACGTTTTCATCACTCACAGTAGTTATACTTATAGGGTAGTATTAGCAGTTTAATTCCGAATTTTATATACATGCTCATTTTTCAAATATAACATTATAACCTTTGGTAACTTTAAGTTAGCTATCTTTTATTTCCTAAATAATGGATATATATTTATTTATGCGATCTCGGCAGTGGAAGAGAATAGCCAGATTACTTTTCTCATTTCAATCAGCTGTATAAACCTTTAGTAATAGAAACGGCATCAAATTAGATAATCAGCAGCCAAATTCAAGCCCTTTTCCACTGAATATTTAGTGGCATTAACGGGGGTTATTACATAGCCTTAGTACAAATGAAAACCTGAATCTCAGTGGTGTGATAGGCATCTCATTGACTCACATGAGCTTATAACTAGTGATTTGATTTGGATGCCTAAATGTTATTTTTTTAAGTAGGAAAAGTAGTTCGGTTAAATAGATGTATTGTTATATTTTCAGATAATGTATTAAAGTTCGAAAGTACTTGTAGGTTTATCACAATCTAAGTTCCGTTTGTTCTATCTACTAAACCTTATTATTTTTTTTATATTTAGTAATATAGAAGTCGAATGATGCCTGGATTTGTGGAAAACATTTTCCACTAAATTTAAGACACATATACACATACACTTTAAAAAGTGTCCAAAACATTTTACTGTAAGTATGTTTCGGCAGCAGATTATATGCTTTCTAGAAAGTTCACGACTTATGATGATTCATGATAGAAATTTTGCTTTCATTTTGACATCTACTTTTTTGTCAAAACACTTCTGAAATTTCAATGTTGATTATTTTTTAACGAACCTGAATAAAATCAATCATAATAATAATTTTAACCCCTAACTGAGATCATTTTTGGATTCTATATGGCCTGTGATTTTTCTGTTATTCGCTTTTGTCCTGCTGGTTTAGGATACATTCTGCACACATTCACAATGGGATGAATAAACAGTAAAAAATGCTAAAATGTACAATCATTATGTACAGCGTATTCACTGAAAACCTTCTAACTTTGTAAGTCAGAAATCAATAAAAGGTTCAAGTTTTAGAAAGACACAGACTAATGAAACAAAAATGTATTTTTCGAGTATTGATTTGAGGAGATTTGATTGACTTCAGGCGTGATCATGAACCGACTTCATCTGGAGAACCACTGAATACCCGGGAATATTGAAACTCCGTGTCATCCTCGTCTAGAACTCTTCATCGGTACGCCTCCACGTCCCCGCCAGGGATCGAACTCACCACCTACAAGTTACAAGGCGACCTCGTTGACCATTAAGCCAGTAGGAGAGAATCCAATAGCCCATCAATTCCAACTTCTGCCAAGTCGGAATATATAGCTTAACTGTCAGCTAGTGTCATTAATGAGTATCTGTCCTCACATCCGACTTGGTGGGCCCCAGTGGTTGCGAATTCCCACTAGAACTTCATGAAACCTAATCCTGTAGTCAGTCACCAGTAAACACTAGACTATTTTTTCAAGTACTGATCTACAGGGATTCGATTGATTTCAAGTGTACCGCTGAAGAGTCACAAACGAGGACTATTTAGCCGTCCATGGTTTTCAGTGGTTTCCTAACGGAAGACAGTTCTTGATCGAGCTTGGGATGTATTTTTGTTAAATTTAATGATTGTTGTTCGTTATGATAGAATTTGAAGATGATTAAAATGAAAGATAAAGTAGATTTGACTTGTGCGCAGCAATTTTCTCTCATGTAAAACTTTATCTTCTTATCTCCGTTTTACTAATTGTTAAACTGGTGGTTTTAAATTCCACTAGACTACAAATTGAAGTGCACTGTTATAACTGAATCTTTAACTGTCTGTTTTTTTTTAAACTGAAATACTTTAGGAAATAAAAGCAAAATTTCAATGAACTATTCTTGAACTTCCGTATAGATAATTAGTGATAATCCAAATGCATTTATAATTACAACCAATGTATATATAAAGTTGAGAAAGACTGTTTCTCTACGTTAAATAAACTCTGTTTAGGGGACTGTTTAGTTCAAGTAATATATCATGTACTTATAAGACACTTCAAGGATAGATCAATGAAACCTACAGAACTGCATTACTCACCTTACATCCTTGATGTACAACAGTTATCTCTGAAATTTTTAGTTAAAGGCAAATAAAATATTCAAGTTCCATGAAACATTTCTTAAAATAAACTTAGTGTTAGGGGTTTCTATTCAGTGGTTTTCGAAATTTTGCATGTTTTACTAAATATCCTTAAATAAGATAGGTCAATGAGACATTAGATGTCTTTAGTGACCTTGTAGCATCTATAGAATCTTAGTGGATTAGAATTTGAAAACGCTATTATAGGTGACGAAAGTTTTTATGCCATTCTTCCCTGTAATATGTGCATCTCAAAAAATTATTATTGTGTCGATAACTAGAATTTTGAGTTTTTTTCACATATGTTGTGAATATGCATAGAGGATTCCCACTTTTTAATTACATAAATTTCCAGAGCCCATTCTGCTGTCACTTTGAATAATAAATCGTACTAACCTGAAGAAGTGGTAGACATAAAAAATTTCCTTATACATAAATCCTACATGTATCATATTGATCTTGGCTGCGAGACTCCAGCTGAAATAAACAAGACACCAAAAAGTGTCAAGTCAGGCTACCACTCTGCTTTGTTATTTCAATTTTACGCCCTTGAGAGATTCGTATTTCTGAATTTTTCATCTTAAATGATCACATCTGCTCAAAATGGAATTATCAATAACTCATACGCGTTCAGTGGCTGAAAGTCTCCAGTATACTCAGTAAAGTATTTACTATAAGAGGAATGCTAACAAATCACCAATTCCTAGAAAACCATAGTTTAATATATATTTGTCTTGAAAGGTTCACATACTTGTAAGCTGTAATAAGAAATGAAAAAAAGAAAGCCTACAGTTTGTGTACAATGGTCAACTCATAAATGAAATGATTGCCTTGCAAAGCCATAAACAAGCTTTTTTGGAATCATTCATCATATATATATATATATGAAGATTCTATATTGTCAGACAACACCCTCTCCATACGCAGCTCTCTCCTTGCATTTCATCTGGTAGAACTAGAAGCAACTATAGGAAGCTATATGCCAGGACTACCAAGTATAAACACTCCACAATACCTTATCTGGTACAGCTGTTATGTGATGAGAAAACTGTTAGGCATGACACGATCAACTTACTGCGGCACTCTAACAAATAGTTCCCATTAGCTTTTGTTCTCCTTTCTTTGTTACTATTATATTGTTGCTCATATATTCTATTACAGACTAATTTTATATATCATATCCTGTGGTGCATTGTTTAAATATGTGAATGCAATGCTGTTCTTTTTTATTTCTTTTATTTCTCTTTTTTCTTTTTGTTGTTGTTGCTTTATATTTTTAAATCCTTATAAAATTTATGAGGTAATTAGATGCAATATTGTAATGAACGCTGAAAATTCCATACCTGTACCACAAATACTGTTTGGAATAAAGCCATTATTATTATATATAATATTATATTAGGGAGTTTCTTCCGGTACATATATTTCAACAATAATTGGCATAACTGAAAGTGAAAGGCGTTACAAATAAATAATTATGCCTGATTTCTACATTTACTAACTTATCATTGAAATTAGTTTTGAAGCAGCGTATATTTTAATAAATCTGTAGTAAATCTTCAAGCATTCTTTATTCTCCAAAATTCTATGCGAGTCTGCAGATATTCATGGTGAGTTTTTCAGATAATTAAGTTTAGACACTTAATGCATATGTCCTACTGATATGAGAATAGTAATTCAACATTTTGGAATCAAATCACTAATCAGTATTATTACATACTGGAAATTATAAAATGACGTTGGCTTGCCTCATTGTCGCGCGTATTTTAAAGGAATTTCCAGTACGAATTAGAGTTATTTTCTAAAAATACTAAAAACTAATGCCTACAATATTCTGGTGTATCTGCAGCTATTAACCTGCCCTGGTAAATACTGATGTGAAATCTGTGAATCCCACACAAAGCCTCCAATTCTACTTTCTTGTTTCCATGTATAAATGTTGTCCTAGACCCTAATTCAATAAGATATTGAAGTTGCGGTAAGGAAAGTTGGAATTGTGAGTTTTATGAACCTCATGATTCTCATATTCCATTTAAAAACTACATAATATGCTCGGGAAGCTGTTAAAGACTCATAGTTGTTACCCAAACATTACTGACGCTTTGTCTCGTAAATTTGTACCACCTGCATACCTTAATGTGCGTTAGTAGTTCAGTAGTAGAGTGTTCGCCAACCACAAGGAAAGTCCGGGTTTGACTGCCGACTAACACATTCCTAAACCGTCTAGTTTACTAGCCGGCAATATACCTAGAAAGGAGGTAGGTTGACTGTGGGGCGAGCAACCTCACCGCCTTAAACCACTTTACTGCTACTGAAACTTTTAAATATTTGAAGCCCTATGTTGCAGTTGGAACCCAAAAGAATTAAAAAAAGAAATATTCCATAATAGATTATAATTATTATTGTTAGTATTTTCTCCTTTAGTTCCCAGAATAACATCGGGTTTCAGCGGCACGTCCTCATTGCGTCCGATTCTCCACCAACGTTTCCACCTGGCTTCACGTCTGCCCACATACTTTCATCTCCTCCTCTACGTCACCCTCGCACTAACGACCAACTCACCGCTTCGCATTCGGTTTCCACTCGAGCGATGGTATGGAATGTGATGTCACTCACTTGATGGTTTGTTTTCTCAGAGCATGGCCAATCCACCTCCATTTCTTCCTGCATATTTATTACACAGTTTGTTCCTGCTGGGCTGGTCCGTTCATTGCCAGAGATCCCTGTTGCTGATCTTTTCTGGCCGGCCATCTGTAGTTTGTTCGAAATGCCCTGCGTGACGCAGCATGGCGCCAAGTCTCTGGTCCGTATAGTAGAACTGACTTAACATTGGAGCAAATAAGCATTCATTCAGAGGGAGACTATTGTCAGAAGCGCTTCAGTTACTATTTCACAAAATCACTTTCTGTACGTCATAACACTCGAAGTTATTTCCTTGACAAGATTGTATAAATACTTATTCATTCTGGTCACAAATTATTATTTAATAAATACTGTATAAAACAGTTCTTAACCTCTAGTATACGATTAAAAAGATTTTTGCCTCCACAAATCTAAATATGCATAGAACTTTGATTATCTGCCAATTGTTAACGTTTCATTTAACTCTATATTGACCCTTAAATGTAACACTGCATAATTATTTGCCCTCAATAAATAAATAAATTTTGGGACATAAAAATTCTCAAAAAATAAGCTTCATATGACTCATCTTTGTCAGCTACTTCAAATGCAATGCAAATAATTCATTGTAGTCACTGATGTCATTTTAGGCAAATTCTTAATCAGTTATATTATCAGACAAAAGGCTGATCACTTGAACAGCAAAATAAGTGGTTAAACAATTAGATTATTATTATTATTATATAATCCCACTGTGTTTTATGAAACTTATTGGATAGCAATAAACCCAGTGATAATAAAGTTTATATTTATTTAAGTAGTAATTGCTTTGAAGATGTTATGCTTCATATACCCGCTTTTATTGTAATCCTCCAAACCAACCTTTCTTAAGAAAATTCTATTCCTTTACGTTCCCAGTGGAACACATAGGGCTTCAAGCTAGAGCTTTGAGGTTTCACTTGCAGTGGTGTTTATTTTTACGGGATGGCGTTGCTAGCCTTATTTCCAACCTTCCCTCTTTACCAGTCTTATTACTGACTAGGCGAGATAAACGAGTGCGTCGGCCGAGGGTCGAACCCCGAAACACACGCGTGGTTGGTGAACATTCTACGGCCGTACCACCGACGCACATTAATTATTTAAAATCACAGTAAAATCTTTTTCTGTCAAAATAAAATAAAAGAAGTGGCAGTGAATTAAAAAATGTTCACACATCTCACGCATCTTAGAATAAGGAACATTCAGGTCTTCTAGAATTGAAGAAGAAGCGGGTACACTTCAATACAGAAATCATTTCCAGCCAACAACATGTAATGGGTTACCTTTTTTAAGCATACTGCATTGATTTATATACTGGGAACCTGACTCAGCAATATGTGAAACATATGTTGATATATCTGTCTAGTTTAAAGGAAATCTAAGGTCCTGTTCAGACGTAAATGACTAAATATAAGAAATCTAAGAATAGCTGCTTATTCAGTCGTACCTTGGACAAAAAGATAATAATAGGAACTATTAAGATCGACGCAAAGCATACAAATGTTAATGCTGTCTGTAAAAGGTTCATTTTTAACCAAATTACTTTGAAAATATTACTCTAGCCCTGGAAATTTTCAGACACAAGTACCTTGTATTAAAAGCCAGAAAGACAGAACTTTTCACTCAGTTGTTTTTCAAGTAGTCACCAACATAGCATTTTTTCAGGGCTGAATATACTATTAGTCCTCTTAGACATTGAATTCATCTCTTCTTAATGATTTGTTTTCTTCTATTACACAAGACTAAATATGAAACGAATGTCCATTTGGAAAAAAAAATTAAAGTGGAAATCACTCTTCTAAGCACGCACATTCAAGGGAACAAAACTTTAGTCAAAAGTCGAGATGTTTTGTACTGAGTTTATCTTGAAGGAAAATTCGCATTAATACTACTGTATAGTGTTGAAGTATTCTCCTTTTTGTCATCATGTGATTTATTAGTGTTCTTTTTTTTCATTTCTTGTGTTCTGACTGGAAAACAAGCTTTGAAGTTGCATTAATAGCTTTGTGTTTTTCGGGGTGAGATTGCTAGCCCACCGTTCAGTATTTCCTCATTTCCGGGATTACTTCCAGCTAGTATGTTAGGTGAGGTCTTCAGATAAGTTAGCTGGGGGTCGGACGTGGCCATTCCAAATGATTGAAGAGCATTCCACCCCTGAATGACCAAAATACAATTAGTGTTTAGTATTATCGAATTTGTTAGCATAAATTTCATTCTCTTCTTCAAATATACTTTCCCTTTCAAATATAGACTCTGTCACTCAGAAGTTTAAAATTATCTGAACTTGTCTCTCATCTTCCTAATAACTTAAATCTATAAATATAGTGGAATGAAAGAATAACTGAGCAATTCTGCTGATTAAATGGTCAAAGATTTCACTTCGTTTGAACAGCTTTTTTATTAAATCCAGTTGTGTACAACGTCATAATGCACTGACATTGATTTTCGGTTCATTTTGCCTACTCTTCCACTTTTGCTCTCATCATTTGAAAGTTATATAGTGAAGGGGAAATTAAAGTGTATTTCTTCTACTGAAAAATCTGAAACAGACATCTGGAAATATGTTTCTTCAGTATGTCTATTGGCTATTCGTAGTCACTGGTTGGAGGATTTCATCATGAACTGACATCAGTTAGAGAACTATTGGAAAACCTGCAGGGAGTACTGGACAGCTGTTTCGTCAGCCTAGTTTGGGACTCTTCAGCAGTACTCACCCACCACCACGGTTCAAACCCATCACCTTCTGGTTACAAGGCCCGCAAGCTCGTAGACCATTAAGCCACTGAGTCCCGACCCAATGGCCAGTCCGTGAATTATAACTTCTGCCAATTCATGACACAGCGCGACCACTTTGCAGTGTCTTCTTCGATGAGTTACTGCCTTACCTTCAACCTGCTGCAGCCTACTGGTCACCGCTTCCCACTAGAACCCCGGGTCACTGCCTGAACAGGGCCAGTCGCTAGTGAGCATCAGATGAATTTTCAAGTATTGACTTTTATAGGGATTTGATTGATTGGTTGGAGGATTTCATCATGAGCTGAAATCAGTTATAGAACCACTGGAAAACCTGGGAGTACTGGACAGCTGTTTCGTTCTAGTTTGGGACTGCGTACTGATGAAGAGTCCCAAACTAGGCTGACGAAACAGCTGTCCAGTACTCCCAAGTTTTCCAATGGTTATCTAACTGATATCAGCTCATGATGAAATTCTGTAACCAATCAACCAATACCCTACAAACCAATACTTGAACATATACAAATAATTATAAGTCGAACAATTACAATAGTGAAGATAAAAAGATTTTAAAAGTTATTATTACAAACCAGGTCAGAAATGCTAAATAAAACCGTTTTGAATGGATGGGCTTATATGCTCTGATATCACAGTTACCTGAATGTTTGCTGTTTCACATAGCATAAGAACAGCAATAAATAACGTCAGTAAAATTCAAACTGTTATCACGACGCACTACATCAAAAAATATTGCCCACTGATTATTAAAAGTGTCCCAATATGTCGACCAATAAAATACAACAGAAAAAAGTGGATATTTTAGTGAACCAATCAGGTGTGTCTTTTGACATGATCACATAAAAGAAAATTTAAATCAAATAAATAAATATATTTCTTGATATTAATAGAACAATAGTGATTTTTAAAGCCTAATATAAATACACTGAGTACAATACATAACCTAACCTGATACATTTATGTAATTCGAAGTATGAATCAAGATATAACACGAAAGATCCAATAAATTGAAAAACTACCTACTTGTTTGAAATGTTTTGAGAAAAGTTGCTAAAAACTCAGAAACTCTGATTAGGCACAACACGTATAGAAATGGATGTAAATGCTCCTGGTGGACTCATCATACAAACGTTTAAAAAGTTGAATAACAATAAGTAATAAAGGATATATTTGTTACAATAGATTTCAATATCTTTAGTTTTCTCCTAAGTAAGTTATGACAATTAGTCCATTTCAGAAAATTTTAGTAATATATACTAATGCATGTTTATATATACATACAGTATTGATGATAATCAGCTTTGAAAATTTGATGTGTTTCCGAAATCGTTGTGAAATTTATTCACATATCATGGAAATAGCTGTTGTTTGTGAGGGAAAGAAGGCGAGTAGCAGCCAACTCACCTACAAAGAGTACTAAAGCCACAAATCAACGAGATTCAAGTCAGTTATATGCCCAGGTAGAATTGTAACTATGTAATCATGCTACATCGAGGAGTATAAACGTTCTAGAGCATAATGAAACTTGAGAAGGCGGAGAAATGACACTTGTTCATATTCTGAAGACATCTAACAAAAAAAGAAATCAAATCCAGTTTACTTGAATAAGTTTTATCTAGCTTGTGCATTGCCATGTTGCCGTACATACCTAAAATCAGTGAAACTCGAATGTCACTTAGCAAAAACCATTCTACAAAGAGGTAGAAAAATCAAGTGTGAGGACTCTGTAGAAACTATGGAACGATAACTGGCATAATTTGCAAAGAGGTGGAGGTTAAATTTACCAGGTGTGTTTGTATATCTCATCTGACTTTTGATGGACTCCACTGCAAATGGGGGTTGGCATAAAGATGAATATCAGTATCATAAAAATATACCTGTTGTGGGTGTAGTAGTGATAGGGATAATGTTATAAATCTGTTTCACACCCATAATGTTTTTATCAAAGTAATAAAAATCTAAAAATTCATATGACCAAACTATTTACAAAACCATTTAGTTGACCAACCTGACTGAATTCTGTTTAGAGTAATAAGTGAATAACGACTACCTTCAAGAATAGAAGAATATATGCACTGAAATCTGTGTGCCCTAGAGAAACTCATGTTAATATGGTTAAACACACTGGCTATTCAGACCATAACTTGTTGCTACCTAGACTTCTTTCAGAAAGTTATACCAAGTAGATGATAAGAAATTGACTGGATAGCAATAGATTTACACAGATAATTGTAAGGAAATTAAGACTTCATCCACTTCAACAGTTACCACTGAAGATAGTGATCAAAATATAGCTGAAATCTCTGATTTCTATGCCACCTTATAGAACATTTCACTTTAATATCCATAAATTGAGTTGTAGATAGTCTCCATGACTTTGTAAACTTATTGTGTTTATCTGTAAATAAAGTGAAATGTAGATTAACTTACCGACAAAACTTCATTAACTTTCTTAGTTATCTCGTCGAACTTATTATTCTGTGAGCTGTGTTAGGAAAACTTGAAAGGAGTCAAAATTGTGGCATTTACTTTTAACAATAGTAAATGAGGTCAGTCATTAGTTTACAGCTTAGTGTAAAAATCGCATTAGTGATAGAGGCATTTATGCGGAATATGTATTGTTAACAGGTATCGTCTGTCTGTATTTAACTTAAGTCCCAGCAGCACTTAATAATCATAGTTTTTCGAGGAACAAGCAAAATGTGCCTTAGTTTTGTTATTTCATTTCATAATTTCGTCAACAGATAGATTGAACATTACTGCTGGCATCCTTGAACATAAAATCAAACATCTTTACGAACTGGTAGTTCCGCATTTCACAGTGTTGAGAAAGTATTCTAATCAAGTCATTTCTTGATAATATGTTCTATTACACATTTATCTAGGATCTTAGTGATTCTTATCTTGGAAGTATTACACTTTGAATTAACTGTGTTCTCTGAGCTGGTTGATTTAATTGCGAAGCTTTTGTCGTCCCCCCCCCCTTCTAGACTATATCTTCAGTGCAGGTTTTGTTATAAAATGGACCTATTTAAATTCTCCATGAATGATGTAATTGTATCTCCTGGCAACCACTGTCGTGACTGGATGCTAATTTACGTCTCTATTGATCATATTTTTTATTGGCTTGGAATTCAAACTTTCTTGTCATGTGATTTGCTTTTTATTAGCTGGCAAATTTGGTCTATAATTATGAGTACCAGGCCTCTAGGAATTCTCTGGCATTTTTGGTGTTTTCTTAATTTAAAATTTCTACATTATCCCAATCAAATTGGTGTCCATAATTATCCGCATGCATTGATACGAAAGAATATACATCATGTGTTTTGACAGACAATTTGTGTTCTTGGATTCAGATTCGAAAGGGACGCCCACTTTGACCAGAGTAATATTTATTGCGGTTCATACAGTTTATTTTGTAAATGGTATTAATTTTATCTTCTTTTTCTGTTGGATGTTTTGGTTTGTACAATATCGAATGAATTGATTAGGCTGGCTTGTGTGCTATATCTGTTTCAAACAGTCTTAATATTCGAGCTGTTGTTTCAGAGATATTTTTCATATATGGTAGGATAAATTTTCTTGTGGTCTTTGATGTTGGCTTGTTGTTGGTGTTATGACTTGAGTCTAAACACTTTTTGATATAATTGTGAGGATATTACACCTTTGTTAGCGCAGCATACTCTTTTAAACTTCCATTAAATAGGAACTGTTCAATGGTTACATATGTTATGGGTATATTTTCAAAAAAACGTCGGGTTTCAGTAGTCAAGAGGCAATTTTAAAATTATTAAACACTCATGTCTACATAATGTATAGGTATTACTTATACCTCATAATAAATCTCAGTTAAATTCATTGACAGTAAATAATCTTTTGCTTAGTAAGCAAAACCACAAATACAAAATAATACAAGAATTAAACGAAAGGATATCCACTGATGAGTTTTTGTTCTTTAACTGAGATCGAATGTCCGTAATATAAAACGCCTTTTTCAAGTCCATAAAAAAGACTAAATTTCCCTTGGGAGTGAATTTCACATCAAATCTGTTGATCTGTTGACTTTCTATGTATGTTTAACGGAAGTAATAGTACTGTCTATGTCTGAATTTTAAAAGTGGCTTCATTTAACCAGTTTAATTCACTGGTTATGCATTACCTGTATTGTGTTCATGAGTAAAGGTGTTATTTATCGGTTAAGAATTACTTTATAAGCATGTTATTGCATCTAGGCGTGGTATAACATTGAGTTTCAACTCGAACTCTAAACATCCGATCATAAAAACTTTCATTCACTTCACCTTTGTGAGACTAACCTGATAACAGAAAACTCTACAAACATATGGGTGAAAATGAGAAAATTTTCTTTTATTAATTTTGATTACAGCCTGATTCCACACCGTATTTCTTAGTACAGGTATGGAATTTTCAGCATATGATATCAGTAGCCCAAATTTTGCAGGCCGACCATAGATATCAGGTGTGCGTCAGCAGGAAATCGAGCCCCGAACCATGTGCATGGTTGGCGAGAGTCCTAACCACTGTGCCGCCGACGCACAGTGATTATGCAATGATATAATCTTTTCCTAGATTAATAATACTGTGTAAAATTCTGTTGTTAGCTTAGATGGATACTTTTGGTTCACACCGTTAACAGGGAATGCTCATATCCCTTCCTACTAATCCTTTGTAGCTATACTCTATGGTTGATACATTGCATAGAATGGGTTGTTCAACATTAAAAACTGTAGATTATATGTAACTATAGCTATTATTATTATTATTATAAAATCTCTAACAGTGTATATGAAAATAATTGTACCGGTTAGATTACAAAGGCTTTGAGTTAAGCATGTTACTCTCTTCTGTTTTTTACCCCAAAATCTTTTTCTTTTTTTGTAAATGAAAAGAAAACATTTCGAAAAATCGCTTTTTATTTATTATTATTATGATCTGAATGCTGCTGCAATTTTCGTTCATTATTATTATTTAGTATTTCCTTTCTCTTCCATATAATCCTCATGGGTATAAACATCCTTCCATTTCTGTTTATTAAAAGTGAAATAAGCATTTTGATGCATATGTATGTATATACGAAGAGAGAGAGAGAGAATAACATAATTCTATAAAAAACAACAAGACAAACCTAAAGGCGCATAAAGTAGATAAATGTGTTCATTAAAACAGCAAAAACTGGTGATAATCGATTGTGAAAGATACAAATGTATTTAGCTTTTTATCAATGCTGTATGTATGTACAATAATGCCTTTCTCTTTCTTTTTTTTCATTTGTAATTATAGCTACACTTTAAATTATTTGATTCACTGATATTACTAATATATATAACGAGTAGATAGGCTAAAATACGATAGATCAGATAAATTAATCCTTTTTTTAATGCATATAAATAGGAATATTTCATTTAAAGTATTAGGTGAAAATGCATATTTATACACTGATAGAAGTGATGGTGAGTTTGTCTGAGATAGCGATAGATAGATAGATAGAATATAGTTGATGCGATGAAGGTGAAATAAAAATCTAAATTGCAATAGAATTTGCATCGGTGACCTGCGAATTACTAAACCGATGGGCTACCAGCTGAGGTATGAGACTCAACTGCTATTTGTGTATAATAGAGTATTTAACGAATCATGTTAATCCAACCTTTTCTAATGTGTTAGTTCAAACGTATGCACAAGTTATGTAGCCTCACGGAAGAAACTACCTCAGAATAATCTGAATCCTTACAGTCCGTTTATTGGAGATAAAAAATACGTTCCAAACGTTGTTCGAACAGAGTTTTCAACTGCCTCTTCTCTTTAATAAAAAGCCGGTGTTTTTTCAGCATTTTAACCGTAATCCATCAGTTAAATTTGAAACATTGTATCTTAGCCCGTGGGCATAGCAATGAAGCACATCATATTTAATGTCATATCTCTGGAATTCATTAGCAGACATGTCCTAAATCTAGGCCCTTTCGCCTACCTTATGTTTCTGCTTGCATCGCTTGAATAATAAATTTGAACAGCACTTATCAGCTGATGTTTGTACTGTCTTTAGATAACGGTACATAGTGCCTTTAGATCTCTCTATAGAAACGAGTTTTCGCTGACACGGGTGTCTGTCTTCTAGATTTAAAGTAACTAAAGTAACTGTGCGTCGGTGGCGCAGAAGTAGAATGCCATCCAACCAAGTATGTGGTACGGGGATCGATCCCCAGCCGATGCATTCCCTTACCTCACTAAGCCAGTAATAAGATCGGTAAACAGGGAAGGTTGAGCATAAAGCTAGCAACGCCATCCCGTAAAAATAAACACCACTGCAATCAAAACTTCAAAGCTCTAGTCTGAAGCCCTATGTTCCACTGGGAACGTAAAGGAATACGATTAAATTAATTAAAAAATAGCAGACTTTAAGTTAGTGGCTATCTGTTGAATGCTTATAAACATGCAGTACCAAATTACCTGTCATTCATAAAAACCGAAAGTATGATCAAGTGTTCATTAAAAATGATAATCAGACATCATTTATTTAATTCAATTTTAGATTTTCCCGTCGATTGATTGGACGGAAGTGCTCGGTCTCAGGTTGACATGTCGGCTTCTTGTGCAGATGCTTCGACGATGTATGGGCATGTAATTATAGAAGTTAATTGGTGGATAGTGTCAACCTGATACCAAGCACTTCGGTCCAATCAATCGACGGGAAAATCTTAAATTCAATTAAATAATTAATATGACCTGTTTCACAAGAGGTGGCTCTCGTGGCCCAAGTGGTCTAGTGGATAACGCTTTAGCGTTTGAAACTATGGGCACTGGGTTTGATCCTCAGTGGGAACATCATCACTAACTACGGAATGCAGGTACATCCAGATGATGAGTTTCAGATAGGACGAAATGCACATCCTGGATTCCACTGCTAGTCATTAACTTCTAAAGACATCATTTAGCCTAGAATTTTTGTTGAGAAATATAAAAATCCGAGTAGGATTTACTGTTTTATTGATTCTTTGTTTATCAGCCCCTTAATTAAAAGTCTGTTCATTCAGTAACTCAATAACATGAAACGTATTACACAAGCTTTGTCAGACAAAAGACATAGTAAACTTAACGTACAACCAGCTAATCTTTAAGATTTTGGCGACATGAAGATGTTTTTGTTTGTTAATGTCTTATCAGGCAAAGCATAGAAACACTCCTTCTTCTTCTTCTTCACAAAACAGTTTTACTGACACAAGAATGAAAAAAAAAATAGTTATTTCACCATTAAAAGTTGTATTCGCAATAAGAAAGCGTGCATATGTCATCATTCAAATTCTGTCCTACTTTTTTTCTTACTGTAGAATCGCCTGTCAACATCCATTAATGATAAATAAAAAAGATTAATTATCATACATCCTGTCATATGCTCATTACACCATGTATTTGCTAGCCAATCAATAAAGTTACTATTTTGAATATTTGCATGTTCATGCACTGCTTTTACAAGTCACTTTACTATCCATTTTATTTCACAATTTATAAAGCATATTTAGTAATTTCATCACAGTTATTTCACTTACTAATTTTTCTAAAATTTTAAAGTTTATGTTTATTTTTACATGATGTCTTATTCTTTTTATTATGAACGTTATTTTAAAAGAGTAAGACAAGACTACCTACTATGACCGATCATCTTCCTGATTCTGGGGGACTAAATCGTGCAACAGACGATGGGTAGCTAATACATCGGGATACTTTGGGTCAACAAAGAGAGTCTAAAAGATCTGGACTTTGTAGACGATTTAAGTCTTGTATCACACAGACTCGAGGATCTATAGGCAAAACCGAAAAAGTTGTTAGACTAGGCAGCGAAGACAAAACGTCAAGAGAACATCGGAAAGACACAGGTGATGAAGGTCCCTAACCTAAAACAACAACAAGTATCAATCATCATAAATGGTAGAAATCTAAAAGAAGTCATCTCTTTCACTCATCTAGGCAACATCATTTCAACCACAGACTGAAAGATGAGGATGTCGAAGGCAGAATAGGAAAAGCAAGTTTGAAAATCTACAGCATTTGGCACAATGAACAACTTTCTCAAGAGTTGATATGTAAGGATTTGATTCGTTTCTCGAGTTAGACTATAGATTGATATCAATTAGAGAACCATTGAAAACCAGCACTGGAGTACTGGACAGCTGTTTTATCCTAGTTTGGGAATCATCGGAAGTACGCATCCACTGGGGTTCGAACCCAGAACCTCCCGGTTACAAGGTAAGCTCGTATACCATTCAGCCACTGGGACCCGACTCAATGGCCAGTCCATGAATTCTAACTTCCAACAATTCGTGATTTTTAGCGCGACCACCAAACACTATGATCGGTTAGTGACTTGCTACAGCATGGAGTTTCCTGGAGTTCTGGTGAGAAGTCGTGACCAGTGGGGTCCATCTAGTCTGGAGTGAGGATGGAGTTCCCGCCGACGACATTGGTTGGTGATCGCATTAAAATCACGAATTTATAGAAGTTAGAGTTCAGGGAATTGCCATTGAGTCGGGTCCCATTGGCTGAATGGTATACGAGCTTGCCACGTAATCAGAAGGTCCTGGGTTCGAACCCCGGCGGTGGGTGCGTACTGCCAGTGAGTCCCAAACTAGGATGAAACACTTGTCCAGTACTCCCTGATCTTCAGCGGTTCTCTAACTAATATCAATCCGTGATCCAACTCGAAAAACAATGAACAACATAAGAATTTTCAACATTAATATCAAATCACTCAGTGCTTCCATATGGTTCACAGACTTTGTGTTTACGTCATGAATAGCATTTCCAAAAGACCACTGAGGACTTTTACCAACAAATGCCTTCATTGCATACTGTAAGTCTAATGGCCGGACAGAAAGCATAAGCAACAAGGAACTCTGGCAACATTCAAACCAATAACCTATAGTCCAACAAATATGCAGAAAGAAATGGAAATGTATTGGATTGGGCACACTCTAAGAAGACTGCCGATTGAAATCACGTGCCAGGCAGGTCCCGAAATGGAACTCGAACAGAAGACGACGAGTTAGGCATGGATTTGAGGGTGACATGGAGGAGATCATGTGAGAAGAAAATGAAAGCTTATGTGCAATCGTGGAACCAGCTAAAAAAGAATCCAGAAAACAGCGTGCAATGGCGATAAGCTGCTGAAGTCTTATGTTACACTGGGAACCCAAGGGAGCAATAATATTCTGAAAGTAATAAATACTTTTACTTGACATTTTCTAGACTGCAATTTGTAAGACAGTTATTCGTGACTGAAAGAAATAAAGACCAATCCTTCAATTTCAAAACTGTAGAACAAAAGTCGTCAAAATGCAAGCGTTTTTGATTTCGCCCATGGATGAATCCCCAACATTCACCATAGGATACGTAATTAGAAAAAATAACAGAGTAGACAGCTACCCTACTAACAGTTACACATTTTCATAGATGTGAAATCTGCTGAAATCTCACCAATGTTCTTTCAAACTAATTTCAATATAAATTTGAGACATACCTTAGTAATTCAGTATATAGTTTTCAACTTCAGTGTTAAAGTGTTAAGCATTGCAAATCAACTGTTTTAATCCCTTGAAAACTTTAAACAATAGTCAGCTTACATTCAACGTTATTTACACTTTTTGAAGTCATTTGAAAGCGATCTTACTGTCTGCCAGATATTTTTAATTCCTTATTGTTATGGGAAACTGTTTTGATGTTTTCGTCTATTTTGTCTTCTCCTTACCAGACATATTTTCAGCAAACTAATTTTTTTTCTTCACTGTTTAATCATATTTCTACTTTCTTACTTCAGTGTTACAAAAATAATTTCAAATTCTTTGAAATGGCTTATGTAAATACCTTTGTATAAGTAGATTTTAGTGATAATCCTTTTGTCTTTTTTTGCAGCAAACTAAACTAAATTTTACTTAACAGAGAGAATTTTCAGGAGATTTTGTTTTCATTTTCTGTTAGTGAAATGATCTTTCACTATTTGTAATTTAACAATAAAGCAATACTTGTCTACAACGACAAACCTGACATCTGAATTATTGTCCATTAAACACGTGCATTTAAGTGTTGGTTCTCAGGGATTTGATCGGTTTCAGCATTTCATCATAAACTGACATCGGTTAGAGGACCACTGGAAAACCTAGGAATGTTAGAGAGTGGGGAAGAGTCCCAAACTAGGACGAAACAGCTGGCCAGTACTCCCAGGTTTTCCAGTGGTTCTCTAACCGATGTCAGTTCTTGATTAAATCCTAAAACATACATTTAAAATCTGATTTGAACTAAGACCTATTCACAAATTTAAACATCTCGTTTGCTCACATCAAGTAAAATTTGCTAGATGGAATAATGACTGAATGTAAACTAAAACTCTGAAGAAATGTGTACAGAATCAAGTAAAACTAGAAAGTGAATTGTCTTTTAGAGGTAAGCATTCAGTAGTTATGTAAAGTTATCGTTTTCGTCTTCAATCGAAATTAAAACCTTTTACTCTTAAAAGTACATTAATAAGTGTGTGATTTTTCGGCAAGCTATGTCCCAATGATATCCGAGTTTTCTCTAAATGAGTATTGACAAATATGTATACAACAAAGCGTGAATCGACTAATCGTACTTTGAGTTAAAAACCCGATAATCCCAATCATAAAGTTATGGTTCAAATCTAACACATCAACTAATAAATTGTCCAGTTTCAACATAGAAGCATTCTTCTTCGGAATGAAAGTTCCACTAGTCATAAAAGTGTTTCTTGTACCCAGCAAAAAAATAATAATTACTCAATGAGCTGTTTAGAAACACCAGAGTTTTTTAAAAAACATCTGTAGTAATTGAAGAAAAGGTTTATGGTTGTGTGAATATCTATGTACACTGGTTGAATTATTAGATGCAGTATACGGTAAAACAGTGTTATTCGCTGTGTAATTTTTTAAACATCATTTATTGTACACGTTCATTTGACCAAAGAGACGTACAGCATCTCGACTCATTAAAATTATTTCTGCATAAAGAAACCCGTTTCACTTAAAACTTTAGATAGTATAACTAGTTAATTTTTTTTCAAAATGCTGCATTACAAACATCTATACAAGCACCATAAAATCACTGCGTGTCAATAGTTCAGCGATAGAACAACTAGCCATCCACGTATGGGGTCCGGGGATTGATCCTCGACCTACGCTAAGCCGGTAGTGAGGCCGGTGAAGAGGGTAGGTTGGGCGTGAGGCGCCCCGTATAAACTTCAAGGCTCTAGCTTGAAGCCCTATGTTCCACTCATAGTGTAAAGGAATAAAATAATAAATGGAATAATTGCACCAGTATCTAAACTGTAGGTAATTAAATACTTCCATAGAAATCCTCTGGTGTATTGTTTATTCCGAATTCTCAAAACTTAGTTTCATAGTGGCTGTTTTTTTAAGTAAACTGGCAAAAAATTCGATTATTTAACTTGTCCAAAATGTATTTTTCCCTGTGGAGTATCTCTGAAAAAGAAACGTAAATCTACTTCTCTAAAGGGAGGGAGGGACAATACCCAGGCCTCAACAATACTTTCATAGTTATCTGAGAGGTGCTAGTTAATACTGGAATCCAGGATGCACCAGATGTACATATTAGTATATGAAACTGTATTTATAAAGAGCAATTAACTATTTATCTTATTTCATGGCAACCGATACGCCTCATCTTAAAATAAAATGAGACAGCTGATGTTGACACTCTCAGTAATCACTACTTAATTAAAATTTACCGAATTCCATTAATTCTCTTTTGACAGTGTCACAACTCTGTCAGTAAGGGAAATGTATGCTAGTGGAAATATTTTACTGTCATAAATGTAAAGGTGATATCATATGGATGTGACATGCAATTCTGAATTGAGTAATTCTGTTTATGATAAAGACTCAAAATACTTTTGTTTTGAAGTGAACAAATTTAAAGCACTCTTGTGCATTTCAGGGAAGCATATTTATGACCTTGACTTTTCATAAACAGATAAACTACACGTAAGTGTGGAAATTTGTAATTTGTTCTCTCGACAAAGAAAAAGGCAGACTTTCCTCGAAACGTACTACAGCATCTATTCTTTATTTTTGACACAAATTTTTTTTATTTGACAGAAATTTCTTTATTTTCAGCTTCCTCTGAAGAAAAAGTGAAACCAGTTTCTGAGATTATCTGGTTCAGTAATATTCGTTCAGAAACTCAGCATTCTCACAGAAGTCAAATAAATAGGATTTGACTTACTTCATGCTTTTGTGAACTTCATTGAAGGTGATATTGTGAATTATCCTACAAAGAAATTTGTGATCAAAATGAACAGTTTTCTCTAGAAATAGTATTCGCTTTCCTTGGTTCAAGCAGAGCTTATACATGACAGTTGGAGAGGAAACTTAAAATCTGTATTTCCGTATTAGATAAGTTTATTTGTTGCAGCACTCTGATGTAGTATTACTCACACCATGAGTTCCAAACACTATTTACTGCTGAAAATCACATCATAGTATTCACACAAAATTATAACCTTGATTTATGTAGTCCCTCCACATCCTGCTTTTACTTCAGTACAACTTTCTAGGCATCCGGTCTGCCTACTGCGTCATTCCTACAGCATATATTCGGTATTAGTCCTATGAACAAAGATTCAATGTTCAATCTTTCTCTCCTCCTAACTATATCATTTTTTTGATTTGCATCTTACAGAGTCCAAGGTGAAAGTTAACCATGGTTTCCCTAGGAAATTTAAAATATTCAGATCACAATATATGGTTCGTTTAACACTATAAATTGAAATCAAGAAATTAAACAAAATAACAGGCTGATATAAGCTAATGATTGACATAAAATGATGGAAACCACTGATCTCAATCATTAGTGCTTGTTAGCCTTACTCTTGCATCAAAGCTTGCATTTGCATAATTCAGAATATTGCAGCATTCTATTGTAGCTCAGTTGGTAGATTGGCAGGTTAGTAATTCAGTGGCTGTCGGTTTGTATCAAGCCACTCAGTATATACATACACACATATGAAAAAAAATTACCTGTATATCTTCTTTTACTTACCTCATCTAACATTTGGTCGATTTGTCATACATCCTATGACCTCATGACATATTTTCCTCTAATCTGTTGTGTTAAGAAAAAACTGCGAACACTAATAGGTTAAACTATGGAAATTGATCTCCTTAAATATTTTTTTGAATTTTTAGTTTTAATAGTGTCAGGCGTGAAATAACTTACACTTCAGCACAATTGCTTTTTATGTAATAATTTGTCAGTCCCAGAATTTTGTCACTTTTTTGTACATTAACATGATAATACTCTATGGCATTAGCAACAATGTCCTGTATATGTAATACGTCGAGTTCATTAAAATATTAAATTACATTAAAAAAAAACATAAATTGAGACGGATGAATGACTTGATGCGCATAGTTTAATAATTATCCACACACAATTACTCCCTGAAGGGGTCTTTGATCATAAAAGCCACAGAAGGAAACTTAAACATTTAAAATAAGCACCAGAGACAATGGGGAAAAATGAAATTAACATAGAAACTTAGCTAGGTGTAGAATAGTTGATGCTTGTAAGTTAAACAATCTCAACAACAAAAAACTCTGCCACTACCGTAACGACCAAAACCGATTTGTTTTCATCTGAAAAGCAGAAAACCGATCTCTGCATTCTACTGTATAGCTGGCAAAACACTCTTGAGACACTCACAGTCACGAAACACTCCAATGACAGGAAAAAAGAGACTGTTGTGGGATAATTTTGCGGTTCTTTTAAACAATAATAACGTCAAAAACTCAAAATTACCTCAATAGTACAGTTATTACTATTAGTATTCCCTTGGTTTCCAAGTGGAACCTAGGGCTTCAACCACAATCTCCACTTTCTTCTATTTTCTGATTTCCTCTTCAGGTGGGTCCACGATTGTCCATAATCTCCCATCTCCTCCTCGCCACACGATCTCTTCCATGTCACCCTTGTACCGACAACCCACTCGTCGCTTCCCATTCGGATTCCACTCGAGCAATGGCCTGCATTGCGCGCGATGTCATTCGACGGCCTCCTCAACGTATGCCTAATACATCTCCATTTTCTCCTACATATTTGTTGAGCGATCGGCTCTTGGTTGGTTTGCTGCCAGCCAGAGTTTCTTGTTTCTAATTCTTTCTGGCTGTCCATTTGATCCTCATTACAGAGTCAGCGAAGGGAGCTGTTGATAAAGTCTGTAGCTGTCTGTTTGAAATGCTTCTTCGTGAAACGCAGTGCATATTTCTGACCCATATGGAAGAACTAACTTACTTCATATTTGTGTCGAAAATCCGAATCTTGTTGTTTATATTGCAGAGCGCAGAAGATTTCCAAAATGGTTTCAGATTGATGAAGGCGTTTCTTGCCTTTCCAATACTGGCTGGCTTTGACATCTTCATCCGTTCCACCCGTGGTTGAAACGATGCTTCCTAGATAAGTTAAGCCGGGAAGCAACCTCTTTCAAATTTTTCCCACTGCTAGTGATTGGTGCTGGTTGTTGTTATTAATGTTTGTGGTGGTTGGTTATCTTCACCACCTCCGTCTTCTCTATGTTCACCTGGAGTCCTGTCTTCTCTGCCTACCTCTTCTGCCAGTTTGTTGGTTTTCGCCTGCAAGTCTTCGAGTTTGTGTAACACTACACATAAATCATCCACGCGCGAAATCTAGATCTTCTAGAGTCTTCTGATCTCTCCGGCATATTCCTGTCTTCTCACTCTCTTCTCACAGTCTGACTCATGATCCAGTCCATCACAATTTAGAATGTCATTGGTGATAATAGACAGCCCAGTCTTACTCCTGCATGCGCTTCGAACGCCTCGTTGAGTTTTCCATTGTGGATCACATGACACGTGGCACGGTCACATAGCGAGCTATTGAATGAGGTCGATAAAGACTTGAGCACTGAACGCCGTAGTGTTGAAGTAGTTTCCAGACTACTTCTCAGTCAACGCTGCGTTGTCGAAGCCCTTTTCAAAGTCGATGCTATTGAGGTAGAGGTTTGACTACCATTCTATGCTTTGTTCGGTGATGACGATGCGTAGAGATGCAATTTGATCAGCACACAATTTGTCTTTCCCGAATCCAGCTTGTTCCAGGCTGGCAGAATTCTGCATCCAGTGCATCCTTTATTCTCTCCAGGATGATGTGACTTAGTATTTTACTTGGCGTGGATAAGACCACGATTCCACGCCAGTTCTTGCAAGAAGCGTAAGTCGCACTCCTTTGCTAGCTTAACAAGGTAGCCTTTCTTCCAGTCAATAGACACCTTTGCTTCCCTCGAAACCTTTTGCAATAATGGCGTCAGCATATCCGCTGCAGTCTCTGGGTCCATTTTCAGTGCTTCGGGGTGTGGGAATCCCGTCTGGTCCTGCTGCCTTCCCGACTGAACTTCAGTAGCTTGATCGCATTCAGAGTTTCTGCTTACGTTGGAGGATTGGTGTCCACTGGCAGGCTGTTCCGTGCGTGCTGGTGGTTCTGGTGGTGGTGGTAATTCTAGGCGAGTTGCAGGTGATGGTCGATTCAAGAGTCCTTTGAGGTGATCAACTCATTGTTTTATTTGTTTCTCCACCTTGGTGATCAGACTTCGTTGAACATCTTTTGTTGCTTTCATCATCTGTGTTGATCTCTTTCCGGATAGCGAGTGACCTGGCTATCTGATATAATGTCCTGAGGTCTCTTTTACCTGCGCCCTACCTGCCTGTTCTGCTTCAGTTGCCAATTGGTCGTAGAACTGTCTTTTATCTTTCCTAGCACTCTTCTTCACCTCTGTTTTTATTCAGTGCAGTGTACACTGAACTCAGACTGCCCTTCTGTTGTCCATCTTTGCATTGAGTCATCTTCTCGTTCACCATCTTCCACTCCTCTCTTCTGTTAGCTGCCAGGTAGGTGATCATTGAGTGCCATTCCTTGTCGTGTCTCTTCTTTCTTCCTAGAACAGCTGTACAAATTTCCTTGAACATCACCTTCACAGAGTTCCAATGTTCTTCCACTCAGGTTTCCTCAGTGATACCACGTAGTGTCTCCGACTTTGCTCTGATCTGATCTAAAGTGAAGGCATCACTTGTAGTTTTGTCTTTCAGTTTCTGAATGTTGAACTTGAATTACATTGGCCTGTCTCCAGTTGTTTT
Source organism: Trichobilharzia szidati (assembly GCA_944472155.2). NCBI lineage: Eukaryota > Metazoa > Platyhelminthes > Trematoda > Strigeidida > Schistosomatidae > Trichobilharzia > Trichobilharzia szidati. The sequence goes on from OX235271.1 coordinate 128,318,995, forward strand.
GAGGGATTTCAGCTTCACCTTGAAGGTTCCTTGAACTAGATTCTGGTTTGAGCCTGCTCACATCTGCTCCCCTTCTCGACATTTGTGCAGCAGACTGGCTGCGTCTCCACTTCCTTGATCAGCATTGAGATCAAATCTATCTGGTTTGTGGTGTGTCCGCCAGACGAAATCCATGTCACTCGCCATGTGTATATTCTTGTGTTTGTACAAGCCGCCTCCAGTCACCAAATCATTGAAAGCGCAGCTGTCTGTGAGTTCTCAATTATCATTCATTTCTTTGAGAGTCTCTCGACCCATGGTGAGTTCTCTTCCTGTATTATCTGCTCCCAATTCGGCTGGCATTCATATCGCTCATAAGGATTTTGATGTCACCATTCGGGATGTTGTCCATTACTGTTTGTAGTTGTCTGTAAGAATCTTCCTTCTTTTCTTGTTCCGCGTCGTTTGTAGCATAGTGCGTAACATTGCATAATCGTGACCTTCCTTCCTTCCTTTTGAGTTGAATCTTGTTGTCGTGATCCTGCAGTAGGAGATTGATTCCCACTGCATCAGGACTTTGGTTGCCACTGGTGACATCATGATAGTCACTCACTGCCTCAGTGTGCTTGTGGTTGTCGTCTGTGTGACCAGATCGGAGTTGACAATCTTGACAGCTCACATCCGTTCAATCTGCTCTCACAGATTCCCAGCACTTCTAGGCTATATCTTCTCATTTCTTTGGCTACCTTGGCAGCCTTCCCAGTCTCATACATTGTAAGAACATTCCACATCCCCATTCTTATTATTGCTTTCATCGAGAGAAGATATATCGGTTGGCTGACTGGCTCCTCGAAGGCTTTCACCAGCCCACAGCGTCATTTCGCCTCTCCGATTACAGCGAAGAATAAGATTGTTCTATATTTTGTAATTTTTAATATTTTATTGTGGGTTGAAGTTTCTGTAGCAGTTTGAATGGTTTTGTGGTGTACGGTCGCTAACCCCACGCCCAACCCTCCCTCTTTACCCGGGCTTGGGACCGGCGAGAGGACTAGTGAGCTAGTAAACTAGGCGAGGTTCAACAGTACAGTTAAACCACTATAAAGTTCAGTCTGAATACAAAACGAACACTCAGAATCAAGTAGAATATTCCAAAAAAGATGGGATGAGAAACTCTGTCCACAAGAATCACACACCAACACTTCCTACCTACGGTCCTAGGTCAGAAATGACATTCATTCACTCAAACAAGTTCACATAGCACAACACATTATCAATGTACACATAACCACAAAGAGAAGCATCAAAATTAGACATTAAACAAGAATACCGACAAATAATAAAAATATATCAACATGTGTTATGCAAATGTCAAAATAATGATATGCAGTCTCAGAGAAAAATGGATAATAATTCCAGAGTTAGTTGAAACGTCCAAATAAGCATAAATACTGCGATTGGATCGTCCAGGCGGGATATTCCACACAATTTTTCCGTTAAAACTACTATGAATGCACTGACATGTAATCATACAGCAGAGTAGGATAAGTTAAAAGTACTAAAAATCAATATAGTTAGGTGAACAGAGAGAGAGATTAGTCGCTGAATCTTTGTACAAAGAATCAACACCGAACATGTGCTGTCAGAATGATGCAGCATTTATCCCTCGTATATAGTAAATTGAGATGAAGAAACAGGAGGAATTAAGGCTACATGGAGCAAGTTAGAAATTCATGCGAATACCTTGATATGATTATGAGGGATAATTCGAGTTCAAAACGCCATCTGATTATTAATACTGTATCACTGTGTACAATATTGAACAAACTTATCCAATATGGAATTATATTCTACTCTTACATTGGAAAGGAAAAGCAACTTAAAGAGTTCAAGTTCTAACTCAGTGTGATTTCGTCATCAGACAACGGTCAATTCCTCTATCTTTACTAATTTACTAAGCACCGATTTACAGTATGTCAGTTTCAGTACACCAAGAGAGAAATTTTATCCCAATAAGTTTTAGAGGTCCTGAGCTCAATCCTTCATATTATTATTATTATTGTATCCTTGAATTCCTAGAGGAACATAGGGCTTCAGCCGTGCGTCTCCATTGCGTCCGGTTCTCTGCTAGAGTCTTCACCTGGCTCCAAGTCTGCCCACACGCTTTCATCTCCCCTTCACATGACCTCCTCCAAGTCACCCTTGCACTGACGACCAACTCGTCGCTTCCCTTTCGGGTTGTCACTTGATGGTTTCCTCAGAGTATGGCCAGCCAATCCATCTCCATTTCTTCCTGCCTATTTGTTTCACAATCGGTTCCTGCTGGGTCGGTTCGCTCATTGCCAGAGATCTCTGTTGCTGATCTTTTCTGGCCGGTCATCTGATCTTGAGTATTGAGCGAATAGAACTGTTAATGAAGGTCTGTAGTTTGTTTGAGATGCTGTTTATGACGCGCAGTGCAAGTCTCTGATCCGTATAGTGGCACTGACTTCACATTGGAGTTGAAAATCCGGATCTTATTTTTGATGCTGAGTGTTGTTGACCTCCACACAGACATACATAAACATTGCTGAATATTTGAGAACTTAGAAAAAGTAGCAGTGAAATATGTTCTGATTTTCAGTCGTTCTTTCTTTACCTGATCTGGGTTAATGAAGTGATCTATCCTATAATGAAAATGGATTTCCATATGACCAAATTACCTGTCAGCCTAAGTTGAAATTATTGAGCGCCAAAGGCAAAACTTGCACTCTTACCAGTTTTATATTTCTTTAACAGAAATATCTGTATTCCAAAAACATTTTAGCTTAACATTTCAATGTTAAGACGTTTCAGTTTCTCATTATCAATAAACTATTTTATGACAAGGTAGTACTCAGTGATAATTTGGCGAAAATTTATTATCGCAAATTAAATATGCCAAGAGGAAATAAATATGACAGATATATATATATATATATATATATATATATATATATTGATATACTTTGCCTATATTTGTTCCAGTTAGCGTGTATAAAGAAGTAGAGTAGTAGAGTAAAGTATACTGCCAAGTTTTGTTTTAGAGTTATTATTTTCGACATACTCATTTGAAATGGTAGACGGTTCAATAATTATATTGATTCGAATTTCTGTGACTTAGAATTACAGTCGTTTCAAACAAAGGAGAACTGAACAATAAAACAGTTAATAAATTAAAAGTCGTTGACAAAGTGTGTGCTAAATAAAATTACAATCAGAATAAGGGATTGGCAAAGTCATATCCATAAAACCAACGTATAATTGATAGTTCTGGCTCACTAACAAGTGCGTCGGTGGCACAGTGGTTAGGACTCTCGCCGACCATGCACATGGTCCGGGGTTCGATCCCCTGCCGACGCACACCCGATATCTATGGTCGGCCTGCGAAATTTGGGCTACCGATATCCATGCTGAAAATACCATACTTGTACTGAAAATACGGTGTGGCATCAAGCTGTAATCAAAAATCAAATCAAAATCAAATTTCATCATATTTACGTGTAGCTTAAATTGATACTTTAAAAAAAAAACGCCCAAGATTGATGTGATGTTTAATATAGGCCTTAAGGAAATATTTCGTGTCATTCTATACTTACTGCTGGATATCTTGTCAGAGTGGTTTACTGTTAGGCTTCTCAAACAATGCAAGTTACAAGATAACACTTGTTAAACGATTCTTAGAATTTACTATAGATCTGATATCTAACTTGCATGTTATTCAATTCGCTGTCATAGTAACGATGAAATATAATATATGTATAAACACAACCAATATCTATTTCTCATTGTGAAATAAAGCAGTAAATTACATTTCTTAATTTTATGCCCAGCTTTATGACATGTTATGATAGAAATAATGAGATAAGTATTCCACTGATCATCTGGCGAACGGGAAACTGTAACGCACACTAATCATCCTGGTATTTTTTTTCTTGTTTTCAAGCCGATCTAGCCATAAGGCCTTTCAATAATTATCTTAAAAATGATTTTAAGGTTCGTTTCGTCACCAACTAACATAACCTGGAAGAACAATTGGAAAGTGGAGATTTCTGGACAGTTATTTTGCTTAAGTGTGAAGGGTTTTGTCAGCTTCCAGGTACAGCTGCACAAAGGGTGAAATCGTATAGCATCAGAAAACGATATGAACAAGTTAACATCCAGCTATTGAATGCAGATTTAATACCTTATCATATCTATCAACTGCAGTTTTTCCATGTATTGCCACAGTGATCTAGTTATATATATGCATATATATATATACATATGATTTGATAGTGTCGAAAATTCCCATATTATGAATTAAAAGTCAATCTGAACGAAGAATATTCTTTTCAATAATTTTTCTTCAGGTTCTTACAATTATAAAATATAATATTTGTTGTCGTTACAATAAGGCCAGTTATGCGGCAGATACATTTTTTAACGTAGAATAACAGATTAGTTATGGGGTGTCAAAATAAATAGTCGTATTTGTGTGACGACAACAAATATTATATTTTATAATTGTAAGAACCTGAAGAGAAATTATTGAAAAGAATATTCTTCGTTCAGATTGACTTTTAATTCATAATATGGGAATTTTCGACACTATCAAATATGTATATATATTGTCTAAGATAGCTATTGTTCACGCTGGTACTGGCTGGTCTTATCTTCTGATTTTTCCGTATCCTCATGGTATTTGAAGGTGAACAGTCGTATTCAGTACCTAGTCAAGTTGTCTGTTGTGTTTCAGTAACGAAACCAAATTTCTATATAATTAATATCAATTATGATAGGGTAACATTCATCAATGTATGTAATGTGATAAGTACAAATATGTTCTTTTCTTCTAAAATTTTATTCCAAGTAAGACAATTAACTGGTGTGAAGTTTATGAACGTAAATATTAAACGCACTATAGTTAGGAACTGTAGAACATAAAGATAAACTAGTGAACTTAAGTAACAGACATCTAAGAAGAAAGGAGATTTTATCCCCAGAATTATGAATGAAAGCTTCCCTGTTGAACCACTAAGCTCAGAGAACACAACCATCGGAAACAAACACCTAAGCTACAAATCTTATTTATTATTTTAAGGTGTTAAGGTTACTTTGTTAATAAAGCGAAATCAGCTAAGGAAATTGAGGTTCGCCTGTGAGTTATTCCGTTCTTGAAACATATAGCCGAAGAATGTTAGTTTGGAAGGCCAAAAACTTATTATTCGAGTAGTTTATGATTTTCTACCTCTTATAACTAGTGCTTCGTTGTTACTATGATCCAATGTCACATTCAAATTGATAGTTGTCTTTAGTCGTGTAATTCATGGAAATTCATTTGAAAGTTAGTCATCAATCGATAGGTACTAGATAGTGAAGTGGTACTTAGAACTGTTTCACTTCTCAGAAGCATATCTGGATATTAGGTCTCTACTTTTTTACAACTAGTTTCAAGAAGAATTTCCTGAAGTTTGATGAAAAGTCATAGTTAGTGGTTTTCACTTAGATAGGTGTAGGAACTCATATGTATATAATATTTGTTGTCGTTACAATAAGGCCAGTTATGCGGCAGATACATTTTTTAACGTAGAATAACAGATTAGTTATGGGGTGTCAAAATAAATAGTCGTATTTGTGTGACAAACGTGCTAGGCTGAATTCGATTACAAAATAATGTAAAACGGGAGACAATGGTGATTAATCATAATAGATTTGTAGAGTGGGGGTAGGAAAATTGACAAGTCAGTTCAAGGTTATAAAAGGTGTCAGGTGAGTGGCTAGTACAAAGTGGTCTGTGTTAAACAGGAGATAGTAAGACTGCATTGGGAGGTTCATAATGAGATAACGAATATGTGAAATGAAACAGGTGGAGGCATATATTGAGAAAAGAGATAATTATAATTGTAAGAACCTGAAGAGAAATTATTGAAAAGAATGTTCTTCGTTCAGATTGACTTTTAATATATACATATATACTGCCATTAACCAATTTGATTAGTCCTGCAAGGTCAGGCATCAAAAGTTTCTTAATCAAATTATAACAAAATCCTCTCGTATAAACTATCGATTTTAATTTGAGCCAGTTTTAATGCATTACTGCAATTATAGTTACTTAAGGATTATGCAGAATTATTTGTGTATATATAACATACCCTGAAAATGAAACTACCAAATTCGACAAGTAAGTGAAAGGATTTATTTTTATAACTTAATTTCGAACCAGTTTACTGAACGAAACATTATGATGACTTGCTTGAATTTCCCTGAGATTCTCTAAAGTACAACTTTGACATATGCCTTCTTTTCATTTGACAGAATAGATGATAAAAATTCAAGTTTAAATTGATGCTTATATCAATCGCAGTTTGTGTTTTAATTCAATTAATACCATACATTAATCACTATATATCAAGCCTGTTGAAATAATAAAGGCTGAAGAAGTCTATATTGGATTGACTGGTGTTTCACGTATAGAGAAGACAAAAGTGTGGAAGTAGAAGCATTTTATGTTCTTAGTTCATAGGATTAGCAAAAGTATCATCTATTTTACCTGGACATCGAAACTAAACATAGTAGAATTATTTGGAGTACATTTCAGCATGGAGATCTATCTTCTTTTTTAAAGTGTTAGCCAAAGGAGTCTGTAGCACTTGATCTTGTAGAGAATTTCAGTCTGAACACTATGCGAATTCTGTTAAGCAGCGGTTCACGTATCCTTTTATAATGACGTCTAATAGAAGAGAAACTTTTACTGACCTCATTACCCAAGTTACTATTTGACATGCTATAAACTAATATAAGGTCACCTCTTCCTTTACCTACCTGGATATCAATCCGATGCTCACTAGCGACTGGTCCTATTCAGGTAGGTAGTTACCTGGGTTCTAATGAGAAGTCGTGACTAGTGGGGTACAGAAGGTTGGGTGTGAGGACGAATACTGGCCGATGACATTGGCTAGTAGTCGCGTTATATCGTGAATTGGCAGAAGTTGGAATTCCTGGGCTGGCCATAGGATCGGTTACCAGTGGCTTAATGGTCTATGAGCTCGCCTTGTAACCGGAAGGTCCTGGGTCCGAACTACGGCGGGTGCATACCACTGAAGAGTCCCAAGCTGGGCTGACGAAACAGCTTTGCAGTACTTCCAGGTATTCCAATGGTTTTCTAACCGATGTCAGCTCATGATGAAATTCTGTAACCAATCAAATTAAAAGTTAATTGATGGATGCTGACTAGCAGTGGAATCCAGGATGCGCGGGAAAATCTAAAATTGAATTAAATCAAACCAACACTTGAATACCTTCCTCTACAGTTTAAACTTTCCATCCTCTCCTTAAAAGAACTTAGATTTCTTTAAACTATTCTTTCCAAGATGTGTGCTCCCTGTCTGAAGCACTAACCAGCAGTCTGTACACAGTATTTAAATTGAGGTCTGATGTATTTCACCTGCTCACTTACTCTTCGACCATCAACAATCCTGTATCATTCGGCTTCTCATTCAGATAGATGCGGATGAATATAGTTTACGTAATTTATCACCGTCCTAAAGTTAGGTTTATGCACTATTCGTCTACTGAGATAAAAGTGAGTAATGCCAAAAATTTGTAGATACAAATGCCTTTAATGTTTCGAAACTTTCGAATTCATATTTTATTCTACTTTTGAAGGAGACTTTCGCTTTCTCTCTAAATGTATATAAATGCATTTAGAGTTGGACACTTCCTTGACTGTTCACCTAGTTTCCTCCTATTTACAAGCGTTACATTTTGACAGAATATATGGAAAGTGATTTTCTCTAGCAGTTTCTGAAGTAAAGAAATTTTAAAGTGTTGCCCAAGGTTTCTCTTATTAATTGTACAATTTTCTACAAACTAACTGCTTCCTGGAAAACAAAATTTGAAATCTAAATTCTGAAACATTAAGTATAAACATACCTACCATACACGCGTACATAAACTGCGCACCCTGTTAAATGTGTGTGCTTGACACAATCATAACCACGTTCTAGATGAAGCATTTTCAGACCCAGCACTATTAATGATCGAATTTTGAATCACATTCTAACTGTCATTTGCAATCTAACTTTTAAAACATTGAACCCTGAGAAAAGTTTATGAATCACCAGATAAAACTAATAAGCCACAAAAGCTATAACTTTACAATTTTAAGGTTTAATCACAATGATAGTGCAGAAATCATCAACTCGCTTAACTAAACCCTGTAAACTATCAACGAAGCAAAACGTGTATACATATTTGCAATCCAGGAATTTAAACTACCAGCTAACTGAATAAACTGTCATCAATATCTAATTTTAAAGTATCGAATGAATAATAGTCATTTATCGATCCCACAAATACAGTCAGTCGACTTATAGACTGATTACTAATCTCTTCAAATTTTCAATTTACAATGTTGACTTATGCATAAATGTCACTTTAAGCATAATAGATAATCTTAACTTAAAAACTGGAATCAATGTTAAATAGCCCCCATGATAATTAAGGATATACTTTTTTCTTCTTTTTCTTATGGAAAAACAACTGTAATGTACAGTAGTATTCACGTCAAAACATATCGTGACAACCTGAAGCAAATAAATAATTTTTTTTCTCCATTTTTGGACATTTTATGTTTGATATGAAGAAAAGAAAATTCTTTTATTGATGAAATAACTCGCGGAAAGTTATTTTTCACAATTAGATATATAATTAGTAGACAGGAAACATGCATAATCAGTCTCCACCAACTTTTTGGTAAATCTGTTTGTTTTGTTTTAATACACATAAAACTAGTGTTACTTCACCTGCCTTATTCCACATAATATTCTGGACAGTTAACCAAAAAACAAAATGTTTCTTTCACATTACACTAAATAAAAACTGTTCATTACAAGTTATCTATCATTCACGTGTATTCTAAAAATGCCTTATCGCGATTATTTGACTGAAAAATTTGACAGAAATTGAAAACACCTCAGAATGTGCACTTGTCATAATAACTAGGTATTATTTTGTGTGTGTGTGTGTGTGTATGAATTTTGAAATGTCACTCATTCTATGTTCACACTGATCTATGCGAAAGCATAAGTCGCACACTTTTTTCTCATAAGAATAAATTCCTTTGCTCTTTGAAGACTATTATGGAATGGTTCTTTCGTTGTCTTTGGATTATAAAAAGATTTGATAAATTTAAACAGGCAAGAAAAAGTAGGCTGTAGAATATAATGAATTCATTATATTTTCTATAGTTGGTTTGTAAGGGTTAGTTTTATTTTTACGAGTTGATCACGGATTGATATCAATTAGAGAACCATTGAAAACCAGCACTGGAGTACTGGACAGCTGTTTCATCCTAGTTTGGGAATCATCGGAAGTACGCACCCACCACCGGGGTTCGAACCCAAGACCTTCCGATTACAAGGTAAGCTCGTAGACCATTCAGTCACTGGGACCCGATTCAATCAATGGCCAGTCCATGAATTCTAACTCCTACCAATTCGTGAATTTTAGCGCGACCCCAACTAATGTCGTCGGTGGGACATCCATCCTCACACATGACTGGATGGACCTCACTGGTCACGACTTCTCACTAGAACTCCAGGAAACTCCATGCTGTAACAATTCACTAGCCGATGACATTGGGTGGTGGTTGCGCTAAAAATCACGAATTGGTGGAAGTTAGAATTCATGTACTGGCCATTGATTGAATCGCGTCCCAGTGAATGAATGGTCTACGAGCTTACCTTTTAATCGGAAGGTTTTGGGTTCGAACCCCGGCGGTGAGTGCGTACTTCCGATGATTCCCAAAGTAGGATGAAACAGCTGTCCAGTACTCTAGTGCTGGTTTTCAATGGTTTTCTAACTGATATCAATCCGTGATCAACTCGTAAAATTCATTATATATATATATATATATATATATATGCATTTTCGTCAGCTGCATAAAATCGTAATGGTTACAAACATATGAACATACCTGAACTTTCGGAAATGAGGTTGTCATGAAGTAAAGCATAAAATCGTTCTAAGAGAAATGTTGTGAACTGTTACATTAATCAGTGCCTACAGATAATAAGGTGATTCAGCGAGGAGGCAGATATCAGTTAGAAAACTGTTAAAAGACATAAAACACACACAAATATTTTTTTCCTACTATGAGGCTTCCTAGGAATGCATACCCATGACCCCATGAAGGATTTAACTCGGAACCTACAGGACAGCAATTTACAATTGATCCATCTGTTGGAATTAGATGGCCCATTAGTCCTAGCTTCTATCACTTCGGGATAGAAGCTCACTGCCACCCAATTTCATCGGTGAGCATCTATCCTCACACTCATTTTAGTGGAGTCATGAGTCCGTAATGGTAATGAGCCCCAAAATATCAAGAAACAGGCGTTCACTGCCTTCTGAGTTCCAACGTTTTCTTGACAGGTGTGAGTCTGTGATGAAATGTACCTTTAAGACTAGGAACGGTGTGACAGAATCTTAGTTTTTTTTATTTCCTTGCTTTGTACACTTCAAAATGTCACCGTACTTATGGAGTGGTGTGGTATAGACAATGGGTTCCAACGGAATATTATTCTCACAGTAAGAATCATTGTATTTGTTGGTGTTAGCGTCTGCATACTATTCCCACAGTTCAATACTACATTAGCAACAGAATGCTGTATATGTTGGAACATTCTATTTCATGTCGTTTAATGTAAACCAAAATCACATGCTCAGTGATTGGTTAAAGAATATAAAGTGTATAGATATAAATAGCTGCTGTTTGATCACTTGAAAATATATCTTGGCTTCCGTGTCTTGCCTTCTGCTATTACACTTATATAGTTTATTCTTACGTTTTAAGGCAATCGATTAAACCTTGTACAAGAAAGCTGTTCACACTTCTTGTTATTCTTGCACAACTTAAAGATCTCTTCACCTTAGAAGATATACGCTATTCACAAAGACTTTCCTCTGATACCTTTCCAAACCGAAATGTATTAAACAGTGAACCATATTCTATGTAAATTATTGAAAATAAGAAAGCAATCAGAACCTGATAAAACTCTTGTAGTGGCAATGACTCTTCAAGATTCTAACAGATGCCATCTAAAATATTTCGAGACATATCCTTTGCTTAAGATTTTTTTGACAGTGAGTACATCTAAGCCTGATTCCATTTGGTGTTAATGCCATGCATTTTCCTGAGATGAAATATAGATACTTCTTTCGGTTGAATGCACTGAATAAATATATATATGTATATAAATATACACAGCGTGTCGGTGGCCTAGAGGTAGAAGACTGGTCAACCAGCTATGTGGTCTAGGTTCTATCCCTGGCCGACGCACTCCTTTACCTCGCTAAGCCAGTAATAAGACTGGTAAAGAGGGAAGGTTGAGCATGAAGCTGTCAATACCATCTGGTAAAAATAAACACCACTGCAACCAAAACTTCAAGCCTCTAGTATGAAGCTCTATGTTCCATTGGGAAGGCAAAGGAATAAAATAAATAAATAACATATAAAGCGCTTATAAGTAATAAGAATACAGTTGATTGATATCTAAGTGACTGAAAAAGAACAAAAAAATGAATCATTGGATCAATCTTCTTTGGACATCTATTTTATCATGAATAATTAAAGCATAAAAATAACCCATTCTGTTGTACTCTTTTCTGATCCCTTAGATTACTTAGAAGGCAATTCTTCTTCTTTTTTTCAGGTAAAGATTTTATTGTCTATCTTCTCATTAAAAATTTACAATTTTCTCGAGGAAAGTACGTCAAAACCCAACAATGAATGTCTTTAGGTCCTGTTGAACTCGTAAATATTGCTATGCAGGGTATGTATACTTTTGCCCATTAAAAACAGACAAACGCGGATTCTGAAGGGGGCTATAAGTCTGTTGAGAAGATTACAAGATCTGCATTAATGCCCAATTATTCACGACAGACAGTCTTTTTAAAAATTTTAAAATATTCGATATAGGAGAAAAAATTACACAAGATATTGAGTAAAATCATTCTAAATTGTTGAATCGCCTTTTCAAATACTTGTTTACTCATAAAATCAGACATTAATCGAAAACTGGCCCGATGAACAAACACTTAATTAACAATAAGTAGTCTGCGAGTAGACTCACTTGGAAATTTCTTAAATCACTCTTAACAGTTAATTGGCACCAGATAACTTTGATTGAAAGCTAATACTTTCTAACCGCTAACCAAAACACTTCTCATGCAATTCTTCTATTTGTAAATGATCCTATGACTCCATAGACCCGAACTCTTCACATAATACGTAAAAATCAAATTTAAGCAATATATAACATAAGAAATCATAATTTTTGACAGTATTCATCCCCCATCTATTTTTGTATATTGATGTGTAAAGAAAAAAGCCCGAGAATGGATTATATATATGCTGACGCAACACCCTCCACTCATCACTTCATGATGAAGCACTCCCTGTCAGATTGCAAAAAAAATTGTACTACTTACAGTAAGATCAAACTAACTGATTTCACCTCTTGAATTATGTTTGAACTGATGGACACAAATTAACTGATGGAGAACTACCTATTGCAGATAGATCAAATATCCTTATACCCAGATTTCCATAGAGAAGTTTATTTTAACAGATTTTACAGGATTATTTCAGTAGTTTTACAACTGTAAACTATTATTCAAATATATACTTCCCCGGTCAACATTTTATTCGCATAGATTAACCAATATCCTTTTACTCAGAAGTAGTCTAGAGATAAAACACGTAAATTTTGTTGATTTTCTAAGAATTTAACAGTAGAAGAGCTTATGAAAACTTTCATTAGCATGTTTCAGATAAATTTAATCTAAGTCGAAGTGATTTAAGTAAATAAAGTACCAATTAATTTTAAAGGACCAGTGCAGCATAGTATCCCCTCGAATGCTTTATTCCGATCAAAATGAAAGGAAGCGTTTCTCTTAAAAACACACACAGAAATATTAGTATTCATATATGAAATGATTTTAATACGATAAGATTACGAAGGCTGCTATAAACAAGCTAGAGAAACTCGATCAAATGTATACTGAGGGAGAGCTAGTTTCACCAAAGTTAATATCAAACTCCCAGAACATCCTAAATGTTATTATCTAAAAACTTTTCTCTGTAGTAATTAATATTCACCTAAACTCATTTGTCATACGCCAAATCACAACGATAAAATCCCTTCTCATTCTCTCGATAAAAATATCGTAAAAACCAAGTGAATCAGTGGCAAGTTTAAAGGTCATAAAATTATCGAAAGAAGGCGTTTTCAGCTATTTGTTTATTATTTTACGACAAACAAAACTTCAGATTACACATCGTAAGCAAAACTCAAGTAGAATTAACTATGAAATTCTCTTTCAAGATCTTTTCGTCATGAAAGTGATCAAAATACCCTATCCATAGAAAGCCTATCACACTTCACATCAATCTGACTTCATTGTCTTCACAACTTCTTTAAGCATACAAGTAAAACATCGTCTTCCTTTGACTAGAACTCACACCAACAAAGTAGAATAGTTGAGAATAAGTGGGGAATTCATCGAGAATTCATTACTATAGAGACGACAGTACAATTCTTATACAAGGATGAATTAAATAGAAATACTTCAAAGGTTACTTCAGAACAAGGTTCAATATTCACATAAAGAATAAAAAGACGGTTGCAGCGAAGAAAATTTTCTTTTCGACGAATATGCGATGTTCTAAATTGTCAGAAGCGTGCAAAGTCAATTAATTATCGATATTGACATCATGGAACCCTCCAAACGAAGTATTTCTTATCTAAAAGGAAAACACACAGGCTATAATAGTTAACACTACGTTCTGTCACAAACACTTCCAATCAACGTGATTATCGTGTTCTTTAGTTCGTAAGTCAACTACTAGACATAATATAGAAACCCTCTAGCTCTTAGACTTCATTCGATACGTCTGAATTTGACTATTTTAGGTATAATTTAAAATTTTCAGACAATTTCTTATCGTTCTTTAGTGTATCGGCGGCCTGCTTAAACCTCGGGCTACCGAAATTATCCATCATATATATTACATCTAATTTCTTGGATTTATTTTACTTTAATCATTCAATTATCTGTCCAAATCGTATTGTTTACTCTCGCGATTATTTAAAATGTTTTCAACCGGCTGATTTACAAGTTTCTAATAAACTTAAGAAAAAGCATCATGGTTGGGTGGCAACGAGCCTTGAAGCGTACCCCCAATGCACTGGATGACTCTTCCTGTAATTATGAGCACAAATTACAGGTCATTACCGAACAAGACTAATTACTTGCATGCTCTATTATCTTTAAATGTTTATTGTAATACAGGTGTAATAACACTTCAGGAAACCAGGCTCCACGATTCATATGATGACAGTTTAGTCTATCTAAATGGTCTCACTGTGTACAAACAGGACGGATGCAGTTCAAGGAAGAAGCGAGGTGGTGGTTCACCCCTTTTATTAATTCTCAGTGGTCTGCTGCCAAAAACGTCCGCTTTAAATTTTCAAATGATAACACTGACTGTATAAAGGTTAAATGTCGACCTAAACACTTGTCTAAATACAACTTCATTTTTATCACGTACATTTATGTCACACCGTGATGTAGTCCCTCAGAACTATCCATGTTTGCTGATGAATTCACTGTTTTCGCTGCAGCCTTTCTTGGTAACTCATTGTCCATAGTGACTGGAGATTTTAATTCTTGTGACTGCAGTTTTCTTACATTGCTAGGTTATGAAAATTTTTGTTAACCTTCCCACTCGACCAGATACTTCACTTGATCTTGTATTTATAAATGACTCCGGAATTATTGTTATTATCTAAAGTAATCCGAATGCAGTAGGCATGTTTTCAAAACCCTACCTCCGGAGTATGCATCAGTCTTAATGAGACCTGCTTTTGAGGAATGAAGTACGTAGTCGCATAACTATAACATTTTTATGTTTAACTTATGCATAACATTGGACGGTTCAGTTGTAAAACTAGTTGCTCATATCAGCACTATAAATCACAAGAAGCACGACATTCGTCCAACGACTATAACAGAAATGGAATCTTACTCAAGATACTACGTCTGCTTGTAGTGCTAAACAGAAGAAATTCATTTTCATCATGAAATGACATTGTTCTCTAGTTGGGACTCTTCAACAGTATGTACTCACAATTTATTTTTCATAATTTGGAAGAGGAAGCTATTTCGTTGTGTTTCATTCAGAATCCAAAATTTTGTGATCCTAAGACTTTAAAACAGAAAATAGGATTTCTGATACCATTAAGTATCCGAAAAAAATATTCCGAAAGACTCTTAGGTGAACTTTTTCTGGAATGTTAAATGTCAGATATACCGCAGTGGTGAAAGCTACAAGCTGCATCTGAGTTTGGCATTTAACAGAAATACGATAGTTTAGAGCTTCTAGCTCAGCTCGCTAAAAATCACACAGGAGTTTTTCCTACATCAATTCTGCAAACCCATAGTAACGATTCAATGATTAAGGTATGTGTGAAAGGTGAACTGTTTCCATCAGCCATTTTTACAAGTGTATGTAATTTTATTAGCTCTTGTAATACAAGCTTTATCTTAAGATAAATTATCGAATTATATATATAATGATTTATTTTAAAAGTGAATACGAATCAGTTGGCAATTTCATCTCGCAGCACCTATTTGAAACTGAATACAATAGTTACCTGTGACGCAGGACACAACAGGGTCTCCAGAAATATTTGCTGAATGCACTGCATTGAAGATCAGAAGTGTATAGCGAGAAACAACTTTCTCATTTAGTAAACCTAAATAACTTCGTTCATACTGCCTGGTCTGCAGACTTTTAAGGGTCTTATTCAGATGATAACTTTTTGCCTTTAGCGTAACAAATCAATCAAATCCCTACAAAGCAATACTTGAATATCAATCTGATGCTCACTGGCGACTGACACTATTCAAGTAGGTAGTTACCTGGGTTCTAATGCGAATTCGTGGCCAGTGGGGTACAGCAGGTTGGGTGTGAGGACAAATACTCACTGATGACATTCGCTAGTGATCGCGTTATATCGTAAATTGGCAGAAATTAGAATTCTTTGGCTGGCCATTGGATCAGGTCCCAGTGGCTGAATATTCTATGAGTTTGCCTTAGCGGAGTGTCCTGGGTTCGAACCCTGTGGTGGGTGCGTACTGATGAAGAGTCCCAAACTAGGCTGACGAAACAGCTGTCAAGTAATCCCTTCAGGTTTTGCAGTGGTTGATGATGAAATTCTGTAACCAGTCAAATTAAATCCCTACAAGCCAATACTTGAATTATTAGCGTACTACAGTGTATACCGTTTATTTCAAACCTGAGGCCAGTGCTTTTCCATCACTTTCGTTAGTCTATACTGTAGAAAGCTGTAATATTTCTTAAGTCAGTCTCACTACTTATTTGTTTTTCTGACTACAATCTACTAGGTTTATCTTGCCAACCAAGCTAGCTTTCCGTAAAAATGAAGTAAAAAGTTGTGTGAGTGACTTGATATGATTATGAGCAATAATTTGTGCTCAAAACGTCATCAGTTAATATTTACTGTACAACACTGTATGATTTATCAAAATAAGATCTTATCTATAATGGAGTTATACTCTACCACAGTGCCCAAGTTTTATACTTATTTCTGTCTTACTAGACCTAAATAACGCACTTGTATATGAGTGTATAACACTTAGTGGACACACTGTCAAAAACAAATCTGCTAACTGAAGTAGTACTACAGAAGTATCGCTTCTGCAGTGATTTCCAACACACTACCTAAAATATGACCATTGATTTGAGGCTTTTTAGAACACTTGATCTTCATCGTGTTATTATATATTATTGTTCCTTGTCTAGTGAACATAGGTTGCTTCATCGTGTTAAGAAAATCCTATTGCTAAGATGTAAAAATAAGATCTCAGTACTACTGTAAAGTATGGTGCCATATTACTTTTGGTTGTCTATTTAATTTCTCATAATTACATCATTTTGGTGATATAATTTCTGAAAATTTATTCTAACAGACATATCGCTTTTTATTGTTTAATACTTTATTACGTAATTTATGTTAACCTTGGGGTTAGCATATCAAAAGACGTATTAAAAATATAACACTAAAATTTTCATTCAAACTCTCCAGATTTTACAGTAAAAGCAAAATCTTCTACACTAGATTATTTATCAAATATGTTTCCTTAAAAGATGTGTGTGTGGTATAGTGACGGATGCTAGGTAATCACAAATAACCTCTGCATAGATTGCGTCACTGAGCTCCAAGAAGCACTGCACAACTGTTTCACCTTAATCTAGGGCTCTTCAACAGTGGATACCCATGACTTCACTAGGAATTCAACTCAAGACCTTGAGGTTAAGTGCCAAACACGTTTACCAATCAGCCCTTGGTCTAGATTCCGGTGACCTGTAAACCTTATCTTCTGTCAGTTCGTAACGAAGGGTGGCCACCATCCAGTAGCAATAATCAACGCTTGATTAATACTTGATATGGTGGAACCCATCACTCCAAAATTAGGATAAAACATCTGTCCAGTTTTCTTTCGTTTTGGGTGATTCTTCAATTGATATCGGTTCGTAATCAGATCTACACTAAAATTAACCAGATCTCTACGAACTCCTAGATCTGAATAAACAATCTCTGTAACTGTAGTTACTGAGGCTCATATTTCACCATTCTAAGAACACTTCAGTCAGAATAAGCAACCTTAATGTTACTGATTCCTGCTTTATAAAACTTTCTAAACTTATTTTTGCTATTCCTTAAAATAACATTGATACTTCCTGAATCATAAATATTTATCACTAATTAACATTTTCAAGTATTAGTTTTGTAGGGATTTTGTTTGATTGCATGGGAGATTTCATCATGAGCTGACATCAGTCCTTGAAGATGAGGCAGTAACTTATCGAAGAAGACATTACGAAATGGTCGCGCTATGTCGTGAATTGGCAGAAGTTGGAATTCCTGGGCTGGCCATTTGGATCGGCTCCCGGTGGCTCAATGGTCTACGAGCTGGCCTTGTAACCAGAAGGTCCTGGGTTCGAATCCCGGTGGGTGCGTACCGATGAAGAGTCCCAAACTATGACGAAACAGCTGTCCAGTACTCCCAGGTTTTCCAGTGGTTCTCTAACTGGTGTCATCTCATGACCTATGAGATCAAACAAAATCCCTACAAAACCAATACTTGAAAATTAACATTTAACAATATACCGAAGACCTCATACCTTTCCCATGTTGTAATTCTTAGTTTGGTGATGTAAGTGGAGATAATAGTTATGGCAAAAATGTTGTATCTGTCATTTGGTGCTTTTATTGTAAATTAGTGAGATTCACTTTAGTTGCTATTCAAATCAGAGTTTATAATGCTGGTTAGTACCAGGGTGATATTGCCATTTTACAAAAAATCAATTGTAATGAATAAGCTCTACTTTATAAATCATCAATGCATTTTAACTGAATTTAGCTAAACTAAAGTTAATACAGATAAATAATCTTACCAAACTTTAATCTTTTTCGTCTGATGAATTAAATCCACTTGATGGCATTTATGCATAAAAGTGAAATTAACTTCTTCCTTAAATCTGATATATATTTCAGCTTATAATCAAGGTTCTGCAGCACGAAGTTATTAGTGCAAACTTTTAACTAGTATCCTCTACTCTCTATATATACTATAATAAATACAAGACTGCTTAAACAGTTAAATTTCTTTATTTTCTCCAACATTAGATATAAAATACTCCAGGAAGATCTGATTTTACTAAAAATTAAGATACATAATTAACATAATAAATTTTAAGTAACTTAGAACAACAGCAGAGTTAAAAATTTTCTGTCATATTTCCCGGAAATTCCTAGAAACTTTTACAGTCATGCTAATAAAATCTAGGCGTCTAGTATTGTCTATTATTTTTACCCTTTCCTGTCTAAATGCATTTAAGAAGCTAAAAGACTTCAACATTATTTGTCAAATGAATAACAACTCGTTTTGTAAACACAATAAATTAAATGCCTTAATTTTTCCTACATTACCACCTGGTCAGACATAGAATTTGTTCTTTCAGCATATTAAACTGAATAGATGGTGAACAAGATATTCGATGGAGGATTTCATCATGAGCTGACATCAGTCAGAGAACCACTGGAAAACCTGGGAGTACTGGACAGCTGTTTCGTCCTAGTTTAGGACTCTTCACAGTACGCCCATGCCTGGGATTCGAACCTACGACCTTCCGGTTACAAGGCAAGCTCGTATACCATTCAGCCACTGGGACCCGATTCAATGGCTCATTAATTCTAACTTCTACCAATTCGTGATTTAGCGCGACCCCAACCATTGTCGTTGGTGGGACATCCATCCACACATGTGACATCTAATTGGACCTCACTGGCCACGACTTCTCACTAGAACTCCAGGAAACTCCATTCTGTAGCAAGTCACTAGCGAGCATCAGATTAATTTTCTATAGTTTGGTTTGTAAGGGTTTGTTATGTTTTTACGAGTTGATCACGGACTGATATCAGTTAGAGAACCATTGAAAACCAGGGAGTACTGGACAGCTGCTGTTTCATCCTGGTCTGGGAACATAACAAACACTTACAAACCAAACTATAGAAAATTAATCTGATGCTCGCTAGTGACTTGCTACAGAATGGAGTTTCCTGGAGTTCTAGTGAGAAGTCGTGGCCAGTGAGGTCCAATTAGATGTCACATGTGTGGATGGATGTCCCACCAACGACAATGGTTGGGGTCGCGCTAAATCACGAATTGGTAGAAGTTAGAATTAATGAGCCATTGAATCGGGTCCCAGTGGCTGAATGGTATACGAGCTTGCCTTGTAACCGGAAGGTCGTAGGTTCGAATCCCAGGCATGGGCGTACTGTGAAGAGTCCTAAACTAGGACGAAACAGCTGTCCAGTACTCCCTGATTTTCAATGGTTCTCTACTGACTATTATTCCTTTTTCAAAGCACCAAATTAAGTACGAAATTCATGAGTGGTTCTTGCCAGTACTTAATCCGGTCTAAATTACGCCGTCCTAAACACTTAACGCATTGTTTACAACCTTCCTGATTTGCTTTTCAACTCAAAATGAATTCAGCACAATGGCAATGATGAGACATCTAATAATAAATAATTTTATTAGAAACAGTTGAATTTATAATGAAATCTGCTTTATAAAAACTCTAATAAGAGATAAACATAAGACTGATGATTAGAACACAAAACTCCGACATTCAGTCTGATCGAATTAATTAGAGTGAAATTCTAAGAATTCCACACACACAATCCACATATTCCTGAATTCATGGTACGTTTTAATGCTTCCTTGCATCAATTTTAAAAGTGTATTTAGTTCGTAAAAAAGCAAACTCATTTTATTACTGTATTAATGTTCCCTCGGGTTCCTAGTGGAACATAGGGCTTCAACTGCACGTCTCCACTTGCTTCTGTCTTCTGCTGTAATTCTCACCTGCATCCATATTAATCCATACTGTTTCAACTCCTCTTCACACGATCTCCTCCATGTCACCCTTGCACTGACGTCCCAATCGCCGCTTCCCTTTTGGGTTCCACTTCAAGACATCGAAGACAGTTGTTGATAAAGGTCTGCAACCTGTTGGAAATATTCTTTGTGACCCACCAAGTTTCTGATCCGTATAGAAGAACTGACTGACTTGACGTTTGTATTGAAAATTCGAATTTTGTTGTTGATGTTGAGTGACGAAGATTTCCAGATTGGTTTCAGGTTGATGAATGTGTTTCTCGCCTTCCCGATTCTCGATTTGACATCCTCGTTCGTTCCTCCTGTAGTTGAGACAATGCTCCCTAGATAAGTGAGTGAAGTAACCTCTTTCAAATCCCTCCCGTTAATGGTGATTGGCGCTGGATGTTGCTGCTGCTGTTGTTGTTGTTGGTTGGCTGGTTATTTTCATAACCTCCATCTTGTCTATGTTCACCTGGAGTCAGTCCTGTCTTTGCTTCTTCTTTGACCAGTTTGTCGGTTTTCGCTTGTAAGTCTTCTATTTTGTGTGACATCAAACATAAATCATCCACGCGCGAAATCCAGGTCTTCTAGGTTCTTCACGTCGGTCCAGGATATCCCTGTCTTCTCGTTTCCCACTGTCTGACGCATAATCCAGTCCACCACAATTAGGAATATCATTGGTGATAATAAGCACCCTTGTCTGACTCCTGTGTTTACTCCAAACGCCTCGCTGAGTTTTCCGTTGTGGATCACTTGAGATGTGCCGTTGTCGTACAGCTGTTGACAAAAGCAAACTCATCTGGTTACTGTTTATGCACAAATGAACATTTTGTCAGCTAATGGCTAGCTAGCTAGCTAGCTACTATTCGCATTCCCTTAACTGAAATTATACACAAGGAAAAAAATTGCAGTTGATTTCTTCTAGTGAACAGATAATCATTTATATTATTTACTTTGTTAATTGAATAGAAATTCTGTCAAGGATACTTGATTATTAAGTGCAAAAGTATGGCTTTCTCTTCATCACTTATGATGAATTACCATCCAAATATGACTTTGCACGCAAATGTCAGTCTGAGAGCTTTTTGATTACATGACGTTTTATAGAAAAGCCAAATTTAAACAAAAAGAAGAATCTGCATTATTGATTATAACTCAAGATATCATTGTTGACACATAGGACAGACTGAAATATTCATTCAGTAGTCGTCATATATATCAGAAAATGTTTCTTCTTCCACTTTTATATATAAAAACAAATTGAACAGTATATCCTATCTTATCATTGTTTGAAGATAGTAGATTTCCTTTAAAACAGATAGATAGATAGATAGATAAGAAGTAATTACGCATAAACAGATAAAATATTACAATTGTATTGTCAAGAAGGCAGTCTTTCAACTTAGGAGAGAATAAATAACTTTTGTCACATTCAGAATCAATAAAAAATAACTTACGGGAGCAAATTACGTCTTAGTGACTTTTACACCTAAAACTGATGTGTTAAAAATGTTCACCTGCCAGTTCGATAACTGTAAGTTATGACGCGATTCTCTTCTCAGCGATATTTAGATTCGAAAGAATCCTCATGCTTTTGAACTCTGAAATTAGTTTGGCAATAAAAAAATACTGAAGGCTTAAGACAGTCAGGATGATGATCGTTTATTTTCCCTATAAGCATATCGTGTTTGACTTCAAATCATTTATTCTTCTGGGTATATGATGATAAATTGACTTACCGGTCTAATAAGTAATTACTCTAGTTGCAATTAAATGTCTATTGTTTCAAGAAGTCTCAAGGATATATCATTTTCGATAGGATCATTAATCACACGAACAAGTAGGATCAAATCATGTAGGATACATGGTGTTTCCAAAGCTGCAGATACATTTTGTTGAACAGTCAGGAAGCAAGTAATCTAGACCCATAATTTCAAATCACTAACCTAACCTGAGGAATGAGGTAGTTCCGATGACTAGATAAAGGGGATCCGTCGAGCTATTTGTGCCAAGTAAGATTCAGTAAGAAAAATACGAATCGTTCGGAGACTAGGATATTTTAAAATCTTTCTTATTATGATATGAATAAAGCTGAATTTGAAGCGTATGCTTTATAATTGTCTTTTAATTGACTGGTTCTTTGACATTCTCTAAGCTTTTGTTTTCTCGTTTCTATTTTACTTTATTTCGAACTAGATTCTTTCCTCCACCACCTATTTGATCACTCTCTTCAACTTTTCACCAGTTCAGTAGCTAGTAAGTCAAAACTGGAAAGCAACCGAAACGTCATTGAAAAATCCGGATAAAGTAAGTACATATTTTGAAAAGAGTATATTTCAAGTATATATATATATATATATATATATATATATATATATATATATATATATACATATATATATATATAATTTTAAACATCCTGGATATAAATACTTTCATCATTGGTATAAAAACTGCAATATTTGCTTGAGATGCTCACTGGCGACTGGCCCTATTCAGGTGGGCAGTTACCTGAGGTTCTAGTGGGAAGTCGTGACCAGTAGGGTGCAGCCGGTAGGGTGTGAGGACAAATACTCACCGAAGACATTGGCTAGCGGCTGCGCTATATCGCGATTTGGCAGAAGTTATGATTCATGGGCTGGCCATTGGATCGGCTCCCAGTGGCTTAATGGTCTACAAGCTCGCCTTGTAATCAGAGGGTCCTGGGTTTGAATCCCGGTGGGTGCGTGCTGATGAAGAGTCCCAAACTAGGCTGACGAAACAGCTGTCCAGTACTCCCAGGTTTTCCAGTGGTTCTCTAACCAATGTCAGCTCATGATGAAATCCTGTAACCGAATCCATCTATGTTTCAGTAAGAAAAGACTCTTCAACATTCTTTCAAAGCTCACCTTGGCTATGAGATCACATTGGCAGCATACACGGAGGAAGTAAATTTGCAGTGCCTTAAAACTCATTGGTTAAGACGAACACATGGTGCTTTGTTGCTATAAATACGGTTAATACATAAGTACATTACAAAAATCTAAAAAAAAACATCTGTGTAACTGTCGTAAAATAATTTGAAAAGCTTTTCGTAACAGTAACATCTTATGGTCCTGTTATGTCGTTGAAATGACATGCAAAATATCCCGAAAATAATGAAAGGAAAGCCACCAATACAACATACACTTCGTATACTTGAAGTATATTTATTTATATGATGTGGGAAAATTCAATTAAGAAGAATGAGCGAGATATGTGAGTGCTGTAACGATATGATTATGTGTTATTGGTAGGATACTTGCCACGCTGGAGGTTCGGCCAACGCAGTCAAAAAACCCGCAAAAGAAGGAAGGTTGGTAGTGAAATCGGCAATCTTACCCTCCTTAAAAACGTCAACGCTACTGCGACTTTAAAAAAGCTCTAGTCTTATGTCGCACTAGCAACGGCAGGAATGGAAATAAAACAGTACGATAGTCCTGAAATATTCCTACCGTGGAGTACTTTTTTCTCTAACTCAACAGATATCAGAGATTTCATGGTTCACCACCAATTTCCTTTTGGTATAGCTGCATGCCAAGTCAGAAATGTATAGCAAACCAATAAGCAACAGTATGCCGATCTATCCCAAAGTAACACGTGTCTGACCACTCATAAAACGCTCCTAGAGTTATAAAACTTTATTCGTGACAGAGATTGGTGCGGTGCTTTCATATCCACTGTGTGGCAAAATCTTTTCACTGACAAAATATTCATAAAAACAGTTGATAAGCTAACAATATCTCCCCAACCACATCCCTTTACCTTAAAGTATGCAGTGATACGAAATCCATGGTCAGTGCATTTCGCAAATACTCTTGAAGATCAATGACTTTTATTGTTTTCATAAGACTATTCAAGACTATACTGATATAATGTTAAGTAAGAAATACTAAAAATGACAAAACATTCTATACTTTCGAGAATATTTTCATTTGCCTAGTTTGTAAACAACTACTAAGTTCAAAACATTGTTGTAACCACTTCATTTCCATCAGCATTGTTGACATTTCTTAACTTTTACCAATTAAATAGTTAGTGAAAATATTCCATACCAGCACTAGTAGACGATATAAATATAAGCAAATGCAACTCTTCGGTTCATCGAATGGACTACATCGAAAGTAACTGAGACTCAAAAAACAAGTCACAAAGGGAATGAAAAGGCTGGGTAAGTAAAACCAAATTACACGGAATAAGTGTAAAGAAAATAAAGAAAAACTGGACAAAATGATAAATTTTCCATATATCCACAACTAATCAGTCATCAACTACGCCTTCAAATTTCATGAAGAAATTTCAGTAGCTACATTAAACTACTTATAAGTAGCTACATCGCATTACAGAATTCTCACCTAACATTTAATCATGTTATCGGATTTCTTTAAGTTGCCCAAAATAATATTTAAGAATCACAAGTGAAGGCAGATTAGAAACTTACTCCGCTGAAGATCACAACACTGGTTCTTTCACAGCTTAAAATAAAAGACTACGCTGATAAACATGCTACTTAAAAACCTCAGCAGTGTAAAGCCATTTTAAGCTTTTCTGATGACTATTGTAGTTCAATCAGTTATGTATCTCAGTAGCTCGAATCCAGTTTTCTTGCTCTAACGAACTCATAATTTCATAACTAATGAAGTTTTGTTTTAACAGATAAAAACCAGATGAAAATCAGAACTATTAGTAGCAAGATTTTCCTAGGTAGCTTAAGTTTTGAATGACGATATTGGTGTAATAAATTAGTAATCACAATGCGAGCAAAACTTGAATCACAATAAGATTCGAACCGTAAGTCTACGGTTTTTCATCTGTATGATGTATCCAGTAGGTGATAATATTCAGAATTCTACCAATGTTTGTAAATTTCACTATTTGTAAGCCTGTCATTTAAGTAGGTCAAGAAATAATCATAACTTCGAAGTCGGCATTGTCGTAGGAAAAAAACCGTTAGCTCTGAAGAAGTAGGACTTTCATACAGTTATACTGTCTATTCACTGATAAAAAATTCACCACGTGATTTCTACTTTGTAACTAAAAGAAGGAAGGAATGCTTAGTTTCTTTGTACAAATGTTACTTATGACTCTTAAAAACAATACAAGGATAAAGAATCAATGTAGGATTATCCAACTTTTTATTAAATAACACCCTTTTATTCTTGATTAAATTATCGTTTAGGTAAAAGATCTCTACCGTGTAGAATAAGTAAAAACCTTTATATATCTACCAATAAAGTTTATAGCATCACGTCATAAACCGAATTGTATTTGTTACAGGATTTCGTCATGAGCTGACATTGGCTAGAGAACCATTGAAAACCAGCATTGGAGTACTGGACAGCTGTTTCGTCCTAGTTTGGGACTCTTCATCAGTACGCATCCACCGGGATTCGAACCCAGGACCTTCTTCTTACAAGGCGAGCTCGTATACCATTGAGCCACTGGGGCCCGATCCAATGGCCTAATGGTTCTCTAACCAATGTCAGCTCATGACGAAATCCTGTAACCAATCAACCAAATCCCTTCAAACCAATACTCGAATTGTATTTGTTAGGTGAGAAATTTCACTCTGAAATGTAACTACCTTGTTCACCAAATAACGTTTTGCTCTTCTACCATATATTCATAATGGTTATGGGGTTTTATCAAGACCTGAAGAAGTAACTCCCACAGTTCAGTATTCGCTTGTAAGGGATTGTCACATTTACGAGCTGATTATTCCGTGATTTTTTACAGCAAATAAGTTTCATGTAATAGGTTTAAAATAAACTTTCATTGATTAGAAATCAGACAACACGAAGACTTGTATTGTCATACTTTTTACATTGTACTTCATGATTCGTACCAGGGGGAAAACGCGAGGATGGATTTCCCACCGACGACAACGGTTGGTGGTCGCGCTAAATCACGAAGTGGTGGAAGTTATAATTCATGGGCCACTGAAACGGGTTCCAGTGGCTGAATGGTATACGAGCTTGCCTTGTAATCAGAAGGTCCTCGGTTCCAACCCCAGTGGGTGCTTATTCTAGGATGACGAAACAGCTGTCCAGTACTCCAGTGATGGTTTTCAATGGTTCTCTAACTGATATTAATCCGTGGTCAAACTCGTAAAAACAAATTTAATCCTTACAAACCATCTCTTGAAAATTTTATTCAACAGGAATTATTTAGTCTATTCTTCAGAACAGCCCTTCATCAGTATACGTCAGTACGAGATGAAGTATGGGTGTCTATAAATTCAAAAGTTTGCTGAATATACATTTCAGATTACTTCAAGTAAAAAAAGGTTGTTTCTTTTTTGAGACACACAACCTCATCCTATAAATACATATATAAAAATTCGATCAGGGATATTTCATTACAAGACCCGATGATATCATCACAGTTGACTTCATAAAGAAGTGAGAAATATTTCCAACAACCAGAAACGTTTTCTTATCAGTTCTCCTCCTCACAACCAATTGTAAATAAGGGGAGAGAATTCAATTTCTTCACCTTTTGACCTTGTATTCTCTTGTCTCCAGTGAGAGCAATTCCTCTTTGCTATCATCTGATTCGTCAATCACTTTTCTCAGTTGATGATGGAGTCATTCACTTTCCTACTAGGTAGGTATTAGTTTGTATGATATTTATACATTCATTGATCGGAATCTGATTTCAATACCAGCCCAGTAAAAAAATGTCTCTTCGCTGTTTCTCAGTTCGAAATGTCGTAAAGCAACAACATTTTCTCAGTCAAAGTTCTACTCGAAAATATCTACATGCATTGAGATCACAGGTTCATTGTCGTATCTTCTTAATGTTAGTTGATGCTTTTGGATCACTTGAGCAACCCGGCGATCTGAGAGATTTATGTAATCATTTTGTCGGCAAACTTTACGGTTGATTTTCTTCCATCTTCCTTCGACAATGATTCTTTCGGCTTTCAAAACAGGTTTTGTATGTATTTCATAAGGTTATTTAGTCCTTCAACTCCAAGTGAAAGGAGTAGTCGACTGACGGCTTCTGAAACGTTATTGATGAAGGATAAAGTAACTTTCCTCTTAACACGTGGCATATGTTTTCTATACTATTTTGATAGTCGTTTCCTGATGAAGTTATGGGATAGTCGTTTGCTTCGAACACCCTGTTTGAGTGGCTTGCTTGTGATTTTCGTAGGGGCTGAATGCCTTAATAGGTTTGGCTCTTGAGAATAATATCTTCCCCTCAGCTATCAGACGATTGTTCCATTAGTTGGAAACTCGATTAATGGGAATATCTCGTCTGCGCACTTTTATATGCAGGGTCCGATGGTTGATTCTGCTGATTAACACATCTAGGAAGGAGGTTTTATTGTCCACTTCTTCTTCCTCTTCTTTTGTAAACTGAATCCCTTCAAATGTTTCGCCAGTGAGTTTGAAGGTGTCTTCTATTTCATCTGCTTTGAAAACAACATTAGCATTATCGACGTATATTGACCAAACTGAAGTATGATCACTGGAATAATATTAGATTTCAGCTGCTAGGTCACTACTTTGGTAGTCAGTTCTAATATTAACGATTCCATACATTTCTCTTTTATGTGTTGGTAGTCCTTGTCATTCTTCTTAAGAAGGTAATCCATATTACAGTCATAATTAGGCAAGGTCTGTTATTAGCATTCAAATGCTGTTTAAATTTTCTTATGTCGACTATCGTTAATATGAGATGCACTGCACATTTTTTGAATGAGGTTTATAGAATATGTTCAGTTAACTAAAAGCAGTATACTGAAAATTCACGTAAACTCACTTTCTTTGTTAATTTAATTCAACTGAAACAGTTTCCTTCCATAAAATGTCTCTAGTTCGTAAAAATGTTAGATATTGGAGCATGCTACTCATAAGAATGTAAGTAGTGTGCAGGTATTCAAAAAATTATTACCAACTGTCATCTAATTTTTAATCAATAACAAATGCATCAGCGAAAATTAACATGAAGAGCTTGCAAATCGATTTTGTCTCACTCACTAGTACGTAGCTTTCAGTAATGACGTTTAGATTTAATAAATAATGCTATCTAATGCGTCAGCTATCACGCGGAACTGATGGTTAGTCTTTCATATCTAGGAGAAAAGATCTAACCGTTTCATTGTTAAACCTAGTATTGTCATTAGAACTTTAGTTCCTATTATCAGTATTTCTATTGTTATTTACGCACTACTTTCCGATGTCGTTGTTTTTACCTTAACGTATATATTGTTAGTTTCCTACTATGCATCTTGTCGTAAACTCTAAATACCATTATGATATTTGACGTTACGTTTTTGTTTACTTCTACAATTACGTAATAAATCTCTACTCAATAACCTATTTATTCATCCATGCTAATACATATTTGTAATGACCAGATATCGACTCATTGATAAAATTTCTACTCATCTCAGTAACTTCCAGTAAACTGGATGATTTGGAATTTACTTTTAACTTAGATTTAAAGGAGCTAACAAACAGTGAGAAATGTGGATTATTTCATGATCTTGCCATCCTATTTTAGGCAGTTTCTGACCGAAAGTTATTCATTCATTTTCGTTTTGGAAATTTTTATTTATTGTGCGATCATACTTCTATCCAGTCCAATCAAAATATTACCCCGTATCATTGTGGAAAGATGAAAGTGTGCTGTGTGTGTAAAATCTCACTGGATTCAAGAAGTACAAGTCATAGGTGGAACAAATTGAACTGTTACGCATTATCATCAAACGCAATCTGGTATAGAGGCCAATGCCTTATTTCAACTTTATCGACTCTGGAAAGGCCTTCAATAGCGTTTATGATGAAGTAATGCAGAAACTGCTTCAACACTACAGCATTTAGTGCATCAAACATGTATAGGCCTCACTCGACAGCCATATGATGATGCCACATACCAATTAATTCATAATAGAGTTTTCACCGAAGCTTTTGAAGTGAACGCAGGAGTAGAACAATGCTACCTAATATCAATCAAGATGCTAAAAGCTGGAAAAGCAGCAGGACCAGATGGAATCCCAGCAGAAGCACTGAAAATGGACCCAGAGACAACAGCGGACTTGATGACGCCACTACTGGAGAAGGTGTGGAAAGAAGGCAAAGTACCCGATGATTGGAAGAAATGATACTTATTCAAACTACCAAAGAAAGAAGACCTAAGCCAATGCAAGAACTGGCGCGGAATTATGCTCCTGTCCATCCCAAGCAAAATACTAAGCCGCATCATCCTGGAGAGAATCAAACAAGCCCTGGATGAAAAACTTCGACCGGAACAGGCTGGATTCAGGAGAAACAAGTCATGCGTTGATCAGATCGCCGCATTGCGGATCATCATTGAACAAAGCTTGCAATGGCAGTCACCTCTCTATCTCAACTTCATCGAATTTGAAAAGACCTTCGACAGCGTCGATCGAGAGGTGATTTGGAAACTACTTCACTAGTACGGGGTGCCACCGACAATAATACATCTCATCTAACAGCTATGCGACAATGCTGCATGCCAAGTAATCCACAATGGGAAACTCACGGAATCCTTCGAAGTGAGGACAGGAGTAAGACAAGGCTACCTACTATCGCCAATGATTTTCCTGATTACAGTAGATTGGATAATGCGACAAACAGCAGACAATGAGGAAACAGGCATAAAATGAACCCACACAAAAACTTGGAGGATCTGGACTTCACTGACATATATATCGTCTGATTTTCCACAAACTGGAAGATATGCAAGTGAAAAGCCACAAGGTGGCAGAAGAAGCATCCAGAGAAGATAGGCCTTCAGGTGAACATAGAGAAGACAGAGGTGATGAAGATTCCCGGCCAACAGCAACAACAACATCAACGGCAGACAAGAGTCAGCATAAATGGGAGGAACCTGAAAGAAACAACCTCCTTTACCTACCTACCGACCTGGGAAGCATCGTTTCAACTACAGGCGGAATTGACGAGGATATCAAAGCAAGAATCGGAAAAGCAAGACAAGCTTTCACTACTCTCAAGTCTGTGTGGAGGTCAACAACACTCAGCATCAAAAACAAGATCCGGATTTTCAACTCCAATGTGAAGTCAGTTCTACTATACGGATCAGAGACTTGGCCCGTCATAAAGAGCATCTCAAACAAATTACAAACCTTCATTAACAGCCAGTTGTCTTCGCTCAATACTCAAGATCAGATGGCCGGCCAGAAAAGATCAGCAACAGGGATCTCTGGGAACGAACCAACCAGAAACCGATTATGAAACAACTAGGTAGGAAGAAATGGAAATGGATTGGCTGGCCATACTCTGAGGAAACCATCAAGTGACATCACTAGACAAGCCATTGCTCGAGTGGAACCCGAAAGGGAAGCGGCGAGTTGGTCGTCAGTGCAAGGGTGACTTGGAGGAGGTCATGTGAAGAGGAGATAAAAACGTGTGGGCAGACATGGAGCCAGGTGAAGACTCTAGCAGCGAACAGAACGCAATGGAGACGCACGGCTGAAGCCCTATATTCCTGTAGGAATTAAAGGATACAATAATAATAATAATATAACCTAATATCACTGATCACCTTCCTGACTGTGGTAGACTGGATCATGTAGCAGAGCGTGGAGAGTGGAAAAACGGGAATATGTTTGACGGATGAAGGGCCCTAGAAGATCTTATTACATACCACACAAACCCGAAAAATTACAGGCGAAAATCAACAAGATGGTAGAAGAGATAAAGAAAGGATTTCAGGTGAACGTAGAGAAGACAGAGGTATTGGAAATATCTGTTGACCAATTACAACAAATGTCAACCACCATCAACGGGATAAATCTAGAAGTTACCTCTTTCACCTACCTGAGCAGCAGCCCTCCAACTAAAAGGGTCAGAGATGTGACTTTTAAAGCCAACAAGATCGGATGGGAAAGCAAGACATGCATTCATTATTCTGAATTCAGTGTGGAGATCAACAGCACTCAGTGCAATGAACGACATCCAAATTTGCAACATTCATTTCAAGTCACTGCTGTTACATGCTTCAAAGACTCGGTGTATGTGTGTCACGAGAAGCATTTTTCAACAGCCCGTTGTAGAGTTTCAATATCTTCAGCTGTCTTGGCTTGAAAGTGAAGGTCAGATGGTCATCTAGAATGGACAAGCCACAAGGATCTCTGGTAGGCAGCGAATCAATCAAGAACCTACTGCCCAAGAAATATGCAGGAAGAAATGGAGACGGATTGGAAATGTGCCGAGGAAATACTCAAGTGAGTACAACCCGAATGTAAATAGTGTGACATGGAGGAGATCATCTCAGGAAGAGATGAAAGATTTTCGGTAGTTGTGGAACGAGGTAAACTAGACGAATGATAGCTTAGAGCAATAAAGACTTGCTGCAAACGTCCTATTTTTCATTCGGAACGCAAAGAATGAATAATCATAAGAACAATAAATACAACTGCAGTATCATTTCAACATTGTTGAAATGCATATATTGAATTTTTTAATCTGATTTAATCCATACACTAGGTTGTCATCAGAAACTACTTGAATAAACATTCATATCTAATTAAAAATCAGGTTTCCTAATGACCTTCAAGAAATACTTTTAGTGCTCATAGTTAAAAAGTTATTATTCACTATAACCTTATGGAAAACTTTCTCTCTCAACTGTTTAATTTATCTGACCCTGAATTTTAAAAAGCCAATAGAAAAGGGAGTTTTAGAAAAATTATATTTTTCTGATGTACAAGACATGCGATGAAAATTCACGAAAATTAGAACAGTCAGCATTATGAAAACAGATGAATTTAAACTATCTTAGTCTGTGAAACAACATCTTCAACCGACCGTTATGTCTATCAGATATCACTGGGGAATTTTGTGAAATAGAAATAGTTTGGTAGTTGTATGAAAATACTGATACTTTTACGAATAATAAAAGGTGTTCAAATGTCATATATTGAGTAATGCTTCATCGTCGCATGTTATATCAGAATAAACTTGTCGAATGCAGAAAGGGTTGGGACACCTGAGTTTCATGGATTTCTTTTTTGAGCTAAATGTCTATAAAACTGTCACACAGATGTATACTGTAATCATCTCCCTAATAGTTTTCTCAATTGGTGCACTGCTTTCCAAAATTTGATGCATTTTGTTATGCAGTGAAAACTGATCCACGATTCGCATATGAATATTCTGGAAAAGATAAGAACAGCAACATGAAAGACAGCAATATATATATATATATATGAAATTGCGGAAAATACTGGTCTCTAAAGGTGGATAATTTCAATCAGCAAAGTCACTTTTCAGAATTAATCGATATGGTGTATCAACGAATCTACGAACAAAAATTAGATATACTTGGGACTACTAAGGGGGATGCATGAATATTTTGAGATGAGTTTGAGAACAGAATCGGTCATGTAACAATCTCTAGACTTTTGTATTATGTAAGCTGCCACAAAACACTGTATTGTTATTCTAGCATTACTGTCCCATTGAGTTCCGAGTGGAAAATAGGGCTTCAATAACACTTTTCTGCTGTCGTCTTCAGATGGGTCGATGATTACCCATAATCTCTCATCTCCTCCTCACGATCTCCTCCATGTCACCCTCACACCGACGACCCACTCGCCGCTTCCCATTGGGATTCCAATCGAGCGATGACCTACAGATTATGTGATGTCTTCGACTATCTCCTCAGCGAATTCCCGATCCATCTCCATTTTCTCCTACATATATGCTGAGCAAAAAGCTACTGGTTGGTTTGTTCCCAGTCACAGTTTCTTGTTTCTAATTCTTTCTGGACGGCCAGCCATTTAGTCTTCAGAATAGAGCTAGTGAAGGCACCTGTTGATAAAAGTCTGTAACTTGTGAGAAATGTTTTTCGTGACTCGCTGGCCAATTTTCTGACTTCTATAGAAGAACTGACTGATTTCACATTTTTGTTGAAAATCCGATTCTTGTTCTTTATGCTGCCGAAGTGCAGAAGATTTCCAAACTAGTTTCAAGATGTATCTTGCCTTTCCGATTCTGGCTAGCTTTAACATGTTTTCCCGTTCCAAATGCCATGGTTGAAATGATAATTCCCAGATAACTGAAGGAAGTAACCTCTGTCAAATCTCTCCCGTTGATGGTGACTGGTACCGGTTGTTGTTGGTGGTGGTGGTGATTGGTAATCTTAATCATCTCCATCTTCTCTATGTTCACTTGGATTCCTATCTTCTCTGCCCGCTTCTTTAGCCAGTTTGTTGATTTTCTCATGTAAGTCTTCGAGTTTGCGCGAAATCAAACTCAAATCATCCACAGGCGAAATTCAGATCTTCTAAAGTCTTCTTATCAGTCAGTGCAGCATATTCCTGTCTTCTCACTCTCCTCGCGCAGTCTGACACATGATCCAGTCCACCACAATTAAGAATATCATCAGTGTTTATAGGCAGCCAGCTTGTCTTACTCCTGTATTCTTCTCAAATGATTCACCGAGTTTTCCGTTGTGGATCACCTGACAAGTGGCATTGTCATATAGCCAGCTGTTGAATGAGGTTGATAAAGACTTGGAGCACTGCATGCCATAGTGCTGAAGTAGTTTCCAAATTATTTTACGGTTAACACCATCGAAGGCCTTTCCGAAGTCGATGAAATTGAGGTAGAGAAAGGTTTGACTGCCATTCTATGCTTTGCTCAATGATGTTGTTATTTATAGCATGCCTAGCGATGTCACATCATTAATTAAAACACTCATGACATAAATTAATTCAAATAAAATATGTGCCATAAAAATATTGTCTAAACAATCCCTAAACATGACTGTTCGAAGAAAGGTAAAGTCGCGAGTGGGTAAGATATACACATAAATTCCATTCGTGATTACAGTAAGTGCTCCACACTCATAATTTAATAGTAAGACCAACAATGCAAGGTAAAGCGTCTCAAATATTACTATAAAGTGAAAATGTATAATTACCTAACTAACACAGAGAATAAAGGACGCACTGGATACAGAACTCCGACCAGAACAAGCTGGATTCAGAAAAGGCAAATCATGTTCTGACCAAATCGCAACTCTACGCATCATCATCGAACAAAGCATGGAATGCCAATCAAACCTCTACCTCAACTTTATAGACTTTGAGAAGGCCTTCGACAGCGTTGACCGTGAAGTAATTTGGAAACTACTCGAGTACTACGACGTACCCCAAATATTCATCAACCTTATTCAACAGCTGTACGACAATGGCACATCTCAAGTGATCCACAACGGAAAACTCAGCGACGCGTTTGGAGTAAACTCAGGAGTCAGACAAGGGTGCTTTTTATCACCATTGATATTCCTAATTGTGGTGGACTGGATTATGCGTCAGACAGTGGGAAACGAGCAGACAGGGATATCCTGGACCGACGTGAAGAACCTAGAAGACCTGGATTTCGCGCGTGGATGATTTATGTTTGATGTCACACAAAATAGAAGACTTACAAGCGAAAACCGACAAACTGGTCAAAGAAGAAGCAAAGACAGGACTGACTCCAGGTGAACATAGACAAGACGGAGGTTATGAAACCAACCAACCAACAACAACAGCAGCAGCAGCATCATCCAGCGCCAATCACCATCAACGGGAGGGATTTGAAAGAGGTTACTTCATTCACTTATCTGGGGAGCATTGTCTCGACTACAGGAGGAACGGACGAGGATGTCAAATCGAGAATCGGGAAGGCGAGAAACACATTCATCAACCTGAAACCAATCTGGAAATCTTCGTCACTCAACATCAACAACAAAATTCGAATTTTCAATACAAACGTCAAGTCAGTCAGTTCTTCTATACGGATCAGAAACTTGGTGGGTCACAAAGAATATTTCCAACAGGTTGCAGACCTTTATCAACAAGTGTCTTCGCTGTCTTCGAGTGAAACCCGAAAGGGAAGCGGCGAGTGGGTCGTCCAACGGTGACATGGAGGAGATCGTGTGAAGAGGAGTTGAAACAGCATGGACTAACATGGATGCAGGTGAAAAGTACAGCAGAAGACAGAAGCAAGTGGAGGCGTGCAGTTGAAGCCCTATGTTCCACTAGGAACCCAAGGGAACAATAAATAAAATAACAGAATTTTCATACCATTCTAACTGGCCATTACATCTGAATTGTTCGGTATCCAACAAAGCAAGAAGTAAATTATTCCATTTGCTTTTCCCTCTCCTTTAGACTGATGAGATGAGTTTCTTTCTCTTCAACTTGTTCCGACCACAGTAGTTCGTGAAAGCTACTCACAATACCTAAACAAACTAATCTCACTAGTGCACTAAAAACACTGGTCATGAACCTCATGTTCCTCTTTATTATAGGTGAATAAAAATTGGACTCAACTCCTCGATCATAACTAAGAGAAGACATACTTTTACTAGCCTTGGAAATGAAAATAATAATAATTTCACCAAAACAAACACTAAAATATCGTTGGCTAACAGGACTCATAACATCGTGTTAATTTGAGTGAATTTATGCAATCAACACTGGAATCAACATGGTAAGACTTTGTTCAACCAGACAAACGTTAAGACAGACAGTCAATATATGCAGCTTTACAACATAAATCGATTCGCATTCACTACATACTCTGAAGAGTCTACTCAAGAAACAGTTATCAAAAATTAGAAACCAGCTCATAGAACAGACTTCAGTGAACCTGATCCACAGATGTGGACGATCACGTAATTAACAATTATGCAGTATACTACCTTTCTAATCGATAGTCGCATATTTCCTCATTATTAGAAATGATAAACTGACAAAAATGCAACTGAACTCTTTAATCTATGCTGTAATTTTTTCATTGACCAGTTAACCATTCTTTATACAACCTCTCAAATAAATGTGGTAGTCATTACTTTCGATAATATTTTCCACTGGACTAGTTTACGGGTTCGTGATGATCATTTCTACAGCGTTATGCCACAATTGATCAGTCTGAAACGCATGCACGACATGCTCAAACCTGTGTTTTTGATGTGTTTGGCAAATCCTGTATTTTGTACAGGAATTCTATACATAGAACTGTTTAGACTGGTTGATTGACTGTCTAATGTCGGTTGTGAATTAATCTCAATAGGAGCAGAAAAATTAAGACAACAGTTGATTTATATATGAAATATGAGTGTTTGTTTGTTTTACAAATATAAACAGGAACAACGGGAAACTATACGATTTACGATCGCGTAGTTCACCCCCACAATCGATGCGTAAATTAACCTTCTCTAACTAGTAAGACTACTGATACTTCATGGTACCTAGGTTATACCGATCAAAATATTAACATTGGTGTTTCCTAGGTGACTATCTATCATCATACCATATCAACCAACCAAGAGCCGATCGCTCAACAAATATGTAGGAGAAAGTGGAGATGGATCGGGCATACATTGAGGAGGCCGCCGAATGACATCGCACGCCAGGCAATGCCTCGAGTGGAATCCAAATGGGAAGCGACGAGTGGGTCGTCAGTGCGAGGGTGACATGGAGGAGATCGTGTGAGGAAGAGATGAGAGAGTTTGGTCAATCGTGGACCCAGCTGAAGAGGACGGCAGAAAACAGAACAAAGTGGAGATGTGTTGTTGAAGCACTATGTTCCACTCGGGACGCAAGGGAATAATAATACCATACTAAAAAGTATCTCAATTACGTTATACGTGCATTATATTTTTTTAAAATCCTATTAGGTTCTCAATGTATAAATCTGAGAATGAAAACAAATAAATTCCATTTAATCACTAACATATTCATCAGAAATACAAAATAAATATCTTTTAAACTACCTTCCGTTGAGCTCAGACAGCTTGAGTCACCTTAGTTAAAACTTATTTAAGAGTTATAACTTAGTGACTTAGCGTCTAAATGTAAGAAATTACCCCCAAGAAGTAGATAGTGTCATATATACAGTTCTGTGTATAGACTAAAAGATCCAAGATAGAAATATCATGCTGACGAAATGGAGAAGATAAATTTTAAAAAAGACTGTGTCCTAAATAAGAGTTAAGAAAACTGCTTGAAGAAATTTCTTTCAATAAACAAACCCTCTCCATACCTTCTTTGCAGTCTGCAGTCCAGAAGATGTCATCATTGCTACAAAATTGAACCTAAAGCTTGGTGGGTCAGTAACTAACAAAATTGAAAGATGAAATAAAGCCAGTGAATGGGAGATAATTTGTAAAGTATTACCTAAAATTTCTAGAAATATACTTCAGTTATTCCATGAGCTTCATGCGCTTTTTTCCAGACACTTCAAAATGAATGTATTTTGCCTTGATAGAGTGATGTAACATAGTAACTCAGATGCTCCTAGGATTCAATTTAGCTTCTAATTAAAAATTAATACAACTCTTTTACTGAACACTGCTCATTCAACAGTATCTAGGTTCACGCTTTACTACTTCACTGATAAGGAAGACTCTCGAAATAGTTGCAGAAAATGTTTCACCCAGAAAAAGACGATTTTTTATAACAGCAGATAGTTCAGTGACGGTACATTAGGTTCTTTTAGACATTCAAATATTGAGCCAGTATCACGAAACCTTTACTAACAACTATTAGCACTAGTTACATAAATGGTATAACAGGATGGAATGTGGCCTTATTTCTTACGGTTAGTAATGATAATCTTAAAATTACCAAAAAGAAATCTTAGCTGACGTTAAACAACTACAACCATTCTAAAATCTATTCTTCTTTCTTACGAGTTGATCACGGATTGATATCAGTTAGAGAACCATAGAAAACCAGGGAGTACTGGACAGCTGCTTCATCCTAGTTTGGGAATCATCGGAAGTACGCACCCACTGGGATTCGAACCCAGGACCTTCCGGTTACAAGGCAAGCTCGTATACCATTCAGCCACTGGAACCCGATTCAGTGGCCTATGAATTCTAACTTCCACCAATTCGTGATTTAGCGCGACCCTAACCAATGTCGTTGGTGGGACATCCATCCACACACGTGACATCTAATTGGACCTCACTGGTCACGACTTCTCACTAGAACTTCAGTACTCCCTGGTTTTCTATGGTTCTCTAACCGATATCAATCCGTGATCAACTCGTAAAAATAAATCTAACCTTTACAAACCAAACTATAGAAAATTCTTCTTTCTGTTAAGGCTCATCGGTAGGGCATCTACAAC
Source organism: Trichobilharzia szidati (assembly GCA_944472155.2). Taxonomy (NCBI): domain Eukaryota; kingdom Metazoa; phylum Platyhelminthes; class Trematoda; order Strigeidida; family Schistosomatidae; genus Trichobilharzia; species Trichobilharzia szidati. The sequence goes on from OX235271.1 coordinate 128,357,655, forward strand.
TTCGAGAAAACTTGTTTTTAGCGGCTGAGTTTTTCCCCTAAATGCTGACTGAAGTGACTCGTAGGTGGTCTATTACGACTTTCAAATGCTTAAATTACAAATGTCCTGCTACAAACAGTCGCAAAGTAACCAAAATTGTCGGAAGTATATGCTCACTTCTAAAATCTACGGTAATAGAAAGGCAAATTATGCGTAACTGACAAGCTATTCTTTAACTCTAACTGTCCCTACCAGAATCAGTACAGTACGTTTTGAATCAAAGTGAACTTTTGTTATTTCCACAGTTACATGGAAAAGAAACCAATTTCATTAGTAACTATTTGTTATTAGTTAGTTACACTCTTATCAAGTGAAAACACCGCTTTGCTAAGAGGGGGAATGTACTACTGTTGAAAGTGAATCAAACATAACCTTGATCTGTTGCTATTGATTTAAATTCACAAACAACTTAAGATTGACTATTAACCTGTGTTCAAAACCCAAAATCCGATTAATTTGATTTTCATTTGCACATTATACTGAGTGTTTCAGAACTAAAGCATATAAACATACGTCTTACTTTGGAAATAATATTCACAGCGTATTCATGAACTGATCATCCAACAGCTGTACGACAATGCTGCATGCCAAGTAATCTACAACGGGAAACTCATGGAATCCTTCGAAGTGAAGACGGGAGTAAGACAAGGCTGCCCACTACTATCTGACAATGATTTTCCTGATTGCGGTAGATTGGATAATGCGACAAACATCGGGTAATGAGGAGACAGACATAAAGTGGACCCACACAAGAAACTTGGAGGATCTGAACTTCGCCGATTATATATTTCCGATTTCCAACAAACTGGAAGATATGCAAGTGAAAAGCCACAAGTTGGCAGAAGAAGCATCCAGAGAAGATAGGTCTTCAGGTGAACATAGAGAAAATAGAGGTGATGAAGATTCCTGGCCACCGGCTACAGCAACAACAACAAACAATAATCAGCATAAATGGGAGAAATCTGAAAGAGGCAACCTCCTTTACCTACCTACATACCTAAGAAGCATCGTCTCAACTACAGACGGAATTGACGAGGATATCAAAGCGAGGATCGGGACGGGAAGGCAAGCTTTCATTACTCTCAAGTCTGTGTGGAGGTCAACAGCACTCAGCACGAATAATATACGAATTTTCAACTCCAATGTGAAGTCAATGCTACTATACGGATCAGAGACTTGGCCAGTGCTTCATAAAGAGCACCTCAAACAAACTACAGACCTTCATTAACAGTTGTCTTCGCTCAATACTCAAAATCAAATGGCCAGAAAAAATCGGCAACAGGGATCTCTGGCAATGACTGAACCAACCAGGAACCGACTATGAAACAAATAGGCAGGAAGAAATGCAGATGGATTGGCCATACTCTGAGGAAACCATCAAGTGACATCACTAGACAAGCCATTGCTCGAGTGGAACTGGAATGGGAAGCGGTGAGTTGGTCGTCAGTGCAAGGGTGACTTGGAGGAGGTGATGTGAAGAGGAGATGAAAACGTGTGGGCAGACTTGGAGCCAGGTGAAGACTCTAGCAGAGAGCCGAACGCAATGGAGACGCGTGGCTGAAGCCCTATGTTCCTCAAGGAATTAAGGGAAACAATAATAACAATAATTCATAAACTGATAGACTTAGATCTCTGGGAGAAAGTTGATGGGAACAGTTGTTTGCTTTAATCATCCTACTTCTCAAAGCTAATTACTCAGAATGCAAACATAACGCTGAATTCCAGTCAACTGAACGCTTAAATGATACCACGAAAAAGAGATCCAGTGAAACAAAATCTGTGTATACAAAATCTGTTTTAATTAGGTAAACCATTTATGCTTACACTAAAGACGTTATGAAGGATACCAAAAATAATAAATAATATTCTTCAATGATCTTCAGTTATCCTAAACTTGATTTTATTTTCCTTTACGTTCCAAGTGGAACATAGGGCTTCAAGCTTGAGCGTTGAAGTTTCGATGGCCGTGGTGTTTTTTCCATTGGGTAGAGTTGCTAGCCTCCTGCCTAACCTACGCTCTTTGTCGGGCTTACAACCCCCTAGAGGAGGTAGAGGTGTGCTTCAGTCGGAAATCGAACCCCGGACAACGTGCATGGCTGGCGAGCCTTTTACCGCTGAATCACCGATGCCCACTAAGCTTGGTGTGCATACATTTTTTACGATCATCGGTCTTAAAATTTAAAAAGACTTTCGAGAAGGGTCCTAGGCATATGCCTCTACTGTTTATTCCTAATATAATATGCAGTCAGCACAGTTTTGAATAAAACAGTACCATCTTCCTATGAAGCAATACAGCCTAACTCAGAATTGTTAGGATTTGTTGAATTAGCACATAAAAAATCACAACGCCTACAAGATTTCAAATCTCCCTTTCATGAAACCCAAAATCCCTAAGAAAGTTCATTTAATCGATTTTTGTGGGACACAGAAATTTCACAGTTAAAAATGTCTGACCCCACACAAAGATAAATTTAACCAATAAAAAGATGACTTTAAAAATAAAACATATTGACCAATCAGAATTTTAAATGACGAGAAATTATTTGCACGAGCGCAACGGTTAACAAGATAGTCTGGTAGACAATATTATTCTTAGTCATATATAGTAAATATATGAACCATTTTAGACATAAAGGTCACAAGACAAGTGAACCAAGTGATAAATATTGTAGATTTTTGAGGACACACAGACAGGCATGAATCATTTATAAGTTAGGTTGGAGATTAAATAAGCGATCACAAATAGTAAATAATAAAAATAATAATAATATTGAAATTACACCTTGTCAACGATTTATAACCGAATTATTTTGGCTTGATAGTCAAACAGCCTGAATTAACTTGATGTCATGTGCCGTCGGTTTTAAAAATACAACGAAAAGTTAGCAAATTACAACACACTCAGTTATCTTGTGTCCTAGCTGTTTCACGCTAGACGAATCACTTTGGGTAGCCCTAACCACAGTGACCAGTGGTAAAAAAGAATATTGCACTAGTTCACGAATAAATACTCTTCTTAATAATTACGAACCTGCCTGTGATGAGCAATACTCAAAACACGTTTGGGCGTTCTGAATGAACTCATTTGTCGAACTCAGTGATAAGCGAGAATATGGTTGATAAGATTTATAGCCAATTTCCTCAAAAACAAGTAGGTAAAGCTTTATCAAGAACAGTTCAGTAGCAGTTTAGCTTCAGCCGTTCACCACTTAGCCTTGGTCATAGTGTGGAGGATACATCTAACCTTCTAGTTAAATGAAAGTTAATGAGGTTGTCTGAAAGCTGACGCTCAGCTAAGCAATTGTAACTGACAGTTTTTCTCTAGGAGTTGAGCTTCATTCATCAGAATGTTTAACTACCTTATAGAAATCAGATACAGTGTCCACCGACTGTACTAGATAGGTATCAACCATTGTCCAGAAATGAGAGATTTATCTGTATGGTAGTCATATAGAAATCAATTTGAGTCACCCCCTAAGCTTTTAGGAACAAATAGCGACTATGAAAGTGTTCCGAAATTATGTTATGTAAATCAAGTCACTATTCCCAGGCTAACGTGAAGGTTTTTCATCTCAGACTACGGTAATCTGTAGTACCTATCACGGACTTCACTATTCTTATGCATACACAACTTTTCAACAAAAGCGTCGGCGAAACTGACTCTACTCAATCTAACGGTTCCACTAATTTGTCTACTTTCAGAGAATTGTCTGTTCTACATAAAGTAGATACATAAAACAATTCCATCAAGAGAATTCGTTGACAAAACATAGAACCTGCCAAACATCAAGTGGAAATTTCTGCGTGTATCATATGCGTTTCAGACTGGGATAGTCCAGCAGAAACGATCATCACTGACCCGTAAACTAGTCCAGTGGAAAGTATTATCGAAAGTAATGACCACCACATTTACTTGAGAGGTTGTATAAAGAATGACTTACTAGTCAATGAATAAATTACAGCACAGATTCAAGTTTTAACTGATTAAAAATGCCCATTAAAATTTTCAGAAGAATGGACACGGAACAAAGAGTACCCTTTTCGATAAATTCATCATCAGGTTCTACAATTATATATACATTATAGTGAATGAATGAATTAGTGTTATGAACAACATTAATGTTGTTTAAATAACATCGAATCAATAATATTGATAGATTACAGCTGAACAGCATCAACATAAAATAAGCTGAATGTCAGAAGAACTAGGAAAGATAATATTACAAATTCATGAGTTTATAGTTTCTTCTGAGGGCCAGGGCAGTTTCTTTTGGACACAGAGCACTGGTTGTTTGAGACGAATTGCAATAGCCTCTGCTGTTTGGAGCATGCGGTGCTTCGATGATTTTGGCAATTTATTAGGCACCCGGTATGTTATAGAGAAGGTTTCTTCCACGCTGGCTTCGTGACCGGTTTGCACCAGATGGTCTAATATCGAGCTGTTAATAGTTTTAACTACACCTTTACTTCGCCATAGTGGGATATGTTCTCGAGCACGAAAAATCAAGTTCCCAGAGCAACGGCCAATATAACTCGCTCCACAAGCGCAGTTGAATTGATAGATACAATTTGAATTGGCTAGTCTAGGAACTTCATCTTTCAGTCGAGGTAGCACCATGGGTCGTGTAGAGAATAATACGTGTAGTTCGCCAGCATTGAAAGTTCTTTGGACTGATTTTCTTAATTTCTTCGTAAGTATCTCGCTTGGTATATCGCCCATGAATTGAAGTCGTATATATAAAGGCTTCTTGTTTACAGACAATGAGTAGTCCTTTTCAAGTTTTATCATTTCTGGTAATTCTGAGATATGTAACTATTGATCAGATGGCTAGTATATACATAACTGTCGATTATGCTATCCATTAAGTCTGCTAATCTCAGTTTTTTGAGGTCTACTCTGAATAGATTAGGGGTTTTAGATAATCTGTTCTTGAGAGGACTCCTGATACGTTATGGATCCACTGAGGAAAAAAATACTGAACTGAGATAAATGAGATTGTGTATGGAATGTGAGTCGATTCATGTTGTAAGCTCTCATATGTTGTCTCTAAATCTGGATATTTGTTACGGTGGACAAAATTTTCCTGTTTTAATTCGTCTAATTTCACTATTTCTAACTGCATACAATCACTGAAACGAACACAATGTGACGAGCCCTGTTAACCAACAATATTTCATCACTTTAGTTTATACTTTTGAGACTGAAACTGTTTTAAGGTTATTCCTGGAATAACCTGTCCCAAATAGATCTTTCTGTGGAATAAATTCAAACAAAGAGAAGTCGCACTGCAGTGCACATTTAACCTGAATATGAAGTTCAAATGCTTTTGCAATACCAAATGAAAAGTGGTAAAGTGACACCTGTTTTGTTTAGGTGAACACCATAAGTTGCGTTTTTGCTCGTTCAGGTTTTAGGAACCAAATTTGGTTGAAGTTATATCGAATGTAAGACACTCAGTTTATTTAAGAAGCTAAGTTACTTGAATGATGGATAAAAATTCATAATAATCTTAGAATATCTGTCATTACATAAATAATGTTCATAAAAATATCATGTTCAAAAGCCTCCCTATATTATCAGTTTCTTATCAAGATACTAGAGTGAAAAGTATGCCCACTGAGCAATTCAATTCCAGACACTTTAAAGATAAGAACAAACCGTTTGTCCCTTGATTATCGTATTTGTTTCACTGCCAACTACTTACCCTTAAGTGGTAGGTATTAAACATTAATTTACTGAAAATCTCAAAGGTGATAGTTTTTCGGACATCAGTTGTTGCATGAAATTGTAGCAATTTCTAAATTCTGATACAATTGAGATATTAATAGTATCTATCATATGAATAAATCTGCATACTTACTTCCCTAACAAAGAGGTGTAGACCATCCATTCATAAAAGAGCCAATTAACTTGAAGTCATCTCATGGAATATGAAATACATATAACGCTATACGACAGGAGTGGTTAACAGAGGGACTTAAGAGGCTTATTTGATTATATTTATAACTCATTAGTTTGATATACCTACACACCAGTAAATAATGTTGTCCACCCACCAAGGCGTTACTCACTAAATTACTGAACCATCGTGTAACAGGTATCAACTGCTATTTATTCAGCCTTATGATCCGTTGTTTGTTTCACTGCATCGAAGTGATCAGTCAAAATATTTGTTTCATACTTCCAAATACCAACAGAAATAGATTATTTTTAGCAAAAAAAAGTGGGATATAACAATTTTTAATAAATAACTCTGTTGTTCTATCTTGTAAGTTGTCTCTAGTCTCTTCTTGTTTCCAAGCGAAATCTGAACCCAACCCCTTTGCCTAATTACTGTATAAATACTTACTCTTTTAACACTGCGTAATTGTCTACTCGCATCATCTTTGAAATTATGTTGCTTATACTTTCTATCTATAATTTGAAATCACTGTAAAAAGAATATTCAGAAATTTTGTAACAAATCCCTGAACACCGACACTTGAATATCAATATTATGCTCACTGGCGACTGGCCCTATTCAGGTAGGTAGTCACCTGGGTTCTAGTGGGAAGTATTGACCAGTGGGGCACAGCAAGCAGGTCAGGTGCGAGGACAAATACTCGTCAACCATGAAAATGGTTAGTAACCGCACCATATCATGAATTGGCAGAAGTTGGAATTCCTGGACTGGACATAGGATCGGGTCCCAGTGGCTGAATGGTCTACGTGCTCGCCTTGTAACCAGAAGGTCCTGGGTTCGAACCCTGTGGTGGATGGATGAAGAGTCCCGAACTAGGACGAATCAGCTGTCCAGTACTCCCAGGTATTCCAACGGTTCTCTAACGGATGTCAGCTCATGAAGAAATCCTGAAACCAATCAAATCCCCACAAACCAACACCTGAATATAATTAATTTATTTAGGATGTACTCAGATGAAGACAGTCCATGAAATAAAACGAGCTCGTAATTTATCCTGGAAATATGTTCGTTCTTTCTTTATTCAAACTAATAGAGAGAACCAACAGTACGAAATACAAATCAGTGTTTACTTTGTTTAATTCAAGAAAGAATAATTTCATTCTATCTACTGTCCTTTAACAAATTTAACTGATCTTGTAAATGACAACACCTCGGATCACGATTTTCCTCATTTTGAAGATACAATTAAAGCAGATTCATTCATTAGAAGTAATCAAACCACAAGGAAACAATTAAGTATTATCAGTGAGATAATATTTTTTTATTTGATATAGAAAAAAAAACCAGCAATTAACTGCTACTTGAATTCTTATCTTAATTACCTACTCAAAAAAGGAATAAATAGTTAACTTTTTACCTTATCATCAAATATGTCTAAGTTAAGTCTTCCTTATATGATATAACGATACTGTCAAATGGTTGCCATCATATCAACTAATCAACAAGGAGAAATAACAGTTCTCAAAAACCATTAGTTAATTCAACTCTCTCACTCTCTCTTCACTTTAAAATCGTATGGAATGATCTATATATATTTGCGTAGAAATCAAATGACCAAAAGGATGAAAACTGTTCATTCTAAAGACTCAATTAATTTCCTTATCTAAATAAAGGTCCATTAGTGTGAGCATATAATGTAAACATTTCTTATTCAGAGGATGTATACGGTAAAAAGTGAATCTGAAGAAGTAAAAAAAAACAACAACTTAAAATTGTTATGTGATTAGTTCAGTGGGAAATTTAAATCACTCAGTCCCAATGTTTGTTTAAGTGTGAGTAAAAAGAAAAAATACACAACGGAATGGTCAATCTTTTCATGAGATAGATTAGCATTTAACTGTTTAAGTGTTCTGAAGGAACCAATTGAATAATTTCAATGGTTAACACTTTGAGCTTGAGAAAATTGATCATGACTGTTTATTCAGAATATATCAGAAGTTTCAGCAACTTAAGCATTTGTTCAATTTCGGCTGTATTAATGGGTTTTTATTACATTCAGGCTATAACAAGTGATGGGTATTAAATACAGATTGTTATCCTACTGGTGGACAGTTTACGATGAGTACTTTTCTTGTGTGAACCAAAGAAAAAGAGATGTTCACATTTAAGTTTAAAATGTTTCAGAGTAAATTTTCACCTACTTCTAATCTGGTAAAATATATATTATTATGATTATTTTCTACTTTAGTTCCTACAGGAACATAGGGCACGTCACCATAGCGTTCAGTTCTCTGCCAAAGTCTCCACCTGGTTGCACGTCTGCCAACATGCTTTCGTCTCCTCTTCCCACCAACTTCTCCATATCACCCTCACACTGACAACCAACTCGCCGCTTCCCATTCGGATTCCACTCCAGCGATGGCCTGGCGTGTGATATCACTCACTTGATGGTTTTTTTTCTCAGAGCATGGCCAATCCACCTCCATTTCTTCTTGCATATTTTTGCACAATTTCTTCTTGCTGGGTTGGTTCGTTCATTGCCAGCGATCCGTCTCTGTTGCTGATCTTTTCTGGCCGGCCATCTGATCTTGAGTAGTACTGAGCGAAGATAGTTGTTGATGAAGGTCTGTAGTTTGTTCGAAGTGCCCTTCGTGATGCGGCGCGGTGCCAAGTCTCTGATCCATGTAGTGAGTAGCACTGACTTCATATTGGAGTTGAAAATTCGTATCTTATTTTTCGTGCTGAGTGCTGTTGACCTCCACACAGACTTGAGAGTAAGGAAAGCTTGCCTTCCTTTCCCGATCCTCGCATTGGTATCCTCATCAGTTCCGTCCGCCTGTAGTTGAAACGATGCTTCTCAGGTGGGTAGGTGTAAAGGAGGCTGCTTCTTTCAGATTTCTCCCATTTATGCTGACTCTTGTCTGTCGTTGTTGTTGTTGTTGGCCAGGAATCTTCATCACCTCTGTCTTCTCTATGTTCACCTGAAGTCCCATCTTCTCTGGATGCTTCTTCTGCCAACTTGTTGCTTTTCTCTTGCATATCTTCCAGTTCGTTGAAAATCAGACATATATCATCGGCGAAGTTCAGATCCTCCAAGTTTTTTGTGTGGGTCCACTTTATGTCTGTCTCCTCATTACCCGATGTTTGTCGCATTATCCAATCTACCGAAATCAGGAAAATCATCGGAGATAGTAGGCAGCCAGCCTTGTCTTACTCCCGTCTTCTCTTCGAAGGATTCAGTGCGTTTCCCTTTGTGGATTACTTCGCATGCAGCATCATCGTACAACCGTTGGATGAGGTGTATAATTGTTGGCGGCAACCCGTAATAGCGAAGTAGTTCCCAAATCTCCTCTCGATCGATACTGTCGAAAGCCTTTCCAAAGTCAATGAAGCTGGGGTAGAGAGGGGACTGTCATTCCAAGCTTTGTTCAACGGTGATACGTGGTGTTGCGATTTGATCGATGTATGACTTGCTCCTCCTGAATGCAGGCTGTTCCGGTCGAAGTTTTTCATCCAGGGCTTGTTTGATTCTCTCCAGGATGATGCAGCTTAGTATTTTGCTTGGAATGGATAGGAGCATAATTCCGCACCAATTCTCGCACTGACTTAGTTCTCCTTTCTTTGGCAGCTTGAGTAGGTAGCCTTTCTTCCAATCCTCAGGTACCTTGCCCTCTTTCCACACCTTCTTCAGTAGTAGTGTCATCGAGTCCGCTGGTGTCGCTGGGTCCATTTTTAATGCTTCTGCTTGGATTCTGTCTGGTCCTGCTGCTTTTCATCTCATTTGCGATTTGGGCAGCTTTGCCGATCTCATACTTGGTGCGAACTTCCCATGTCCCCACGCGTACTTTTTTCTTCGTCGCAAGGAGACTCATCTTACTGAAATTTCTGTAGCAGTTTTGTTTACAGGGTGGAGCTACTAGCCTAACGCCTGAGGTGAAGTAGATAAGACATTCCACTGTAGTCCGTCTATATAATGTTACATACAGGAACATGGTATTACTTTAGGTGCTTGGAGGTGATGAGCAGGAAGCAGGTTTTGTGGTTGTTGGCTCTCATCACCAAGGCATATCTGCAGTCCTAAGGGAACTCATGTCCTTTCAGAGATGCAAACTAGGGTCAACCATTGTTGCAGCCAAAGATGTTACCACTGAGATATTCGGACAGATGGTCTGTAGGACTTGTAGGACTGTTAGAGATACTTTGAGTGGACATCAAGTGGTAACTAATGTCATGTGTGACATTAGTTACAAAACCATGTCATGTGATTATGATCAATAAACTTTGAGCTACACCAAACAAACTAGCATGGTATTTCTTATTTACTTTGCCAGATTCAAAAAATTACAAGTAAAAAGAATACAATAGCCACTCGGATTTACAGGTTAGGATAGAATTCTAATAGAAAACCCATGTCGATCTCTCTACAAATTATTTATTTGAGAAATGGAGATGAATACATGTCATCCACCCTTACTAGTTAGCTTTTTCATCTCAATGACTACTAATCATCTTCTGAACTGAATTTATATGCATAAATTTCGTATTTATAGAGTTAACTTCATTTTGTCATTCGTAGGTGGCTTTGTACCTTGTATACATTTTTTTAGGGAATATCCGCTTAGTACTTCAAATACACTGTACTGATTTTATGGAAAGGTGATGTTTTATGATTTTAAGGAAAAGAAAGCATAACAAAGCTTGTCAAACCAAAACACTGTTTTATAGATATGCTTAGCAAACGGTAAAGTAGTCTGGATGGTTACAATTACTTCGTTGCAACTGACAGGACTTACTGTCCACAGTACACTGACATCTACCAGTATTCTTGTGTACTTGTTAGACCTATATTTAGTTGTATCAAAGCTGTCAGGTGATAATTTTCGGTGGATAGGAATACATTGGTCAATTACTAAAAATACAGGAGAAATCATTGCAAATTAATATGAATACGCCATCCTTGTACTATGAAAGACGAAACAGAAATTCTGCAGCTATGAGGCATTTTTAATACCTTGATTCTCAAAAAAAAAATCATTTCAGCTATCACGCAATGTCAGAATGTGTCTTAGAGAAAGCCGATCATGGTGCATAAGTCATACCTTTAACTTTTATAAGGTCTTAAAACGTAATCATAGTTAAGGACACTACCAGATGGTTGGCTTTCTTAGTACAGAAGCTGCTTTTTGTTTCATCATTTGAAATGCTTATTGAAAATGACTTATTGTAAAGAGAACGTTGTTTCAAGGGGAGTTAAAATCTAAGACAAAGTTTGAAAGTACTACTGAAAAGTTTGCATCAGGATATGTGAGAACCAGTGGTGTTTCTGCCAATTAGCAATGTTATATTATTGCGTTCTTAAAATATTGGTGCTGGTGACTTTGCCTATCTCAAATGACTTAAACGGTGTCTCTTCAGAAAGAATTGTGAAACTACTTCAGTTCAACAGTTCAACGATCAGTAGTGCGTGTAATATGCGAGATGATACCTTACGGCACTCTGGATCGAAAAAAACAACAGCAGATTGGAATTACTTGATACTCTGACCTTCTAGCTCAATTGATGAAGTATTCCATCTACTTGGATATTACTGTGATCCTGAAAACATATAGAGATTGACATATCGAACCTCTTTATTATTAATCAGCCCATATAATTTTAGGTTTCAGTATAGTGTTTAATCGATTTTTAAAGTGAGGATAGTTTATGCAAAAGTCGTGTCTACCTTTTAGTATATCTGCAGGACTAACATCGCAAGTAAGTATAAGGTTATTGGTATTGAGATACAAACATTCCGAAGAGTCTACCCTTGTGTAGTGAAACTACTCAGTAAGCAGTTTTGGAAAATGGACTACAGTTGGTAATATGAAGTCATCTGATTGGTGTGTAAACTTCCAGTGAGCCTGATGCCTGCATTATAAGTTGTACTGTCTTGACAATGATTTTGTCAAAGAAAAAATAGTTAAAAAATGGGCCTAAACTGAAGCTGATATCAGTACATGAAGTCATTGGTCACATATCTTAACAATATGTTAAAATGCAGGTTTCATTTTTGCAATATCCAATAGCACAAATATCACAATGTCAGATAATATGACTTAGCGTAATCCTATTGATCCAGGTGGATACAGATCTTTAGTAGCTTATAACCGATGATTTTCTTTATTTGCCTCTGCCTATTGTTTTACTTCTTAGGCGTTTTATTTTAGTTCCTATTTTTATATATTCACTCTATGTGCCGCTGATACATATAGCAGCCATAATGTGATTACTATAGTGTAATGTTATGAGCAGTTTTTTCTGCCTGTCTTGGAAAGAACTGATTGTAACAATACCGTCTTTGCGTAAAATTCAGAAACCCTTGTTATGTTATCTGCCAGCTAATAGCCGACAACCTCACCTAGTTTATTAGCTCCTTAGTTTTCTAGTCGGTGCCAAGCGTGGCTAAAGAGGGAGGGTTGAGTGTAGGGCTAGCGACCATACACCACGAAACCATTCCAACTACTACAGAAACTTCAACCCACAAGAAATATATTAAAAATACGAAGAATATAAAAAGCGAACTTAGTTTTTTCTGGAATCAGAGAGGCGAAATGACGCTATGGGCTAGTGAAAGACTTCGGGAAGTCAGTCAGCCAGCCGGCGAGTCTTCGCTCGATGAAAGCAAGAATAACAGTGGGGATGTAAAATGTCTGTACAGTGTACGAAGCCGGCTGGGAAGACTGCCCAGGTAGCCAAAGAAATGCGAAGATATGGTATACAACTGTCGGGGATCTGCGAGAGCAGAAGAAATGGATGTAGGTTGTCCAAATTGTCAATTGGTGAGTCAGTATTCTATTCCGGTCTAGTCACACAGACAACAATCATGAGCACACTGAGGCGGTGAGTGGATGTGCTGATGTCACCAGTGACAGTCAAAGCCCTGATGCAGCAGGAACCAATCTCATCTTGCAGGATCATGACAGCAAGATTCAATTCAAAAGGAAGGTCACAATCATCCAATTTTACGCAAAATGCTACAAACAACTCAGAACAAGAGAAGAAGGAAGATTCTTACAGACAACGACAAACAGTAATGGACAACATCCCGAATGGTAACATCAAAATGCTTATGGGCGATGTGAATGCAAGCCGAACTGAGAGCAGATAATACAGGAAGAGAACTCATCATGGGCCCAGAGACTCTCACCTGTCGAAATGAATGAGAATGGAGGACTGTTCGCAGACTTCTACGCTTTCAATGATTTCGAGATTGGAGGTAGCATGTACAATCACGAGGATATACACTTTGCGAGCGACATGGATTTCGCCTGTCGGACATACCACAAACCAGATAGATTTGATCTCAATGCTGCTCAAAGAAGTGGAGACGCAGCCAGTATGCTGGACACAAAGTCGAGAAGGGGATCAGGAGTAGGCTCAGACCATCATCCAGTTCAAGTTCAAGCTGGAAGCCTTCAAAGCAACTTGAGACAGGCCAATTTAATTGGAGTCCAACATTCAGAAACTGAAAGATGCAACTACAAAACATAGCTTCACTGCGCATATCACAGTGAAGTCGGAGACACTATGTGATATCATTGAGGAAACCGGTGTGGGAGAACAATGGAACTAACTCTCTGAAGGTGATGTTCATGGAAGAAAGAACAGACAAGACAAGGAATAGCTCTCAACGGACTTCTACCTAGAAGCGAATCGAGGAGAGGAGAGGAGGATGGTGAAAGAGAAGATGACTCAATGCAAAGATGGTCAACAGAAGGAGAAGGTGAGTTCCGAAATACTGGCAACTGAAGCAGAACAGGCTACAGACAAAAAAGACTTCAGAACATTATACCAGATAACCAGGTCTCTATCTGGGAAGAGATCAACATAGATGATGAAAGCAATAAACGATTTTCAAGGGAACCCGATTACCAAGGAGGAGAAACAAATAAAACAATGAGCTGATCACCTCAAAAGACTCTTGAATCGACCATCACCTGCAACTAGTCCAGAAATACACCACCACCAACAGCACGCACAGAACAGCCTGCCAGTGGACACCAGTCCTCCAACGAAAGCAGAAATTGTGAATGCAATCAAGCTGCTGAAGTTCAGTCGGGAAGGCAGCAGGACGAGGCGGAATCCCCCCACCCCGAAGCACTGAAAAAAGACCCAGAGACCGTGGCAGATGTTCTCACGCCATTACTGCAAAAGGCTTGGGAAGAAGGAAAGCTAGTTACTGACTGGAACAACAAGGTTCTGATTTTCAACGCAAATGTCAAGTGATTCTTCTTTATGGGTCAGAAACATGGCGTGTTGCAAAAAGCATTTCCAACAGGCCAATGCAGACTCTATCAACAGCTGCATTCTCTAGCTCTATACTGAAGATCAAATGGGCGGTCAGGAAGAATTAGCAACAAAAAACTCTGGCTGGGAACAAACCGGCCAAGAACTGATTGCTCAACAAATATGTAGGAGAAAATGGAGATGGATCGGGCATACGCTGAGAAGATAGTCGAAGACATCGCGCGCAGTGCAAGCCATCGCTCAAGTGGAATCCGAATGGGGATTGACGAGTGAGTCGTCGGTGCGAGGGTGACATGGAGGAGATCATGTGGTGAAGAGGAGATGAGACATTATAGTCAATCGTGGGTCTAGCTGAAGAGGACAGGAGAAAATAGAAGAAAGTGGAGATGTGTTACTGAAGCCCTATGTTCCACTCAGAACTCAAGGGAATAATAATAGCTGACACTTTAACTTAGTGATCAGGTTCGCAAGTCTCAAAGGCCTAATGAGCTATACTGACCGGAATACAACTTCCTATAGATCTTACCTAACCACGTGGATGATTAAACTGAAAGCAGTAACCGATATGATGCAGATTATTTACATATTGTGTAGTTTGAGGTCAGAAGAGGTGGATAGTTTAGCTCAGACAATTTTAAATCCTAACTGCGATGACTGCATCTTCTGAAGAGGGCAGTGCAATAGACAAGCTTTCATTGTCATTATAGACAGCTTTATTTATTGTGAATTCAGATTTAGAGATACATAGTCAAGTACAAATTAATGATAAGTATCCATTTACACTAGCCAGCTCAGACAGTCCCACGATACGAGAAGCTCCCACCTTTTCTGCAGATATTTTCCATACTTTTAACATCCCAACTTATCCTACAGTGGTCCATGGCTGACAGTGAGGTTTTCCGTAAGGACAAGAATCAGAGTCACATAAATTAGTACTGCAAAATTCACATCGCAGCTTTCATACAAAACTGGTTAACAGGCCTCACTAGACATAACTCTAACTAATAGGGCTTTTGATATGTGTGTGGTGTCTCTGAGACACATATAACACCTGATTGTTTTTATTCCCTTAACTCCATCTAACCAATATGGTGTATTCAAAACAGTCAGTCCCTTTTATAAATTTGGATAGCGTTATTAGAAGACGAAGATTGTCTAAAAAATGTGATGCATTCGTGCAATACATTTCGAACAATCTGATCACTTGGTTTAAATCTTTCTATCCCATTAAACAATGTTTCAGACTTAGCAATTGATTCTCAGTTTGAAAATTTGTATGGTCAATTGAATCCTCTAGTTCCTACCACGATAGATGACCAAAGCTGGCTGAAAGCTAAATTTGTAAATGTAGCACATCAGTTCCGTAATTCAAGTCAGAAACAAAAAAGCATTTTGACCCCGACGCATTTTAAAGCCTTAAATGAATTACGTAAATGATCCGATATAGTTATCCTGAAACCCGATAAAGGATCTCAATGATAAAAGCAAATTCGAAGCCGATATCCCTTCTGATGATATTACAAAATTGGAAGGAAAAGTAACTTCGCATTTAGTAAAACTTCGTGGCATAAAGGTTATCCACAAACATGAGTTTAATTCATTGAAACCCATGGGATCTGACTTTCCATACCTTTGTGGATTACTCAAGATTCATAAGGTTGACAATCCATTACGTCCAATTCTATCAATGTGTCACTCTCCTACACATAAATTAGCGAAATGCTTAACTGACGTTTTAAGCCGAGTACGGAATGAATTATTAAATGTGTGATAAGATTGTTCGAAATGTATGGCGCAAATACATCACATTTTCCAGATAATCTCCGTCTTCTAATGGTGTATTTAAAAAATTTACATCACCAGTTTTAGGAGACACTCTGACTAAATCTCTTCCGCCTACCGGTGAAAAGATAACCTTCGGTTCCACAGTAAAAAATTACTTTTCAGTCGGTCCCTATGAACAGCGTCCTGAATGCTTTCTGACTGAATGGATCCATAAAAAGGAAGAAGACAAGGATATTTAATCTTGGCCTACGCACTCAATGAATGTGGTTCGGATGAAATAAATGATCAGTTTTATGAGAAACTGTCTAGTACCCTAACAAAAACACTCAAATGTAGAAAGGCCAGGAGGTTTAACCAGTCGGCAAAGCACACTGAAAGTATTTATGGAGACGCATACTGACTAATCAACAAGAATGAGGGTTTTTGGCATTCTCAACTGTGGAACGACCACTTCACTTATTTGGGAATTTGCATTAGCACTAACCCGACAAAATCTCGTCACGCATAGTAAAGTTTTATCAGGCATTCGCCAAAGTCACTTCCAGCACAGGTTGTCAAGTTATCCGTTGAGGGGTATGTACTGTTCACTGGTACGATCTTTCAAATTTTATGTCTACGAGGTATGACTGCTGAAAGTGCACTTCTTTGAAGTGTGGTAAACTAAACTGGTACACTTCTGTGCTACATTGTATGATGGTTCAACCTCAAAAGAAGCAATGATGGAGTTTCTTATCGCTACAGACATTCATTTTGATGAAAAGATTAAAAATGAGTAATAAAAAAGGATGGTAAATACGTCACGCTGCAAATAAATGAGCCGCGATAAAGCAGTCTTATAGTTTATCGCATTACAAACACATTAGTTCTGTTGACTCCGACAAAAACACCAAACAAATACTGTCTAACACAACAGAACAACTATCATCACAAAAAATACTGTTTTCTATAAGTGTGATTTTCCAAAGAACTAATACTTTAGCTAAGAACAGACACACTCTTATTTATTTTTGTATTCTGGAAGTGTTGTTTTCATTTACTTTTGTTTTCATAAGACATAGTTACTAGATTTAAAAGTGATATGAACCAGCTACCGATCCTAAAATTAACCTCATTGATTCTGTACAAATTTTTAAGGGAGTGTGAATTTACACCTCTAAATAAACATTAATGAAATTGATTTAGTAAATAAGTTTTCATTTCACTTTAGTAACTAAGATTATGCAATCATCAAAATACTAAGATATTTGTATGACAACCAAAGTAACCACAAAGATGGGAACATGAATGCATTCAGAAAACCTAAAGGATACGTTCTTAAAGTTAAGTGGCAATATAAATTATCTAGTTGATTCATGAATCTTTTTATGTCCTTCAAATGAGTAACAAATCCGCTTGTAAAATATTTCCGCAAATGAAATTTATCAAATTAAACTTTGTTTCAATGTTAGATGGTTGGAGGTAATTGGCAGGGAATCTCAAAACTAGGTTTCGCGCTTGTTTAACACTCATCAGAAAGGCATATATGAAATTCTCACGGAGATTTGAACCCACATCACACAATAAGGAAGTCAGAGATGTCACCACTGAACTATTCCGACTCGAAATCTATCCCCTATAGGACTGTAGTGGATATAATGATTGGTCACTAGAATGTAACAAATGGTGTGCATCTAGTTATTCGTATTTGTGCTAAATGAATTCTATGTGTCGATCTGAAGTACGGTCACCGAGCTCAGCAAGTCTTCATCATAATGTACTCTGATTTGAAGTTAGGTGATTGGTAGCTATCGGTTGGGAGCCATGAACCGAACTTCTGTGCCTACTGGCACTCATCAGCAGGGTTTACCTATCAAATATACTTGAATGAATAACATTTTAAAAAGAGAATTAAAGCACATTTACTGGACTATAATAACCAAAACGTAATCTACTAATGGTCTCTGAAGTGAAGTACACTCATACATATCTAAATTTACATTGATGGAAGAAATCCATTTATAATCACAATCAAGCCCCAAGAAAATTCGATTAACTGAAAGATTTGCTACTCTTCCGAAATAATAAAATGTGACTCAACGTTTCCTAAAGACAAAATTTTGTGCTTGATCCAGTGACACAACGAGAAATTGGTTGTAGAAACCCGCTTCACTTAAAGGCAGTTTGTCCAACAATTTGTAATACATTAAAAGTTTTAAAAAAGTTATAATTCCATACACTTGTCAATGATCCCTCAGTTTAATTCGATATAAAAGACATTTTCATTAGATGCAATACATTGAGATACAGTATTGATTGACTGAGTTTCAATGCGGAACTCTGAACAAAAGTGAAACAGTTCAAGTTGCCACAGTCCAAGTAGCACACAAATGTAGAGAAATTGAAAGTATTCAAAGGAACTGTGATGATGAGTAGAAGTCTACAGGAGAAAGAATAATTACGTGGAAGAAACATCAGGACTTAATAATGTCTATAAGTTCATATGGATTGAATGCATCTGCACCACTGAGAACGGTTTTGAGCCACATCACCAACAGTTTGCAGTCATCGGTTCTCAGTATCCCGAAGACCCCAACAAGGCAGCCTTCCTGATTCAAACCAACAGAAAAACACTTCATGGATTGATGCCATGTTTTGATTGAACCACTCATATCTCTTTTCCAGCTGAATTTTATGTCACTTAAGATTGTTAGACGAGGAAGGCGATGGCTCGGTGTACGTAGTCCTAGCCGTCTTAGTTGATATAACTTCACAATCTCATCCACTAACTGGCTCTTCTCAGTATTACTCACTATATTATACCAATTAGTACCAGCGATAAGAAGCAGACATTTGTGGTCAAAGACAACCAGGCCCTTCATATCTTCCCCTCTAAACGGCCAAATCTCACAGTCATTAACAAGGACAGAGTTACACAGTACACATTTCTCTTGATCGATACCGGGATATCACGTCTACGTTAGAGATAAAGTCAGTTGGCAAATGCCCCATTAACCTATTGTATCTGCATGGAGGCTAGGGTAGATGCAACTTCCAAAATAAATGAAGCACTCAGTATGCTCTGCCTATTCACTCTCTTTAAATCAGTAGTCGACAAAGACAAGTCCTGCAGAACCACCTGACATTTGAAAGATGCGAATCGGGTGTCTCTGAACTATAGCAGCCCAAAACGGAACTACCTAATAAAGACTCTGACAAATCCCTATCGACTTATCAGACGCGTCCGAAAGAGAAGTGCGTAATTTGAAAAAAGACGTTTATATATAAGTAATGCAATGTTAAGAAGTAGTTACATAGAATAACTACTTTGTATATGTTCCGATAAAATATTCCAATTTCCTGTAGGAGTCCTCACAGTTAGGTTAAACAAATTTTGGTGCGTAAATTCGTCTAAATAACAGTAAATCATCGTGTTTATTGGCTGATTCATCTCTCCGACCCTCTTTTATCGGTGACTCTAGAAACGTCCTATGTAATTTGTGTGGGTCCCATCGAAAGGGCTAACGAAATCATCCGTATTATTGACCACGTTATGAATATAGCCCACGGATGAGAGTTAACTACACGCTTTCTCCCTTTCAATGATCCTGTGGTCTAAGCAGTACTTAAATACTAGATATGGATGAAATTTGGTACATTATTCGTTTACGGCACCCATAATTTCGCCTATATACTACGGACTCTTCTGAATGGTTGCTCAAGGTCATTAAATTCATTCATTTTGGGTTGCTATAGTTTAGAGTCGTCCGTCGGTGGCATACTGGTTAGGACGTTCGCCGACCATGCACATGGTCCGGGGTTCGATCCCCGGCCGGCGAACTCCTTTACCTCACTAAGCCGGAACGAAAAGCTGGTGAAGACGAAAGGTTGGGCATGAGGCTAGCAACCCCATCCTGTAAAATTAAACACTACTACAGAAACTTCAAGTCATTAGCTTGAAGCCCTATCTTTAGAGTCACCGCGAATAACATACAAAACATATTAAGATATCTGCTGAGGGCGTTGAGAAGATATTAGATTTTGTCCACGTCTTCATCCAGAAGGATAATATCATCCACATACTCTAAATCTATGGAACTTTTCTACTGTGACAAGTGAATCAGTAGGTAGTTCGAATCGATGAGATTAAATCCACTGGTATATCTGTGATCAAGTTAAACAAAATGGGACATAGGACATCCCTAATTGGTACTACTGAATGTCATCATTTTGGATGACAACTTTTTATAAGCTCTTATACGGCTGCAAGAGTTCTAGTAGAGTGTAATGTGCCATCTTGACACCACTTTCACGGCCAAACGCTGTCACAAAACCTGTCGGCTGACCAAGCTGAATACCGTCTCCAGGTCAAGATATGTGGTAATTGTTAGACGCCAGTAAGTATGCATATGTTCCAGATTCTGAATAGGAGTGAATATTTGATCAATACACCCTCTCCCGGATCGAAAACCTGAATAGTTTTCATGGGTTTACTTCTCGCGAGCACCGCCTAGTCTACGCAGGCTTACTGAACCAAGAACTTTATATGCTATGTTAGTCATGCTTATCCCCTTGTGATTTTCACAGGAACACTTGGATACCTTCTTATAAACTAGGACAATCAATGATTTACACTAGTTCAATGGCGATATCCCAGACTCCTAGATATTGACTAATATCTTAGTTAACTCAGTCAATATCTCATCACTACCACCTTTAAACACCTTTGGAATCAATCCTGTTGCTTTACCTCGTCTCAGACTAGAGAGATACAGCATTAGTAACTGAATAACTATGTTTGGATGTTCGTATCAACTTGATAATAACTATTATTACGATTATTTAAATTATATGACTGTGTTATATCAAATGGACCTGTTTCTGCTGATGATGCAACTACACTAATTCCATGTTACAACCATGTTTTTTCAAAAATAAATAAGAATAAGACTGTAACAGACTATATCAGCTGTGAAATGAAAACTTTCTTCAAAATACTTTGCAGACTTCCCTCATCAACTTTGAAATAGGTGAATTTTTACCCTGGGATCTTGACTGGAAAAAGATTATGCGACACTAAGTGGTAAATGACATTTTTCAGTATCAAATGTTTAAGTAACAAATAATTTATCGGAACGATTTACTTCAGATTTAAGACTGGTATTTTCAGTTTACTGTATTACACGAGTCTCGTGGTCTGATGCCCACACGAACATAGCACAAACACTAGTAACTAGACGCACGACATCGGCTACACCCCAATGACCGATCATTATATCCACTAAAGTCCAATAGGGGATCAATTCTGAGTCGGAATAGTTCAGTGGTGACATCTCTGACTTCCTTATTGCGTGATATGGGTTCAAATTTCTGCGAGAACTTCACTTACTTTGAGGTTGGATATACGCCCTTCTGATGAGTGGTAAACCAGCACGAAATCTAGTAATGAGATTCCCTGTTGACTGCCTTTAGTTATCTAGACATTATTAACCAGACAGATAATAAGTGCATCAAAAACAAACAACTTTCAGGCATCCGTCTACGATCGTCTCAACCATGAGCATGAATAAGTTAAACATGTAACTTTATGGTGTGTAGTTATCTGAAAGATACAAATTTATTCCCTAAGATAGCTTTAACATGACTATAACACTGAACTGTTTGGTCAGAAATTATTTTAGATATCTAAAGGAATTACTTCTGTTTATAAATTGCGACAAAACGATGAGAAAATGTAAACTATCTAAAATGTGTAGTGTATTTTTGTGATCAGAATGTCTGAAATGTGTCGTGCACATACATTACACCTTTCGGACAAATTACGTCTTCTTATTTTTATATCAGGCATTTTCAGCTATCGGCTTACAAGGATTTGGTAGATTTCAAGTTCTATCATGAACTGATATTAGTAAAAGAATCACTGAAAACCAAGGAGTGCATGACAACTGCATCGTCCTAACTTCGGACTCTTCAACAGTACGCATTCATGACCTCACCGAAAATCAAACGCACAGCCTTCCGGTTAGGATACCAGTCTGTCTACTGGTCAGTCATTGAGAAGGAATCCAGTGGCCTATGAATTCTATGTATTGAGTATAATTCCATGAGCCGATCATCCTAGCAGATCATTCTAACTACCTCTTTAAAACCGTCTTTTGAAGTGGGAAAAAAATTAACAGAAAAGAATTTAAATTAACCTTATAAAAAAAACAGAATTTATGAGCTAAAAACACACTTTAATGTCCTACTAATTCATAAAAAAAGAAAGATATTCTCTTGATAATTTGCAAATAAATCACCAATAAGTGAAGTTGATGTACTATATTACCATTAGTAGAATACGTAATTATTATTAGTCATTCGAAAATTAGCTTTCCCCATTAATTTAATTTAGTCTTCTAGAAAATAATAAGTATACAAGTTGCTTCTATAATACTTTATTACAACAGTAGCTCAAAGAAACAGTTCCTTTGTTATTTTTCGAAAATAAGAACTGTACTTATTATCTAATACTCGATTTCATTACATTATTACTCTCTGTGTGGAGATCAATAGTACTCAGCAGGAAAAATAAGATCCAGACCTTCATCAACAGTTGTCTTCCCTCAATACTACTCAAGATCAGATGGTCGGCCAGAAAAGATCAGCAACAGGGATTTCTGGGAGCGAACCAACCAGGAACCAACTGTGCAACAAATATGCAAGAAGAAATGGAGTGGGATTGGTTTGGTCATACTCTGAGAAAACAAACCATCAAGTGAGTGATATCACACGCCAGGCCATCGCTCGAGTGGAACCCGAATCTGAAGCGGCGAATTGGTCGTCAGTGTGAGGGTGACATGGAAGAGGTGGTGGGAAGAGGAGATGAAAGCATGTTGGCAGACATGAAGCCAGGTGAAAACGTTGGCTGGGAACCGAACTCAATGTAGACGTGTGGCTGAAGCCCTATGTTCCTGTAGGAACTAAACGTGACCATATATAATATAATATAAATTCTACGAGGTTTTGTGGATATTTAGCACTGCAACAAAATCACTTTAACTCTCTAGTCGTCATTTCATTGTCAAAAAAAAAAAATTATTCATAAAATATCCGTGTTAAATTACGTATATAATCAAGAAATAAACTTACCAAGGCAATGTCAGTGTAATAGGAGAGATTGTGTTATCTGAACAAACAATGAACCAAATTTTGTGCACTTGTTTATTTTGTATAATGGATACATGTGTGTGTATAAACCTCTAGACAATTTGTTGTAAAAATATAATTTTATGACTAGTTCCTTTCTGGTTAGCATTCACACACACAGAGAAGAAAAATTAGTTTATTAGAAACACTGAAGGCTGATGACCGAATACGATAATGAGAAAGGGTTTGTTTAATCTATCCACTAATTTCCTGCATTTTGATTGGTCCATTCCGTCGCTAAACAAGGTGACACTGTTCACTAAGATAGTTATTCATAAGCTTATGAATAAAGGGGGATGGGGATACATATTTTGGTCACATTTTGTGTTAGGGTGTTTCTATCTAGTGAACAGGACGTTTAATCCACAAAAGCTACACTGCCTTAAGGTGAATACTAACCATGAACAAGGAAACAGCTAGAAAAATAATTTGACATTATGTATGAACAACACATCGAAGTCTAAAAGCCTCAATAACCTAAAAAAAATTTAAACATTAGAAATATTTAATTAATATTTCAAATTTTACTCATAAGTTTTATTATAAATCTTTTTTTAACAAACTGTCCAAACCCTCTTCGATATTCTTCAGTGACTCTGGGACATGAAGACTATCAGATATTATGAAAATGTAAGCGGTTATATGAAAGAGTACTTCGTACTTCACTTCTTCATACACCTTTCTATAACACTGTCATGCGTACTTGGAAGAATATCAAGACTTCAAGAATATTCAAATGAGTTCAGTATAGATGAAAACTGTCCTATTGGCACAGAAGTTGGTACTATAAGTGCAATTGTAATACCAAATCCTAAGTCTTCATCTAGTCTACTTTCATCACAGTCACAGATGAAACATTCAAATGAAAATGAAATTGGACAACTTGTAGGACTCACCTACAAACTGGGTTCACCATCTGCTTTGTTCAACATACATGAAAGAAAAGGTTTATTAACTACGAAAGCTGAAATTGATGCAGAAGCTTTATGCTATCAAGTAGTAAAATTAAATACAGAACAGATGGAAGACAGTGACACTTCAGTAATTGGTAAGTCTGAATTATTTTGATTAACTTTGTGGTAATTTGTAAAATATGTAAAAATAATTTACTTACCGACAGTTATTAAACTACAGGATGTAATATTTAAAACAGAAATTACATACACGGATCATTTTTGAACAAAGACTGCTGAAATTACTGTTTGGTCTGTGTTAGGTTAACTTGGAAGCTAACGTTTGTATTGCGGAGTTTTAGCAGTTATATAGGAAAGTGATTATGAGGTGGTGAGTCATGCAAACACTGGGATTCTTACTGTGCAGACTATTACCACTGAGTTGGACAACACTGAGACCGCTTGAGGAGGAGATTAAGGATTATAGGCAATCGTGATGGAGTCATCTAAAAAAGACTTCACAGTACAGAGTGAAGTGGAAATGTGCTGCGGAAACCGTATGTTCCACTCGAAACCCAAGGGGATAGTAATTATAATAAAATAATAAGATTTTTACCACAAAATTAATCATTCGTGTGTCGAATGTGATAGTGAGAAAATCAGAATAAATCTACTTTCAAGGAAAAACCACCAATATATATATATATATATATATATGCATAGGCATAACCTAAACTTTAGCACAGAATATCTGAGATACAGATTACTGTAAATATATCCCAGTCACAGGTTTCATGAACCGTGAAATGCTCTTATAGCATGACTACCTCTACCAGTAGGTATAAGTATGCAGCTAAGCTTAATAGACCCAAGAAGGCTGATTATGAAGGGCTTCGAACATGGCGAGGGGCGAAAGGCGCTCAAATGCGAACTGAATAAATGTCTCCGTAACACTTGTGAATATTGGTGGGTGAGAAGGAAAGGTATCGATGGTAGGTAATACCAGACAACTAGTTAAACTCATAAGATAAACGGGTTGGGAAAAATCAATGGTAAACGAAATAATCTCCTAGAAAAACAGTCCTTTAGTCTCCCCTTTGGACAGACTGTCGGAACGTTGGGGAGAATAGTTCAGCTGACGTACAACCACGTCAAGCATCCAGCACACACCTGAATGAAATGTACTCATCCGTCTCCCAGTTGTAATTGAAATTGCAAAGTCTGTCTGTAATCTGAAACGAGGCTAAGCGGTGGGAGCTGCTGGTATGACTACAGGAGTATTAAGGATGTTGATGATGAGTTTCTGAATGGGTTAACTAAGATGGTATTAAGTTATGTGTGGGAATCCGAGATAGTGTCACTGGACTGATGTAAATCATCCCAGTCTAAAGGAAGGGAGACAATTTTTCTATGATAATCACAAGGGGATAAGCTCTACCGACATGGGATATAAAGTACTAGGTTCAATGAGCATAAGTAGACTCAAGCAGCAGTGAAAGAGCTTGTGTAGAGTTCTATTCTTAAGTGATGGCAACCAATGTCATCCAATAGGGATATTCACTATAGATGTACTAATGGATCTGACCCAATGGATTTTACCGACTTAGTGGCTGACATATCATCATGGGACAGTTTCATAGATTCAGTGTTTGTGGATGATATTCTCCTTCTAGGTGAAGACAAAGACAAAATGCAAAGTCTACAGATCACCTTGAACGGGAATCTTACTAAGTCTGGCATGCGATTTGCTCCAGTCAAACATAAGATGACACTGAAGGACCGGTATTCACTTAATTTTAAGATAGGGAATGAAGTGGTTGGGCGTGCTGACCACTTCACTGATGTGAGAATTCACCTCAGCCCGATTGGACTGATTACTGACAAAATCTCAACACAGACACAAAAGGCTTATTTGGCACTTGCCAAATTACGTTATTCCTCGCACAGACATGATAGCCGGCCATCTATCAAAGCATAATTTAATCTGTCCGTCTTTGAGGCTGTGATATATGACCGTCGAAAGATATGAAAAGACTGCTTGCCTTTGATCATGGATGTTTGCATTTTATCTCCCGTGTTAATTGTCATAATACTGAGGTTAGGCATAGAGTGGAGTGTTCGGTAACAAAAGCAAAGCAGTCGATTAGATTGCGAAGCTGCATCTACTGAAGTGGCTAGGACATGGGATACGCATGCAGAGTCCTCGAATTCCTCATTGAGTATTGTTGGCTGATATAAGGTTAGGCTGGAAAGAGATATGAGTGGTCAAATCAAAACCTGGCATCAATCCATGAAATCTTTGGTTGTTGATTTGAATCACATGGAGAAGTGTAGACTGCCTGTTTGGAGTTCTTCGTTTTCCAAGAACCAGAAGCTGGAAACTGTTGATAATATATCTCCAAACCATTCTCAGTGGCTCACATACATTCACTCTTTATAGACTTCTAGATCGATTAACTCCTTGTTGTACTCCGTGCAATTATTCTTCCTCCCGTATGTTTCCACTGATCATAGTTCCTTGGGATTCTTTCTCCATGTCTGTGTGCTAAGACGAGTGTGGCGATTTGGACTGCTGCACTTTTGGGCAAATCTCTATATTGAAAAGTTAGCCAGTCATTACCTTTGATATATAAAAGTCGATATCAAAGCTTGGCAATTGCCAGGGAACTGGCCTCGAAATTATTTACCCGGTTTTATGGCCTATACTATACTTATAATACAGTTTGATAGACTGACAGTTCCCGTAGGAGTTCACACTGATTTGTCATGAGCATTTCCACTTTCTGTGAAACGTTTGGTAACGATTAAATAAGGTTATTCAGTTTTTCTGTTATCTGTTTGGGAAAGAAGTATAGTCCTATGATATCCCTTAAGATATCGAAGTCCGGATAAATGCCGATGTCACAAGTCACTTCTTTTTGCCCTTCTATAATTTAAAAAAAGGTTTACAATAAATCGAATACTTTTTAAATAAGCGTATCTCAACACAAGATGGAAACGATGAACAATCTAACATTTAATATCTTTGGTATAACTGTAGGCTTTCTCATTTGTATCCATAATCGAGACTTATTCAATATTATAAGCTAAATAAGTTGCTACTGTGAGTAAATTGGACAGGACCACTCGAAATCTCGCATCATTAGTGATACACGAGTATCAACATTCATTGATTTGCAGGCTTTTACTTTTTGCCGAGTTTGAGACGGAATATTTTAGTTTGCGAGAAGATATCTACTACTTGAGTTACATGACTTTTACATACAGAAGATTGGATTTTCCTTAAAAACAAGTGACTCTGTAGAAGACAGAATAGTTTCGAGTATTCAGGAACACGATTACCACTGATAGAGTTGTAAAACTGTTCATTAAATGGGGTAGCTCTTAATTGCAAACTCAGTATAAAGAACTCAATACATAGGAACACCATTTCAGTTACTCAAAATTTTCCTCATAATACAAGTGATTTCAACGATTCGAAATTACATAAAGTAGATTAATCCATTCTTTAAATTTCCAGGAAACGGTATAGAACCGCTTATAAGCGCTTTCTAGATCTTCATTATAGGAATCGGTGAAAGTCACTCTCATCACCCGGATAAGTTGTAACTATAAAGAAATCAGATATAACACTGTCCAAGTGTGCTGAATGGGAGTGCTCTACGATACCTTGTCACTGGCTAGAATCGTAAGCTAAATTAGTATCGTTTAATTTGAATCCAAAAATGAAGCTAAAAAATCTCTGAGACCATGGCATCAATAGACAATTCAGATAACATTTAAAAATGTCTCGAACAAAAGAGAAAGTACTACGTGATACTGGTCACTGTTTGAAATTTATTAACATGAAACAAATTTGTTTCATGAGTGTATATGCCTTTAAATCGGTTTGAACTTATTGTGACTACTTTTAAAAACTTTCCTTAGTCGCCTGTAGTTTACAATCCAGTTTAATAGTTGGTAATTTTATATTTCACTTGTTCGTACATTTTAGCTCCATTTGGATGCGCTTTCATCTTTCTGGTATTCTGATAAGCATTACGATTAAATCTGTTAAGCAAGCAGTTTGTGCAGCTTGATCTGCTCATCAAAGTTGATGATATGTTTATACAGCAACCCAACCCTTTACCACAAAATTATTGCTCTGTTGACTGAATATTATCTCCTTTTCGAGAGGTTGGAAAGAGTCGTAACAGATGCCATTTCACTTGTTATTGTATAATCCACCTTCCACCTACTACAATCATTTTTATTTAGGTGTACCAGTAACTTTATTTCGTTGCAGTAGAAAGCCAGGTAGCCTTCCACTATAATCCTGAGTTATTCTGTATATAACAGTGCTAAGTATCATTACAGATATCTCCTTAAAACAATAGGGACTGAAGCCCGAAGTAGTAGTAACATTGGGCTAAAAGTTATACTTAAAGGTGGTTTAAATGATAGTTATCATATGAAATATCTGCAAGCTTTTTAAGAATGAAGAGTAAGCTTTGCCAGCAGTAATCTGAAGGACTAAAAGTAATTAAATAGTGCTATCTTTACTATGTAATTTATGCAGTAAGCCTTTCAGTATACTTAAAGTTAGTTGGATGACCATCTGAAATGTTAACACAGACATGGATCTCAACAGAATCCAAACCAATGGACCCTTAAGTTTCATTCAAACTATACACAGACCGAATAGATTATCACATATTTCATTATCAAGTTGCATAAACCTTCTAACCTAATTGGGAATCATTAGATTCACCAAATCTCAAGTAAGATAATAAAATAAAGCGAAAACTCTTCACTCCAATAGTTAAGGCATTTAGTACATGGAGTGTGGCAACTCGAACTGCTGTACATCTGGGCAAAGTTCTACGTTGAAACCAGTCAGTTAGAAGGTATTAAGAATAACCCACTATAGCTGGACATAAATATGACGCTTTACTAAGAATGTTCCATTCAAATTAGAACATTCT
This sequence comes from Trichobilharzia szidati, assembly GCA_944472155.2. Taxonomy (NCBI): domain Eukaryota; kingdom Metazoa; phylum Platyhelminthes; class Trematoda; order Strigeidida; family Schistosomatidae; genus Trichobilharzia; species Trichobilharzia szidati. Next base: position 128,386,689 of record OX235271.1, read on the forward strand.
AGGAGACTCATGTGTAGAATCCTTTTCCACTACAAAGAGAATAAGCGAAGAATTGTGGTGTTTCGTGGTTTTCAATGCTTCTTTGATTAGCATTATACTGTGATGAATAGACACTATCTTCAAAGTGAAAATAAACTGCTCATTATTTATCTAGAACTAAACTTGATTTTACAGTTATCTGACTGAAATTCGGCATAAGTTGTGCTAAGTTGCAGATGGAACTTATTCATAAACACTGAGACACAGATAAGGATAAATATTACATTGGTATAGGTCGCTTTATCTTGTTATTAATTATCTAAAAGTTTCTTTAAAATTAAAGCTAAAATGAACTTTATTTTAACTTATTTAGAAGGATTCTTTCGAAACTATGTAAAACAGTTTATCAACATGGGAGTAGGAACATTATTTAGCATTCTTCTAATATATGCGTCTACTGATATCTTCTGATCAGCTTTTCATTTCAGAAATATTTAAATACATACTTAGACTTCCTCATTACTTGGTGGCCTTTATGTATAGTCAGATTTTAGGAGGCTATATTAATTGAAAGATAAAGACGGCTAGTTGCGAATAAGTCGAATCAATAGATAATAAATTTAAATTAATTTCAGTATCCTACGCATTCAAAGTTAACGTTTTAATGAATCACTTTGCCTACTTTGCAAACTACCCATGCACTACAATGAATGAGTACTAGGTTGGAACTTCAAGGGGGCCTCAAGACTCATAGAAGCTCAAGAACTGAATCATCAATCTGTTTCAAATGCTTATGAACGAACACTTACGCTATTTGACAGTAGGAATAAAGGAATCAAGTATTCATTATTTACGGGTACATTGCAGCCTTTCCCCTTACCTTATATTTTCTTATGTTGTTAGTCACACTCTGAAACAGAATTTATCAAGAATATTCATCATCCTTTTGCAAAGTATTTAAATGCAACAAAAAGAGAAAAATGACTCCCAATTTCTTTAAATCTACCAAAATATTTTTGAATGTGAATAATATACAGATAGATGTGATGAAAGACAAATAGCCCCTCAGATATTGGCTTGGAGCATAACAAATATTTCATTCTGTTGTCAGTATGGGTGAATACATTTTCTCATGGAATATAATCACTAATTTATATTACTTCCTACTCCCTTTATTTTCTTGTTTTGAAATTTATTGTCTGACATAAGTGTTAGTTAGTTTTAGTGGTGACTAATAATTCTTTCGCTTTTAAAAATGGTTCTATTTTCTGTCGTTTAAACTAGCTACGGTATGACTGTTTGCTTAATAAATGGTTAATAACTAAGATGAAACCTGGCTAGCTTAAAAATGAAGTAACTTTCAAATGTTGGCGATCTTTCGAAGGATGGATACTTATACATAAAGGACGCTACATTACTTGGTAAAATCCCTTTGCAATAAATGATACTTTCTAGCTTTCATTTAGTCGAAGCTCATTATCCTTAGGCGAAAGTTTAGTTCTTACGTATTACAAACGGAGAAAACATGTAGATATTTTATACTGCATAGTGTCAGTGTGTCTTTCTACGTTGTTCCTTGAATTAACTAGCCATTAGAATCACCTAGTTTATACTCTGCTTAATATTCATTACTAGGTTAAATATAGTGGACCTGTTTCGATTATTTCGGAAATTCTGAAATCCGGTTATGACATCCTGATAAAATTATCACAGCTCTTACTTCTAAACAACATTTGTTAAGAGTGACAAGAATCAGTGGTCAAGAATCGTTACGTGACCCAATTAGTGAAAGTTGTAGTACCTTAATACAATGGTGTGTCGTTACATATAGTATTTTAAGTGGTCTTACTAGTGTGGAGCAAGAGGAAATGCAATTACACTAATTCTAAAGGTTATTTTTGTCTCACTATCAATTTTTATAGGTATGCATGAAACTATGGTTTGTTTTTGTGACAAAGCGAACTCTTTCTGTCTCCCTCATTGACACGACACTGATCTCCTTCAGAACATGTGAGTTTCTTCAGTAGCTACTGTACTCTTTTACATAGGGATATATATATATATAAACCAATTTACTGAATTTACTGAGATTGTTACTTGAGCAAAAGCTTTATCCTAGTATCATATGAAAAGTCTGATGAAAAGCCACCCAACTTTAGTGTTTTTGTATTGTTTAATACTCAAAAGGTGCTACGTGGAAACCGAACTCCATTAGAAAATACCCATAAAGTTATTGAGCATAATAACATACTTATCGGGAATAATAAAGTTGATAATACACTGGTTGGTATTGAGCATAGTGAGTATATTTACACCTTATAACTCCAAATTTAAATATTTTATGACCAAAAGCAACAGTAAAATGTAAATTTTAATAAATTTGCATAGTAAGTGTTTAAGTCCATGTATTTGAGGTCACGTGTGTTGAACATGAAAGATTTTATGTCTCTTTACCTAGGCTCACCCAGTTAACCCAACCTCATACATTCACAATTTGTTAAATAACCTTCAGTTAAGAACTGAGGACTAGCTGCTATCAAGATACAAATACAAACTCTATATATGTGCACTTGGCCATACAGGCATCTAAACTAAATGATTCCATGACAATAACTCCTGAGTATAGTTAAATAATCTATAGCAGAAAGCAACAACTACGAAATCTTATCAGTGATACAAACGTAGATTCAGTTATAGGTTATCTACCTAAAACTACTTGCATTCAAACATGGTTTATTTGTTGTGAGTGACACTGTACGTGGAAATAATCATCAGTGAGAGCATAGAACTAATGAAATAGACACTTGTTGCTATTAATTCTAAAAAGTAAATTTCAAGAAAAATGAACTAGGATTCTTATGATAATATCAGGACTATTATCTGGCGAATCGTAATTCCTTACGTGTTTAACATTACAAAATATCTCTTCATCTGAAAATGTCCCTCAGAGATTACCCAGTATTTCTGTGTTCATACAAACCTAGACTAAATTTGCCACGCATGGTCATTCTTCTTTAAGAAAGTGGGATTTTAATACATAGAAATGTATGTATTATAATGCATTATAATTCACTGTTAACGACACTAAAACCCAAATCAAAAGTAGTAGTAAGGCAAAACTGATTAGACTTTTCCTTTACTGTCAAGTGAAAATCCACCTTCTGTATGACTAAGTTATTTCTAATGACCTTATTACTTCCTCAGCTTTGGTGTCCCTATGTAAGGCATATTTTCGAAAAGTAGTAATAGACGAGATAACTTTTATAAGCGAGAAAAGCTTAGTCTACATTTTAATATTTTCACTTGTCACAAAAATTACTTCATACATTAGCACAGAAATCCTCTGCAGAACCTTTGTTTGTTTTAAGAAACCGTCAGCCATATTGACTTAACTTTCTTCTAATGTACCATGATTATGTCTGATTCGGATATTAGAATTCTTCTATTCCGGAAAATATACCTCAACTATTGTAAACAGTGAATGCAGACAAGTAAAAGGTAAGATAAACGGTTGGATATAGCAGTGAGTCATAAAACCAGGTTAATTTGGAAATATCACAGAAAAATCCATCTTCTGTAAACACTATAGACGTTCTAAATATAAATCACTAAAAATGACAATAAGGCTATCGGCTGTAGAACAGCTATTCCAGAATTAACCTATAACTCGTGTTACACTCGTAGAAACCCAAAGTGAAACGTGACCAGCAAGTCACTCCTGTTTAAACCACTAAAAATTTATACGTGCTTGGGCCCTAGACACTAACTATGAAATGGTAATCAAAATTTTTGTTAAATGATTAGTATTCAGTAGTTTCACGCGTATGCTGAATGCAATTCAGACGAAATAAACAGTCAATTTTACGAGAAGCTGTACGGTCTTTTAAAAGGCGAAACACTCAAATATCGTCAGGTCAGTAGGCTACTTTAATGCTCGAATATGAAGGCTGAATTGGTCCATAAAGCACATTTAAGGTGTCGCCTACTGACAAACCGACACCAGTATCATCTCTCATAATTCTACTTTAACAGTAACGTGTTCTTGACCGGTATCACCTTCATGTGGAGACCACTGACATCAAACCAACTATAGACATAAGTAGGTCGATTTGTGATGAATCATAGATTAAATGAATTGGTAGAAACTGATGCTCATTTAAAGTCCCCTCGGCCTATTCACTCACATATGCGTCTGAAACCTAGTGCACCTACAAGACGATGTCTGATAAGACCATAAAGGATAGTATCAAGCTTAATGTTAGAAAGAAATTACTCAGACATTTATCTAAGCGTGAAAATGGTACGCTGAAAAGACCTTTCACTACGTCTTATCTTCTGTAGAAACGTAAGCGCAGTCAACTGATAATCTGATACCAAAGTTGAGTGAAGATCTAGTTTGTTTTTGCAGCCTCACTTTAACCGATCAGTGCGAACAGATTGACTTCAGTGATTTTCGAATTTGAAGAGGAGCGAAAGCTACCGCAAACAGTAGTTGACAATGGAGGTGGAAGTGAAAAGGAACCATCACTAGTAATACATATCATCTTTATTGGTACGCTGATGAGATATATCGTAAAGAAGCTATGTTAAGTGAAGCGGTCTCTGAAAAGCATAAGACCTTAATAATTCCTTTCCAAAGAATGCTGGTACACTGAACAGGATGTTGAGCAGCTCAGCTGATTGGAATCTAGTTTGATCATGGATTGATGTCAGCTAGAGAGACAATTCGTGGTCAAAGATGGAACCAATATAATCAATACAAACTGATAGTTAACTGGTATCTGCACTACAGTTACCTAGCACCTGACCTGAGCTTGAATGTGACATAGATGTTGGCCCATCAAATCTAGCTGAAATGTTAAAAAACTTGTCTGTAATCTCTTAAAGGAGGCAGCATGGTAGAACCTAGTATCTTTTATTTTGTTTTATTACTTCCTTGAGTTCTTAGTGGAACATAGGGCTTCAACAACACATCTCCACTTCTATTTTATGTTGTCGTCTTCAGATGGGTCCACGATTAAACATAATCTCCACATGATCTCCTCCATTTCACCCTCGTACCGACGACTCACTCGTCGCTTCTCATTGGGATTCCACTTGAGCGATGGCTTGCGTCACGTGCGATGTCTTCGACTATCTCCTCAGCGTATGCCCAATCTATCTCCATTTTCTCCTACATATATGTTGGGCGATCGGCTCTTAGTTAGTTTGTTGCCAGCCAGAGTTTCTTGTTGCTAATTCTTTCTTGCCGATTAGCTATTTGATCTTCATTATAGAACCAGCGAAGGCAGCTATTGATAGAGTCTGCAGCGGCCTGCTGGAAATCCTTTTTGTGACACACTGGCCAGGTTTATGACCCGTAAAGAAGAATCATCTGACTTCATATTTGCGTCGGAAATCCGAATCTTGTTGTTTATACCGCATATTGAAGAAGATTTCCAAACTGGTTTCAGATTGATGAAGGCGTATCTCGCCTTTCCGATTCTGAATTGCTTTGACGTCTTCATCTGTCCCGACTGCCTGTGGTTGAAACAGTGCTTGCTGTCTAGATAAGTGAAAGAAGTTACCTCTATCATTTTTCCCCCTGTGATGGTTGGTTAGTTGGTTATCTTCGCCTAGAGTTTTGAAAACCTAGTATCTAAGAGCTGAAATCCATAGGTACGCGTAGACTAATGGTGCGAAACCAGACAGGTTTCAGTTCCCTGAATAACGTTGCAGTTATAATGTTACTGTCCTTCCGCAGATTTCGCAACACAGGCATAATTGCTGGCATCCAACATTTGCTATATTTCTTGGCCTAGATGGAGGAGTGATAATTCTGAGACAATTAGTGGCTGTGGATGGAGAGCAACCAAAGAACTCCATTCGAATTCATGCAACTTATTACGAGCTTACACAGAGTGGTGATATTAAGTTATTACAGTTAGCATTATCTATCAGGGATACTTGATGTCGTCTTTCTATTTAACCTTAATATAGGATAATCAGTGGATGTAACATTGCCTGCTTGTTGCCAAACAGAAAGCTAAAATGTATTATATATAAGATGTAGTAATACTGAATACCATGAATAAACATCTAAGCGCTTCTGACATGAACTTTTTTCTTGTTCGACAAGTCTACATTGATTCTTGGATTACTGGTAGATGAAGAAGTGGTTGAATACGTCGATTGCATCAATCTTAGCTGGTTCGTGATCAGATCACAACATGAACAGAGCAGACTTGTTTGGCATTTGCTAACTTTCGTTGTGTTTCCAGTCAGGGAAGTTGTGGAAGAAACCTTGTATGAAAAGACCATATTTTCTTGACCAACAGTGTCTCAATTCTGTTTTTAATCCAAGACAGAAGTGTATCATGAGTCACAGATACATTTTTTGCCGAAACTCAATTACAACTGAAACAGTACTGAGTAGATCAGAAGAAACATTCTGTGAAGTTTGTTGTTGTTTGTCTAAAGCATTCAGAGGAATTTAGGTTATCTGTTTGGTGTTCTTGAGGCATTAAGCATCAACTGTTGGGGAATTTTTAATCAATCCTCACTTCAGAGGTACTCAGTGCTTACCACATCTGGATTTCTGAATATTTACACTTGTTGTTTGCTGCATATTCTTTCTCCTCTTTCACTTCTGTTTGCCAATTGCTTCATTTCTGCTGCTTTCAGACACTGTAAGCTGAATCCTGCACAAAAGTGTGCTACACTTGTAAGGAATACGTCAGTCAACGACAAAATGGTGGTCAGTGCTTCGTTTTAGTTCGTTTATTATGTATTACAGACAAAGAGATAATGTTATATACTGGATATCCTTTCAAAAATATTTAACTCTCAGAGTCATATCTTCCTGATAATGTCTATAGTATTCTGTTATTACTGAATGAGATCATGTGCAATTGCAATGCAGTAACCATGCTGAAGCTAACAAGACCATCATATCCCATGAATTATCAAGAATTTATGATTCTATATTAGCAGACCTGTAAAAATTAGGTGAAAACCATCGTATAACTAGTGTTCAAACTAATTAGGTGACTAAACACATAGTAAAAGGTAGTTTATTCTAATAAATGTGTCAATCCTTGGTTTTGTAATCCATTTTTAATCAGGCTAAATAAGTGCTGTGACTGCTCTAGCTTTTTTAATATAGACCACTTGATTTATTATTTATCATCTAACTCCCCCTCCTTTATTCTAATAAGCTCAAAAAACTGGAAATTTCTATCAAGTATTAAAGTTTTGCTGTAGCTCGTAATACACTGATAGCATATTTTGTCTATGAGACATGGTAACTATAAAGAATCCGAAAGTTAAATGAAAAGTGGTTTTGTTATAGGAATACTTTTCCGATCTCATATATGCCCACTAATTGATATCAATTAGAGAACCTTTGAAAACCAGGAAGTACTGGGTAGCTATTTCGTCAGCCTAGTTTCGGGCTCATCGGTAGTACACACCCACCGCCAGGGTTCGAACCCAAAACCTCCCGATTACAAGGCAAGCTATTGGACCGTTCAGTCGCTGGAACCCGATTCGATGACCAATATCCATGAGTTCTAACTTCTACCAATTCGTGATTTTAGCTCGACCACCAGTCAGTGTCACTGGCGAGTATTTTCCCTCCCAAGTAAAAATACTTAAAACGACAAATGTTAAGCTGTTAACATGGTTGCATTTTTATTCATTTATGATATGATTAAACAACTATTTCTGACTACTGTTTATTAATTTACATGAATTGTACCACACTACTGAAACAAAACAATAATCAGACACTGTCTATGATGTGTGACAATTTTTGTATGCCTTTTCAGTGTCAATGTACATAAAGATTCATTTCCAAGGGCAGAAAAACCAAGCTGAAACATCTGTGTTGTGTGAATGGACTAAGGTGATTTTACCAACAACAACAACAACGACAAGAAAATACGAGATGGAAATAAAACACATGACTAACAAACAAATTCCTCTTAGTTGTCTTATTTTGTTTCATATATTCTAAGTGCGCTCCGTAAACAAAACCTACCAATCGTTTCTAGTTATTCTATGCGACATGTTATATCGATTTAGGGTCAATTCACAACTATAAGCTCTCCACCCTGTTAATAAATTCGCTCGACTATAATAAGAATCATGTCACCTTTGACCTCTTATAAGAATCGTATAGATTAATTCATATGCTAACTAGACGGCTTAGCAATGATTGGTTCTTAAATAGAAAAGCGTATTAACAACTTACTACAAGAATATTAAACCGATTCTCCAAAATAAATAAATAAATATAGTCTAAAAAATTAGCAAAATAAATGAACTAGCAGTATTTTCTGTGTGAAAAAGTCCCAGTAAATATTATATGATAAAGAGCTAGATGTAACTCTATCTAAATACAAGTGGTTGGAGGCAATCGGCCACAGGAAGCCTTGCTTGACATAATTCGTGCTAGCTGGCACTCATCAGCAAGGCATATCTGCAGCCTCGAAGAAACTCATATCCTTTCTGACATTCGAACCCGCATTACCCACTGCTGCAGTCACAGACGTTACTACTGAATTATTTGGGCTCGTGACTGTAAACTTGACTGATAGGATTAATGAAAATAAAACATGTAGTTCAGCGAAGAGTCTCTTTTCGGTGAATTCATTTTCTTAGCATGATAGTAGAAGTGGTTGAGTAATTCTCTTTTGTATGCACAGCTCCGGTTTTTCTATGTGAATCGCCACAGCTTCAGCGATACAAAGAAGACGAAACCGTATTGCCTTTGGTAGGTTATTCTTGACTCTGTAGATTACTTTGAAGGAGGTGTTTGTTCAGCTGGAATGATCATTGTTAACCAGGTGTTCACGTGTCCCATTCCTTATAGCACCACTATTGCCTTTTCGCAACCATGCTGGGTAGTGTTCTTGAATCCTTTTGGACAGGATGCACGTCGAACTACCTATGTACCTGACTCCACAGCAGGAGGCGAACTGCACCAAGCAGAGGACTAGACACTAGCTACTAACTAGTTGTTTTGTCCTAGTTTGAGAACTCTCAGTAGCATTTACTCGATATTGTCAATGATCATTAGGTTGTGAGGAAACCAAGTGGTCATTTAGCCACTGTATTGCAGTTTAATAGTTGATTACTTCTCACCTATATTAATACTGATTATCAAGCCATAATAATAAGGTAACAGATGCAAGTGCCGAGAGCTCTATCACATTTTAAGAGCTATTTCACTAAGATCGATATTTAAATTGGGTGAAAACTATAATGGGTGTGGTTCTTTTATATTTCCCATGTTAACTAATGTAAACGAGAAATTCTACAGTTTTGTAGTAAAGTCACTTTAAGTATTAACTTGCAGGGATTTGTTCGGTTCCAAATTAGATCACGAACTGGTATCATTTGGAGAATCACCGATGGTTCATAGTTTAACTTGAAAGTGATTTTAGTAATATAGAAACAATAACCTTTCATTATGTTATAGCGAATTCTCAGAACTAGAATACAGCAGTGCATGTACAAAACTGATAAACTAACTAACTAGGCTAGTGAAATAAGGAATAAAGCGTACTTCGACGCTTTCGTTTTTTGAAAATTTTCTTTCCAAAAATCCTAGTGTATTCGCTAGACAACCCTTTTGTTGGTAGTGACTGTCTTGTACTCGATTCTTTGGTTAATATAAGTCCATCACTATGTCTTCTCATTGTTAATACACTGTCAGTAACGTACTATTACCATTAATCGTTCCTAGTGGAACAGAGAACTTCAGTAACATATCTTCATTTCAGTCGGTTCTTTGCTGTCTTTTTAAACTAGGTGTGCGATTGTCAGCAAGCCTTCATTTCCTTCCAACATGATATGCCGCATGTCATTTTCAGACGCTCAACTCGTCAAATCCCTTTTCGGGTTCCACTCCAGGGCTTGTATGGCTCATAATGTCTTCCAAAAGTATATCCTATCTATCTAATTTCCATCTATATATTTGTTGGGTAATAGGTTCTTGAGAGGAACACTGTTTGCCAGAGTTCCTTGTTGCTTATCCATTCCAGATGGTCGTCTGATCTTCGAAAACGAGAGAAGACGGTTGTTGGTGGTAGTCTGCATTGGTCTGTTGCAAATGATTTTAGTGACATGAGAGCCAATTCTGTGAATCATACAGATTCTTTATTTTCCCATCCTACATTTGACATCCTCATCCGTACTGCCTAGATAAGTGAAAGATTTTGCCCGCTGATATCGACTGGTGATTGTTGTCATTGGATCGGGTACTTCCATCACCTTTGTCTTCCCTATGTTCATATGCAGTCCTGTTTTCACTGCCTCTTCTGCCAGCTTGGATGTTTTTGCTTGTAAATCTTCGAGTGTCTGAGATACGAAACATAAATCATCTGAGAAATCCATATCTAGGGTCTATTTATGCATCCACCACATACCCATCTCAATTCCCACAGTTTGTCACATCATCCAGTTCACCATAATCAGGAATTTCATCGGAGCTAGTAAACAGCCTTGTCTTACACTCTTGTCTTTACTTCATACACTTCATTGAGCTTTTGATTGTGAATGAAGTTTATAAGTGTTTGTGGTGCTGCAGTCCTTAGTCCTGAGGCAGTTTGCAAATTACTTCACGGTCGCCGCTGTGGAAGGCCTCTTCAAAGTCGATGAATTTGAGGTAAAGAGATGACTACCATCTCAGGTTTTATTCGATAATGATACGTATTATCGTAATATGATTTGCGCATTATTTCTTTTGCCTGAATCTAGCTTGCCCGGGAGGTGTTTTGTAAACAATGCACCTTTTAGTGTCTCCATAATGATACGACTTAGTATTCTGCTTGGTGTGGACTCGACCATGATTCCGCACAAGTGTATATACCTTTCCTTCCTTCTACTGGCGTCAGCATGCCGCTGAGATCTCTGGGTTCGTTTTCAGTGCTTCTAGGTGTCTTGTCTAATCGTGATACCTTCCTGGCTTTGAGTAACTTTATGAACTTTAAGACTTTTGGCTTTTTCTCTGAGGGCTAGTATACACTGATCGTTCTGTGTCTACTGGTGGCATTTCCGGACGTGTTATTGGTAATGGTCGATTATGAGCGCTTCGAAGTAAATAGCCTGGCATATTGTAAGATGCCTTTTATCTGTGGTGTTTTCCGCTTTAGTTGCCAATATATGCTAAAATTATCTTGTATCTATCCTAGCACTCTTCTTCACTCCTTTGTTAAGTGCTTTGTAGATTGTACTCAGCTTTTCTTTCTTTTTTCATCTCTGCACTGGTTCATCTTGTGCTTCACCACTCTTCTGTTCTGCATCACCTTCTATGTGTTTGTTGAGAGACATTTTTTGTCTTGCCTCTTCTTCCTCTCTAATACTATACAAGTTTCCTTCAAATTCACTTTTGGAGAGTTCCAGTGTTCTTTCTCGAAGATTTCTTCGGTAATGCTGTTTAATGTCATCAGCATTTTGCTGATAACCTCAGTGACGGTGTCCTGTGTAGTTTCGTTCTTCAGTGTCTCGGTGATGATCTTGAATTGTGGTCTATCTGCAGCTTTGAAAGTTTTCAACTTCGTCTTGGAGGTTCCTTGTACTAGACAATGATCGTAGTTTGCATTCACTCCGCTTGCCGATTTTGTTTCCAGCAGGCTGAGTCTTCACTTCCTTCAGATTGGAATAAAGTATATGTGCTTTTTCACGTGTCTGTCTAGTGGAACCAGTGTTGTTTTGTTCATATACTTGTGCTTTTACACACTAAAGTCACAGAGGTTTGAAAAGAATCCTGTGTTCTCGCTCATTTCATTGAGTGCCTCTCCACCTATAGTAAGTTCTTCACCTCTCTTGTCTGCTTCCAGTCTGGTATTCATATCATCCATTAGGATTTTGATGTCCCCATCCTGTTGGGGTCTTGTCCATTACGGTTTAAAGTTGTCAGCAGAATTCTCCCTTCCTCTTTTGGTTTGAGCTGTTTGAAGCAATGTGCGTAGCATTGGGAAATTGTAACTTTTCTTCCTTTCGAGTTGAATTCTACTATCATAATCCTGTAGAGATTGGTTCTAGTTATGTAACGGCTTTCGATGGCGTTGATAAGATCATAATGCCCACTTCCTTAGTGTGCCTGTCGTTTTCATCTGGGAAGCTGGAGTAGGTTATTGATTATCCAGTTAACAATCTGAACATAAATGTGGACATCGCAATCCCCATACTTATTTTGGCTTTTTCTGAAGGAAAACACATCGGCTGACTGACTTCCCGAAGGTTTTCACCAGCCGGTATCATTTAATCTCTCCGATTCCAGAGAAGAATGCGTATTTTTTAAGAAATTTTCTATGCTTGGAAGTTTCTATAGAGACTGAGTTAACTTCCTGGGGTAGGGTCGCTCAAAGTTTCCTCCTTTTCCATCTTAGTCTCAGCTAGTAAACTAGGCGAGGTTATCAGCAACATAATGAACTAACTGTTTCAACACAACTCGAAAAAAATCACAATTAGTTTGATTCTTGTTTTACAGTCAGAAAAAATTTAAGGTGATTTACACAAAACTAGCATTCATTTTCCAGTGGAAAGCAGTAACACAAAACGTTCAGGAATGCTTGTAGAGAATAGCTCACTAAACAGGTAACTATAATCATTAAGTAAAATATTGTCCTCATGTAGGAAGGATTCAAATTGAATACTATCATGCATTTTCTCGATCGAATTACTATTTCTTTTAGATTTAAGTAGGCAGTGAAATCCTGAAAGGTTCTTAGTAAATGTGTGAGTCTACAGTCAGGAATTCACTAGGAACCTTGTTGTTTCATGCATTTTATTTTGTGTTACATACGTATGCAAATGCATTAACGACTTCATTTGTGTCGAATACTGTAAAAATAATGTACTGACAACCAGCACGGTTTTTAGCAGGCTTAAAGTCTGTAATACATACAATTTTATTGAAAATAGACCTTTAACAGTGTAATTAACTATATTCGAAATCTATGTAGTATGCTGTAATATTTAATCGCTAATTTCTTTCTTTCCAACCTCTACATATACCTGATAGTTATGATCAGTTTCTTTATAGAGAATCGTATTTCTACATTCATATGCTATTCCACCTATGGGTATGCTGAATAAAAACAATTGTCAGTGAATGTTATACAGGTTTCATCCATATATATGTATCCATGGCGCGAAGAATTTATGAAAATAGGATAAGTGTGTGGAATATCATTTCGTTTAGAAAAAAGAAAGCAACTGTTATCTTGATTGTACAGTAAAGTAGATTATGACTAATTCTTTCTGAAATCGAAGTGAAATATCTGTTCATTTATTCAAACAACTGGTCAGACCTTAATTAAATACACTCAGTAAATCTTAATATACACAGGTCAGGTTAATTCTTCAAATTCCATAAATGTATAAACCAATTATTTAGATAAATGTGATACACTTTCGTATTAAGGTGACCGAATGGTGAAGATAATGTCGCCAAACAAAAAGTAAATTAAAAGTTTATGTGTTGTTGTTTTTTTCATCAATCCTACACTTTCTCATTTCAGCGAATGTAGCTGGGTATTCATCCGCCGTATCTCTTTCCAACTATAGATTAAAAGACACTTGATTGATTGATTTTATTTTTTATATTCCTATTGACTGTACATTTAGCGTGTGTTTGATCTGTAATCAGAGCTAAGGTGATTCTTTTCGGCCATCTGATCTTCAGTATAGAGCGAAGGTCTGCAACAGGCTGTTGGAAATATTCTTGGTGACCCGCCACGTTTCTGATCAGTATAGAAGAACTGACTTGACGTTTATATTGAAAATCCGAATTTTGTTGTTGGTGTTGAGGAGTGACGAAGATTTCCAGATTGGTTTCAGGTTGATGAATGTGTTTCTCGCCTTCCCGATTCTCGATTTGACATCCTCGTCCGTTCCTCCTGTAGTTGAGACAATGCTCCGTAGATAAGTGAATGAAGTAACCTCTTTCAAATCCCTCCCGTTGATGGTGATTGGCGCTGGATGTTGCTGCTGTTGTTGTTGTTGTTGGTTGGTTATTTTCATATCCTCCGTCTTGTCTATGTTCACCTGGAGTCCTGTCTTCTCTGGCTGCTTCTTCGACCAGTTTGTCAGTTTTCGCTTGTAAGTCTTCGATTTTGTGTGACATCAAACATAAATCATCCACGCGCGAAATCCAGGTCTTCTAGGTTCTTCACGTCGGTTCAGGATATCCCTGTCTCCTCGTTTCCCACTATCTGACGCATAATCCAGTCCACCACAATTAGGAATATCATTGGTGATAATAAGCACCCTTGTCTGACTCCTGTGTTTACTCCAAACGCCTCGCTGAGTTTTCCGTTGTGGATCACTTGAGATGTGCCGTTGTCGTACAGCTGTTGAATAAGGTTGATGAATATTTGCGGTACGTCGTAGTACTCGAGTAGTTTCCAAATGAACTACGGTACCACCTTATAAATGGTCCAAATTTCATTCTACCTACCATAATACATTTTCTAATATGATTTTACTCTTACCTTCATAGCCTATCGTATGATATTACTTATCGATTTTAGCTGTATAGTCTAAGAAGGTAGTTGTTCTGAATACGGAAAATGTGTTGCTTGAAGTTCTGTCAGTGTATATTTCTTTTTTTCGCTTGTTTATCTAAATTTTTAATTAGAAATAATTACCGCATAAATAGACAGTTAAATCTGTGTACAGTAACTGTATTGCCATCTTCACAGTAAAAAATATTTCACTTGTATTATCTGTCGATCCCAATTTTCTCAACGATCAGTTAATTGCTAAACTTTTTTTTCTATTTATTTCCTAAACACCACAGATTTAGAATCTGGTGGACTGAAAAATAATCGTAGCAAGATAGCAACAGCTGTCGATCAAATCAAGTGTAACAGCTCCGGTGATCTAACAGTTCAACTCGATGTCAATGCTATACAAGCCGATGGCAGTCTTCGATCAGTTCATCATATTACCATTCGTATACATGATCTCAATGATAATGGACCAAAATTTGAGCAAATCAGATGGCATAAAAGATTAAAAGAAGCTCTTTATCGAGCTGGTAGAAAAATTGACCTACCCAGAGCTAGAGATATTGACTTACTCGCTGAACATAGACGAATGAATTATCGACTTGACCCATTACATGAAGAAGGACATAATTCAATTAATCCAGCTAAAAGTCCATTTAAACTAGAAATAAGCAATCTGGGTCAACCTCGTTTAGTACTAACTGAAGATTTAGACGCTGAAGTGGAAACCAGACACAGATTTGTTCTGGTAGCTTATAGTCCAAATCCTGTCGTGTCTAGAAACACGTTAAACAACCCAATTATACCAAAAGAATCTTATTTGGAAATAGATATTGAAGTCACAGATATGAATGATAATGAACCCAGATTCTCATCCCCTGTATACAACGTCAGTGTAGCAGAAAATGCATCAGTTGGATCTGTGATATTTGAAGTAAGTCCCAAATGAACATTTTTTTGAAATCTGAAGTCAATAATTCTAGATTCAGTTTTTATTCGATTACCTTTCTATTTTTACTCCTATGAGAGACCGACATTACTAAGTATAAAACTTGGGCACTGTGGTAGAGTATAACTCCATTATATATAAGATTTTATTTTGATAATTCACAGTGTTTTGCACTAATATTAACTGATGACGTATTGAGCACAAATTATTGCTCATAATCATATCAAGTCACTCACACAACTTTCAACCTCACTAAGTTCATATTTTTAAATAGAACGTGAATCTGAAGCTACTATGAAATATTAGAAAATATTTGTAGCTCGCGATATGGATAGAAGAAACTTAGTGTTCTCTGATATTTGATGGTAGGCACTTCACCACACTTGGGGACATCATAGGCACTAACTGCATTATGTACAGTAGCTAAAATAGACTTATTATGTATTAGTCTTTGAATGTTAAACCCCGAAAAGTTCAGTCCTAAGGAAGGAAGTATTCGGAGAACGCCAAATGATTTCTATGACAACTATCTCTACGTGTATCTGCTTTTATGTCGATTACCAAAAGCCCAATTAATCTCACTAAAGTGAACATATAACTTTTACTGCTAGAAAGAAGTGAAACAAAATGAAAATTATGAAAGACTATTGCATCTTGAAAAATAACAAGAGGAATCACTTTGTTCCGATGAATATATCTTGTCATAAGTCAATTACTTTTATGAGTTTATGAATTCCACTTTTCACTTCTCAGTCTGAGTTTTCCTTACACTAGTTTCTAACTACCTTGATAGATAATAAGGGATATACAAGAAGGGCGACAAGTCTTCCTGTGATAATTACAAGGGGATTAGTTTGACCAATGTGGTATCTAAAAATCTAGGCTCAATAATAATGCGTAGACTAAGCGGTGCTTAGGAGGAACAAACACGAGAGGACCAAGCAGGCTTTAGACGAGGAAGAGGGTGTATTGATCATATCTTCGTCCTTCGACAGATTCTGGAACAGGCATACTTACTGGCATCCAACAGTTGTCATATTTCTTGACCTGAAAGCGGCATTCCATTCCGTCGACCGAGAGGTACTATGGCGATGTTGATTTGTGAACGGAATGTCGAGAAAATACATCGCACTGATCAAGGCACTCTACTCGAACTCATGCGGCCATGTGACAGCCTACGGAAAGTTGTCATCTGAAGTGGTGACAACTAGTGGTGTCCCTCAGGGATGCCCATTGTCCCCATTTCTGATTAATTTCATCATAGATGTATTAACGGACGTAACCCTAACTGACTTAGGCGACTCAGGGATTGACTTGTTACCATCAGAAAATAATCTAGTTGACCTGGAATATGTAGATGATATAGCCGTTCTAGGTGAAGACGCTGGTAAAATGCAGAGTCTTCTGAACACCTTAAGCTGCAGTTTTCGAATATTTGGCATGCGATCCACTCCAGCCAAATGTAAGATGATGCTACAGGAATCAGTTGGACTACATTTACTCACTCCTAGCTTAAAGACAGGGAGTGAAGTGGTTGGTGGAGCATGTTGACCACTTCACTTATTTGGGAAGTTGCATCAACCAGTGCCAGTGGGTTGATCGCTGACGTTATCTCAGCACACATACAGAGGGCTAGTTTTGCATATGCTAGTTTACGCTGTCTCTGACTTAGTAGACGTGATATCCGACCGGCTGTGGACCAGAGGGTGTGTGTACTGCTCAGCAGTCCACTCCGTCCTCCTTTATGGCTGTGAGACATGCTGGCCATTGAGAGTGGAAGACACGAAAAGGTTGGTTAACTGTCTTTGATCATAGGTGCCTGTGTTCTATCTCCGGTGTGAAGTGGAATAATAGGATAAGCAATACTGAGGTTAGTCGTCGAGTTCTAGGTAAGGAGGGAAATCAATCGATGAGGCTGTGAAGTTACATCGACGGGCAGTGTTAGTTGACTGACACAGGATGGATCTGGATGGGAAGGAGCCAGTGGTGGTCAAATCAAAACATGGCTTCATTAGTCAATGAAATCCGCAACAGTTAGTTCAAGCCAGCTAGCCAGCCATGTAGGGAGGTATAGAGTTCCTGGTTTCGGTCCTCGGGATGGTAAAAACCAATGGCTGGAGACAATTGGTGATATGGCTCAAAACCGTTCTCGATGGCTCAGATACATCCACTCCTTGTGACTTATAATATCCAATGAAACTATATTGTTCTTCTATATTACTATCGTTTTCGCCTCAGATCTCTGTTTATTATCCCTGTTTTGAATCTCTTTTACTATCTTCTCTTGCTTTGTGTGCTACGTGAAGTGTGGCAACTCGAACTGCTGCACATTTGTGCAAAGTTCTACGCTGAAACCAGTCAGTCAGTAATAAGTTCAGAAAAATCTTCAAAGGTTTGTTTTAAACAATAAAGTGTTACATATATTTTAAGGGTGGGGTTAGGTAATCATTGTCGAATTGATGAACTGAAGAGATTTAACTAAAGAATACTTTAAGCGTAGCATTCGATAATATGATTCAGGTTGTCGTGATCCTAGTTTCTTAAATGCTTGGTTGTTACCGAGCAAAGGTACATCTTTTAGCCTCAAAGTAAAAACTTCTGCCTGAATCAGTTATCGTTTTCTTTTAACAAGCATTGTGAACATTGCCATTGACTTCACTGTACATTGATTGACCTTTCCTGCCATGTATAAAACTTGTTAGTACCGCCACTGCTTTCATTCTGCATTGTAGTACAGTCAAACGTTACTCACTGGCTGTAAGAAGAATAAAAATGTTCAGCTAGTTTTGTGACCAGTAATTAATTGTGCAAAGGATATTTAATTACGGCAGATCATGTTAACCAGTCGGAAGGGATGTATTTGTTTTCCGTAACTATAAACGCTATGGTGCTTCTCTGTTTGTCAAGACTAATCAGTGATTGGTCAGATAATCTCAAAATGACTGAAAAGACAAAAATTCTTCTTTCCCGTAATATACGTAAATGTACTGCAGTTCAACTTAGTTAATTTTTGTTTGTTATAGCTTAAGGACAAATAGAATTACATTAGAATTTCATAAAACGAAACGTAAGCAGCAGAGCGAGGGAAAAACAATGAAATCATTTACATCACAAAGTCCATTATGTGATCTATACAGTTGTGATCATAATAAATTCAAGAGTCAGTTTCATACGTATTTTATGCATCATAATAAATTCATTTTGATGAATATAGTTCAAATATCTTAGGACACTCAATGCATCACTGTGGTGTCACAAATATACCAAGCCTTTGCCATCTTTATGGCTTGAAATATTCTGGTTGGCACGTCGCTTCCTCTTTTCTCCAGTTATAGTTTTTTGTGAAGGCAGAAGTCAAAGGTCTCTAACTCCAAAATTCTTGGGACTTCTATATCTAGTTTAACGTTTCCCTAATTTCCACGGCGAATGTCTCATTACACGAATAGACTAACCCCTGGTAAATCGCGTCACATCCTTAGTGTTGGTTAAAACTATATATCAGTTATGGAAGATAGATTCTATTATGTGTATTCTCAAGCATCAGTGCTTAGCACTAAAAGATCCCTAAGCAAAGCTTATCTTTAGATAACTGTATCCTAAGTGACTTAATTCACTACCGTACTTATAATTTTAAATAACACTCTGGCAACTAAAATACTGATGACTGGGTATTTGAACTGTGTAGCTAACAAAAAGTGTTACATACTAGCCCAGCATTATCAAGAAGGATAACATTATTAGTTTTTTAAAGGAAAGGTTTACCACGTTCTCGCACAGCTCACAGTCCGAAAAATATGGGATACAGTGACCTTATTCTTCCATTGCATCAGCACAGAGAGATATTACATAGCAATACAAGTTCTGCTGGTTAATATGTACTTTCTTTCTTCCTGAAAATTCATTTTCTTCCTTTGATGACACTTTATAGTACTGCCATTTCGCTATATGGCACGTTTCTTTATCCCAATGAGTTGTCAATTTCCACTTACTTATCCTCCATCACACCACTATTTGTCAAACCGTGGAGCAATAAATAATGGTGCTATAGATTAATTGTTTTACAATTTAAAGTTTGAACTGAGGATGGTAGACTGCTAAGCTCAGTACATTATTTGTACGTTGTTCCCTGTTGAAATAGTAAAATATTTAGCCAGTGAATCATTTTTTCCAGTGAGGTAAGACCAATTTTTAAAGCCCGATCCGAAATTAATTGAAATGCGATGATGTAATCATGGATAACTACATTACATAAGTCTATTCTTGAGAAAAATCCCTACGGAAGTCCCTGCTTCGTATGGTCTTTATAAGTAGTTCTACAGGAGGAAGTGAATTCGTAGACACACACAATGAAGTGAATTAAAGCAGCACTTTGTCCTTCACATATCCACGAATCATTTGCTGACTGAAGAAATCAGTTCGTGTCTCAGAAGAATAAATGCTTTATCAACAATTCGGACAGGCCGTTCATCATAATCACAGGTGCAGTTCTGTCATGGAATTCAGCATTCATAAATAAACGTTTTTCAGAGCGATGTGGATTCTTTCTGAATGTTGCACATACTTAGATGTTCTAATGGGTGAATTTTGTAGGGTAATCATTTTGTTTGAGCACTTGTCGTTGGTTGTATCACCTGTGCAGATCTTTCTAATTCTTGAAAATAAGAGTCCTATACACTATCTAAAGGACCTGCTTTAACCTCCGGGTCAATGTCAGTGACAGACAAGAGGTTGAAGTTACCAAAGGTTATTGTACATAGTACTACCGACGATTTAGAGTTTTCACCCGTACAAACATTCATCATAAAAGATTAGGATACTGACACGGAATTTATAAAGGAGTTCAATAATTCCTGTCATTCGACTGAATTCAAATCGAAATCTATGGCCAATGCTGAATTTTATTTCTTGAATAATACACAGAAAATGTATGATGGCTATCTCCAAAAACTAATCCGTCTGTTAATTAATGGATTTTCATTGATGTACCGAGTTAAGCAGAAAGCAAAGCCTGAGGCGTTCATTATCTAAAGGAAGCAGAAAGATCTGCACAGGTGATACAACCAATGACAAGTGACCACACAAAATGAATACCCTACAAATTCCATCCATTAGAACATCTACGTATGTACAACATTCAGAAAGAATCCACATGGTTCCGAAAAACGTTGATTTATGAATGCTAAATTCCATGACAGAACTGCATCTGGGATTATGATGAACGGCCTGTCCGAATTGTTGATAAAGCATTTATTCTTCTGAGACACGAACTGATTTCTTCAGTCAGCAAATGATTCGTGGATATGTGAGGGACAAACTTCTGCTTTAATTCGCTTCATTGTGTGTGTCTACGGACTCACTTCCTCCTGTAGAACTACTTATATAGGCCACACTAAGTACATAAAAAACTAACCAACACGGCTATCAAGAGAACAATTTAGGTTAATCGCTGGTATAATCTGGAGTGTCCGGTTTATAATTTCGAGTTCTGACAGTCAATGCATACAACTTAAGCCAAATGCATCACAAGGTTTCACCGATAAGGTAAACTTTACTCTGATTGAGCACCTCAATGGGTGCGTACTGCCGCTGATTCCCAAAACTAGGATGAAACAGCTATCCAGTACTCCATACTGGTTTTCAATGGTTCTCTAACTGATATCAATCCGTGATCAGCTCGTAAAAACAAATCTAATCCTTACTAACCAACTATTGAAAATTAAGGTCAATTTATTGGATCGCTGTCATTTATTTTTCATCAGTATTTACTGACATTTATTGAATATGTTTTTGGCAGTAATCAAAATTAAACTGTACAGGAGCTAATCACCACATATCAACAGTTGTACTTATCTGATCCTGTAGAGTAAATGAAGCCTACAGATCAAATGTGTAGTACGATGGCTATGCTA
Organism: Trichobilharzia szidati; assembly: GCA_944472155.2. NCBI lineage: Eukaryota > Metazoa > Platyhelminthes > Trematoda > Strigeidida > Schistosomatidae > Trichobilharzia > Trichobilharzia szidati. Next base: position 128,408,027 of record OX235271.1, read on the forward strand.
ACAAACATGATGCTACTGTGTACTGTTTGATTCTCACAAATCAACCTCTAGTCGCTTCTGACTAATCAATTAATGATGTAAGTATTTGTAGAAGGCAAGCCTCCGACTTTCTTTTTGTGCAGGGGCAATTATCATTTCATCACGATATGTTTACAGCCAACTCGAATACCTTACTGGCTCAATTTTATTTTGTGTTTGTAAGTCTTTAGTCTTGAGAGTTAGGAAGAGGCATTCACGAAATATATTCCTCATAGAACCATAAATCGGATTCTATGAGTGGAGCATGTTAACTCCTAATGATCATATGTGCTGAAATGGTATCATTTACAAAACTACTTTAATGTGATCCCGAACTATTAAAAAAACTAAAGAAGGATTATACCTTCAAGGCATTCAGAATTCCTATTATTTGTTCTAAATATTCTAATTCATATGTCTAAATCTGAAGTCACTTAATTATTTACCCTGGTTGGTGTTTTCCTAAATGAATAACTGTTCTTATCTAGTACGTTTCAAACAGTCAGGAACATTCATACTGCCCATCCGTTTTCCAGCATATCTAGACTTTTAGCTTTGCGTTTTAGTCATCATATCTCCACAGGACAAGTTTGCCTACGGCCTGATAATAAAGTAGCCAACTCTGACCTTTGGTTTAAAGCCAATCGGGTGAGAAATGTCAGTCCATTAATTTCATTGGTTAAAATTACAAAAAAATACTCTACCCCGTTTAAAACATCCGTGTAACAAATTTCTTCTAAACTAAATGTCTTTGTTCGTGTTAAAAATCCTCACACCCTTATGTGAAAAAGCTGATCCACATTGGGTTGGCATATTTCTTACTTTTCGTGTGTGTGTGTATGTGTGTGTTGTTTGTTTGATTTGTTGAACTGGCCAGCGAATTAGTATTCATCATTAATGATGGTTAAAACATCTGAAAGACCTATGTATTTCATGTAGAAAGGGGACTAGATTCCCTAGTACATGATTAAAGAGGCAAAAACACTAACAAAGAACAATGGTTTCAGAATTTTAGCCACAAATTTTGTTGCAAGTTGCTACACTACTACTGACAGTAGTTGTGCTTGTTTTCTTAGTGCCCTTTATGGCATCCAGTAGATCTTATATTGTGGTCTGAATATTCTGGGTTTTAAGGAAAAGTGTAGTGGATTCTCTTTTCGAACTGTGTAATTGGTAAATGACGAAATGAACTTTACAAGTAAAATTATTTTCATGATCTCAGATATGTATTTCTTGGCAACATTGCAACATTTTACTCTAGGCGACAGATACTACTAATTGATTGTGAAATAGTCTTGTTTTATAGACTGTCAGTGAAGTAGTAGGTGATAACTAAAGATGAAATGAAAATCCATTTCTTAATAGGACTCACATCAGCCGCCTCCTAACCACTGTTTGGTCACTCTGCCAGCTGAGTCACGAGATCTTTATCAAACCAGCAGTTATAATCCTACTCTCAATTTAGACTTTCATTTCATACTGAGTCATCACCAAACCAAAACCATCTTTCATAGTCTTACTATCAGTTAAAAATCTTCGCCTCTCCTTTGAATTCACTATGATTGGGAATGACACAAGGAGATCTAACCAGACAGTGACGTATCACTGATCCATAAGATGGCTGACTATTACCCTTTGTGATCTCAGCTGATTAATTTCCCGAATAGCAGTCGTTTCTCGTAGCTCAGCCAACATATTGCCAGGCAATTATTAACTTGACAAGCAAGAACTATGATGGGAACCTATCTCCCGTGTTCACCCCTTAAGACAACCGTTATATACTCTAGTTTTCTGACATAGAGAGACGTTTTATCACTTCGCACTTAAGCACTGTGTATGGCTACTCATTTCAGACTTAATGCTGTACCAGTCAAAGTAGTGCTCCAGTTGAACAAACCATAGTTCTGGGTCATGCCGATCAAATTCAGGTAATCTAACTTTGGTAGTTACTAAAGTATCCACCTCGGCAGAAGTAGAATTTTTTAAGTTGGTTTACATGTTTGGCAGAATGAGATATGATAATGAATAAAAAATATTGAACTAAATAATACGTATTAGCGGAAAATAAATCCGAAAAACAACCAAAAACAAAACAGATATATAGACTATAGTCAACTATACAAAATATAATGTAGAATGGGAACGAAACAGACTCACCAATTGTTTAAATTGCCGACCGACGACTCGTAATTCTGTAGAAGACTAACGGTGTTGATGTACTTTTATTTTCGAAAGCACAGCAAAGGGCAAGTTTAGGCCAGGCTTATGGTTGTGTACATTTTGTTGACTGTGCTCCAAACCTCCAATGATACCAACAGAACTGGCCTGTTGATCTAGTTTGTCTGAATCTAATCTTTGACAGGGAACGTGTTCTAATGGGCGGTCTACCTGATTCAGGAACCTGGGAATGCTTGGATTACAGGAGATACATATATGTATAGCAGTGTGTGATGTTTCATTACGCATAAGCGCTTGTTTTGCACGTTTACACCTTATCCATATTAGTAGAAATATGCTTCTCAGGTTTGTTGTGATTTTTCACACTGCTGAATTTTCCAATAACCAGTGGTACAGCATTAAACTCAGTGAAACTATCGGAAAAGCAGTTAGCTTTCTTAATTCCTAAGTTAAATTATGGAAACCCCGTCAATGTAACTACTGATCACCTAGGTATTTAAGCCTTCTTTCACAAACACTGTGAAGCACAAATGAGATTACCGCACGAAAAAATCATGAAATAAGATTGCTTTCGTAACAGTTTATTTCTGGAATGCTTGAGTGAGTTTGCTGTTCATCTAATTTACGCAAAATCAACTCCTCCTCACTTCCACCACGACCAGAATCACACGTTTGCTCTTCACCTGTCACAATCTCTTCAACACCTGAATTCTGTCCTTCCCCTATCGTCATACAACTTTTAAATGTGCCAAATTTAGGCACTGCTGTGTCCACTCGACTCCCTTGATATCTCGTCAAGCTGTCATCTGCGACAGGATCCAGTAGATTTACTGGGGATAGTGTCGACTTCATGGAATTGGTTGTGTGTGCGTCATCAGTTTTCGTTGTTTCTTCTGAAGCCTGTGCAAGTAGAATACACGAATAGAAATATCATCAGTGCTTTTTAAAGGAAATAATTGATGAATCAGTTTCGAGTTGTTTATCTTGAAAACATTACAGTAACTTCGATTCTGACTTTGTTGAGGACATTCATTAATTAACAACTATTCATACTGGCCCATTTAGTTAAACAGAATGATGAACTAGGCATTACTCCACCTATGTATATGTGTATCTTAAATGTGGAATTGGGAATCGATAAGCATGCTTCAGTACCTGAACTTATGCTAAAACTGACTATATACCACACCATCTTATAGAATCGAAAAGTGCCTGTTGATGTAGGATCTGTGAAATTTATATTGTAGAAATAAATTCAGATCATGAAACCGCGTTTTGTGAATGATGTCACCCGGATAGGTGCATTTTTGGGTGAATGAAGGAATATCTGTTTTCTGAAGATTACAGGTAGACTATTCTGTGATCATCCTCTAAGCACGGATACAGAAACTCCGATTAGCATTTGTTAACGTGAGTTATCTTTGGTCCAGACATGAATTTTACCACAAAAAAAACGCGTGTACTACACACTCCTTTGTACAGTTCTCCTCTAAGACTGAGAAAAATGAGCTGTCAACATTGGAGGGTATGGAAGAGCTAGCCGTTTTCTAAGCGCAGGTGTTTGCGTCAGGTGGTATCATATGGCGAATAAGATGAAGTTAGGTATACAGTTTTAGGCAAGGAGGGAAAGTCAGTCGATGAGGTTATTAAGTTACACTCATTGAGATGACTGCCGACTTAAACCACGTAGGGAGTGTTGACTACATGATTGGTGTCTTCAAGACGCCTTACAACTAGTGGTAGGAAACTGTTCGTGATAAGGTTTTAAAACTGTTTACTCCTAGTTATCATCAAGATCCAGAAATATTCACAAATCTCCATTCCATTCTTCCCTATTAGTTGCATTCTCATCCACTGTATTTTCTTTGCATTTCTATTCACTACTTTTATGTGTACTGTTCCTGAGTTTGACAACTTGAACTGATGTTTTTTCGCATAGTCCTATGTTTACATGTCAGTTAATCATCAAAACGAACTTATATCTCCATTAATATAATACTCCCTACAGAAAATACATTGCACTGATCAAGGCACTCAACTCGAAGTCATGCAGTCAGCCAGGTGAGAGCCTACGGAGTGTTGTTATCTGAAGTGGTGACAACCAGTAGGGTCCTTCAGCGATGCTCACTGTCCCCATTTCTGTTTAATTTCATCAAAGATATACTAGTGGGCATAACCCTAACTGCTGACTTCAGCGACTCGGGGATTGACTTGTTACCGGGGAATAACCTCGTTGACTTAGAATATGCAGATGATATAGTCCTTCTAGGTGAAGACGCTGGTAAAATGCAGAGTCTTCTGAACACCTTGAGATGCAATCTTCGAATGTTTGGCATGCAATTAACTCCAGCCAAATGTAAGATGATGCTACAGAAATGAGCTGGACTACATTTACTCACTCTAGCTTAAAGACAGGGAGTGAAGTGGTTGGTGGAGCATGTTGACCACTTCACTTATTTGGGAAGTTGCATCAGCCAGTGCCAGTGGGTTGATCGCTGACGAAATCTCAGCACACATACAGAGGGCTAGTTTTGCATATGCCAGTTTACGCCGTCTCTGGCGTAGACGTGATATCCGGCTGGCTGTCGATCAGAGGGCGTGTGTACTGCTCAGTAGTCCACTCCGTCCTCCTTTATGGCTGTGAGACCTGGCCATTGAAAGTGGAAGACATGGAAATGCTAGCTGTTTTCGTTTATGAGTGCTCGCGTTCTATCTCCTGTGTGAAGTGGTATGATAAGGTGAGAAATGTTGAGTTTAGGCATCGGTCGAGAACTAGGTAGGTGGGAGGGGAAATCAATCGACGAGGTTGTGAAATTACATCTACTGAGATGGTTAGGATATTTCTTACTCATGCCTAACCATCGCCTTCCTCGATGGACAATGGTATGTGAAATAGGGTCAGGTTGGAAAAGAGCCAGTGGTGGTCAAATCAAAACATGGCCTCATCAGTCAATGAAATCCACAACAGTTAGTTGAAGCCACTGTAGGAAGGTATAGACTTCCTGGTTGCGGTCCTCGGAATGGTAAAAACCAATGGCTAGAAACAATCGGAGATATGGCTCAAAATCCACTCCTTGTGACTTATAATTTCCATTGAAACCATATTGTTCTTCGTTATTGCTCTCCTTTTGTCTCATATCCCTGTCTACTGTCTCTATTGTGCATTTCTTCCACTTTCTTCTGTTGCTTTGTGTGCTACATGGAGTGTGGTGACTTGAACTGCTGCAAATTGGTGCAAAGTTCTTTGCTGAAGACAGACAAACACCTCAGTTAACTCACCGGAAGCAGTTCACCAAAGCACAACTAGGAAATATATATATTTTGTTTTTCTCTTTTACTTAGGTATATGAATAGTGATTACTGATAATCCTAAACTATTATTTTAGGTTAGACCACTGATTGATATCAGGAAGAGAACCACTGAAAACCAGGGAGTAATGGACAGTTGTTTGGTCAGCCTAGTTTGGGTTTCGAACCTAGGACCTACCGATTGAAAGCCAAGCTCGTATACCATTCAGACAATGGGACCCGACTCAATGGGCAGTCCATGAATTCCAACTTTGACTAATTCGTGATTTTAGTTCAACTGGCACTAGCCAGTGTCATAGGCGATGACTCCATCCTAACTCCCAACTGGATAAACCCCACTGGTCACGACTTCTCACTAGAACTCCAGGCAACTTCGTTGTGTAGCCAGTCACTAGTCAGTATCAGACTAATTTTCAGGAATTAGTTTGTAAGGATTGGTAGAAGTTAGAATTCATGGACTGGCCATTGATTCAATCGGGTCCCAATGGGTGAATGGTCTACGAGCTTGCCTTGTAATCGGAAGGTCCTGGGTTCGAACTCTGGCGGTGGGTACGTACTACCAATGAGTCCCAAACTAGGCTGACGAGACAGCTGTCCAGTAATTCAGTGCTATTTTTCAATAGTTCTCTAACTGATATCAATCCTTGGTGTAACCTAAGACAAATAGAATCCCTAGAAACTAATTATCGAAAACTAAAATACTATGTAAAATTTCCTCTTTAGGTGACTCAAAGGTAGCAATCTACTTTACCTGATAACCTAATATAGTATTAAATCACCAAGAAATCTTATATAGCCAATGTATGCATATTTTAAGTCTTACATTTCATCAAATAAAGACATGAACAAATAGTCTCTACTGTTCTGTTTCACATCGCGAAATCTCGTCATTAAGACTTCAAACAAACAAAACCACTGAAAATGCTAAGTGATAGGAGTAAAAAAACTGTTTAACTGTCCCTTCTGGACAGAAAAATGCTAAATGTATCACCAGTAGCAATAAGTAAACACTGAAGTAAGATACACAACTAAATTGTAACTAAATGGAGCTATTTATGGACTATATAAATATTCAGAAGCTAATAATATACGAATCTGTAGTAGAAATAAAGCAGAAATTGGTTTCTGAACAATACAGTAATAATACAATCTAATAATTGTGTACGAATAAAACTTTGTTTTCAAGCGACTAGATCCTTTAAGGATTTTATTTACTTGGGCTAAATACAAAAGTAGATCTACGCAATTATTATCCCTTTCCTTTTGAACATTTTTAGTTTACTCTTACTCAAACAACTCGACATGTAGATTAAAGCTCATGTAATTACGCATTTTTAACATATTTACTGATTATTAGATGGTTGGAGGCAATAGGCCACAGGAAGCCTTGGATCTAGGTTTCACGCTAGTTGGCACTTATCAGCAAGGCGTATCTGCAACCTCGATGGAACTCATGTCCCTTCTGAGATTCGAACTCGTGTCACCCAGTGCTGCAGTCAGAGACGTTACCACTGAGCTATTCAGGCTCGCGACTGACCTCCTGTAGGACTGTATTGGATATTTTTAATTGGACACTAGTCAGTAACTAGTGTAATGTGTCTAGTCCCATCTTCGGTGCCAAATAGCACGAAATCTAGGCTTCCTGCCGATTGCCTCCAACCATCTAATACCAACAATTCAAAGTGCACCGTGATGGCAAGCCATCTAGAATGATGGCCACATTGCAAACTTGACTGATAGAATTCACTCTGCACCGAAGATAAGACTAGACACATAACACTAGTTATTGACTAGTGTTTTTCCATGTTTCCGAAGACTAACGACTTATGGACTGACTACTTGTGAAGAACTCTTCTTTTCTGTTGAATAAATTGTTGCCACAATGTGACTGAAGATAACTGCTTTAAAATGAGAGCAAAAGAAGTATAACCGAGATACTTTATAAGGGATTATATGAACTGATCATACTATAGCTATGTACTTCATGTAACCACCAATAATGATTAGATGTTTAATTAATGGGGACTGGCTAGTTAGTAAGTACGGAACACTTTAGTCTTCACCATTAATGAAAATGATTAAGTCCTCTGCAGACGAGCTAAGCTTTAGACAGTCCGCCGACAAATACAGTCAAAAATTACCATTTGGCCTTATGTTCAAGGATTATTTACTTGTCAAGTTATCCCAGTTGATTGATGTAAAACTTATTAGCTGCATAAAATAGTAAGAATTAATCTGCAAGTGTATTTTCTGTATCAACACAACTTATGTCATACTAATTTTATTACATTTTCATCACTTAATTATAACAGTAATACACTGATGGATTCAGGTAAATAATCTAACCATCATTCGACAAACTGGTCGAAGAATCAGCAAAGACAGGACTCCAGGTGAACATAGACAAGATGGAGGTTATGAAAATAACCAACCAACAACAACAACAGCAGCAGCAACATCCACCGCCAATCACCATCAACGGGAGTGGTTTGAAAGAGGTTACTTCATTCACTTATCTAGGGAGCATTGTCTCAACTACAGGCAGGTGGAACAGTCGAGGATGTCAAATCGAGAATCGGGAAGGTGAGAAACACATTCATCAACCTGAAACCAATCTGGAAATCTTCGTCACTCAGCCTGCATCAACAACAAATTCGGATTTTCAATGCAAACGTCAAGTCAGTTCTTCTATACGGATCAGAAACTTGGCGGGTCACAAAGAATATTTCCAACAGCCTGTTGCAGACCCTTATCAACAGCTGTCTTTGTTTTATACTCAAGATCAGATGACCGGAAAGAATCACCAACAAGAAACTATGGGAACAAACAAAACAAGAGTCAATCGCTCAACAAATATGCAGGAGAAAGTTTAGATGGATTGGACACTCGCTGAGGAGGCCGTTGGGTGACATCGTGTGTTAGGCCCTCGAGTGGAACCCGAAAGGGAAGCGGCGAGTGTGACGTCCAAGGGTAACATGGAGGAGATCGTGTGAAGAGGAGTTGAAACAGTATGGACTAACATTGATGCAAGTGAAAAGTACAGTAGAAGATAACAGCAAGTGGAGACGTGCAGCTGAAGCCCTATGTTCCACTAGGAACCCAAGGGAACAATAATAATAATAATATATGGGTTAGAAAGAAGTTATCCTGTCTCGAAGATCTCATCTTAATAATTTTATCAGCTGGCTGTTTGATTAAATCACCATTATCAAAAACTGGGTGTACTTGGTTCACTTCTGTTTGCAACCCATAAAGTAACAGAACCTACAGTATTGTACAATCCAGTATATTCAGAGAAACTATTTTAATTCAAATTTTATTGAGAGGAAACAAGGGTTTAAATAGCATAGTGCATAAACTGCATCTAGTTTATCTTTACTATATAACGGATTTTTCTGTGTCGTAGTCACTTTTATCACTCAGTAATAGTTTAACTTTCATTTACTGACAGACTTAACTAGAAATGTCTATACTGTTATGACTGGGTAATAAACTACCGATTGGTGTCTTAGTTTAGTAATACTATGAAAGACAAGGGAAATTAAAACAATATGAACTGTGCAAGTTCTGATTCCCCGTGATAACAGTTCAGTGGAATTCATTCTCATAGTATATCAAGGAAGAAGAAGAAACTGAATTCAGTTGTATTGAACTGCAGAATGGTAACAAAGTTGAGTGAAACGCTGTAGTCCAGCTTTCGAATTCTCCTGGTTCATATGCATAAAAGCATTATAGTTTTTGTGATAGGAGACAGTAAAAGTCAGGTCAGACCACCTATTTTCATTTTGTTTGATTATTTCAATTTCACATCCCTATGAATGAAAGAACTAGGAATTATTAATATAAGGTTCACTATATTTACATAGGTCTGACCATTTCATATAGAACTGTGTATAGTGACAACTAAAGTGGATAACCAATCACGTATAGAATATATCTTGGGTTAAACAAGTTCTTGTTCTCTGGTGTTAATTTAACTCTTTGTGATTGGCTGAAATTGTTCCGAGGGTTCATTTTTTCCCCAGTTCACAAAGACAGGATAGTTATCATCTGTCAAAAATCGACGTTAAATTTCATATACACAGAACACAACAGGCATCATTTACTGAAATTTCCGACTCATCATTGTTACCATTAGAGTGATTAACTAATGATGTGATCACTAAGATGCCTTTTAAGTTGTTTATGAATTCCACATCACCACACTAAATTTAACTCTGATAGAGGTAATTAGATATGCTAAGTAAGATGCCAGATAGGTACTAATAAGGAAGTCAGTTTAGTATACCTTATTTTCCGAAAAATTCATAATTAGTAGCATCATTTAGGATCTTTTCATTAGAGTTATTATCCGGCTGATAAGTCCAAAGTATGAAGAAATATGCGTCCTGGTGTCTACGGCTAACCACCATCAACCGAATAACACCAATGACGAAATTATTTGTTATCCGTCCCTAGTATGTTAAAAGAAAACATAATGGAAATTATTCTGAAACTTCATGTATGATCAAAAAATCTGATTTTTTTTCTTGCAATTAATGCAACACTATTCCTTTAAAAGATATTCTTTGATTGGGTTCAGGGCAATCACATTTACTAAACATCCCTGTATTTTGTGCTTTGTTCCAGTTACATTCAAAGTAGCCATGTACATCAAATACAACAGGTAGTCAACTGATTTTATTGAAAGTAACCAAGGCGTTTGCTTCATAAGTCTGTATTATTATTATTCCCTTGTGTTCCAAGTGGAACATAGGGCTTCAACAACACATCTCCACTTTGTCCTGTTTTCTGCCGTCCTCTTCACTGTGTCCAAGATTGACCAAACTCTCTCATCTCTTCCTCACCACACGATCTCTTCCACGTCACCCTCGCACTGACGACCCACTCGTCGCTTGCCAACGGGATCCCCTTCGAGCGATGGACTGCATTGCGTGAGATGTCATTCGGCGGCCTCCTCAATGTATTCCTGATCCATCTCCACTTTCTCCTACATATTTGTTGAGCGATCGGCTCTTGGTTGGTTTGTTCCCAAGAAGAAGAAAAATGAACAGTCCACTCGCTTTTGTTGTTCTGCTGTCATAGATTTACATTCAGAAGTTTCATTTCATTGTGCTAAGTAGCAACCTCCTTGATAATCTATTTTACATACATGGTGAAGTGTATGATACATTCTGCTGACTGCTGTCTTTTTTGAATGGTACAACTGTCTATGTGACATCAGTCGAGATAAACAGTTAAATGAAGATTATCTACTGTTTTTTCGAGCTCTGATATTTGATCAGTGACATTTCATCACTATGCTTAGTGATGTTCTCAGCGCTAATTTCGTTAAAATGAACTTTATGGAGTGTTAAATTCAAAGATTGAGTTTCTGTACATAACAAAGTTAATGCCGTTGATGAAACATCCATGATAAAATATCAGAGCTTAAAGAACACCAAACAATTTTATATGTCTTGAGTTGTGAACCATCTTTATTTCTTCACGTAGTTGATTAGATGAGATGAGCGAAAGTACTGTTTAAACCGTTTCAGTCTGTATAGGTATTGACTAGTTTTCAAACATTCATATTAATTAATATTGTTCTTGGTGGTAATACGGTGAGAATTGACAGTCTGAAAATTATACTTTGTCAATAAAATAACTCTGTGGAGTCTTAGATGACTTATATCCAGTTGCGCCATTACCACCTTAAACCTCAGTTGTCCCATGAACTTACAACAATTCAACCGTTCATAAATGTTTACCTTTTAGGCATTTAGAAGGAATACAGTTTGCAATTGGAATGTTTTTTCCACCTAGAAGTTATAATGACTGAAATATAATGGAATCAGGGAAAGCTTGGAATTGTCAATACTGTTTAGGATATGTATTATTCATAATTTGTCATTTCCAGTATACGGTTTTTTGAAAGTAGCTACAGAAGAAAACTCAGTGGAGTTTTCGTAGCCCTTCAACAGAAGTAGAATGTAAAAATCAAGATTCCATAAATGAACTGATGAAGAAGTTATATCCTTGAATGATATTTAAAAATATAGAAAGAAATATACATGAAATATTTTCATTTACTAAGAACTTTAAAGAATAAATTATAACAACGGAGTAAATAATTTTCTTCTTTCGATGTTGGAAAGCAATCGGCAAGAAGTTTTAGACCTAGGTTTTGTACTTGTTAGCATTCCTTCAACAAGGCGTCTTTGCAAAGTCGAAAAAACGTAATGTCTTCTCTAAGATGTTATTCCGCGTAACCCAGTGCAGAAGTCAGGGACTTTATCACTCAGGCATTCAGACATACGACTAATCTTCTGTACTACTGCAATGGACACATCGATCGGACATTACGACGTCACTAATGCGAGATGTCTAGTCCTTGGTGTTGGTGCTGACTGAGTTGTATCAGAGTGGACATCAGTTCATTTGGGTTTCAGGCCTGCCTAATTGAAAAGTGCCAACAAGCATGAAACCACGGCTTCTAACCGATTGCCTCCAACTGTCTAACATTATACCAGGTGCACAGTAATGATAAGTCACCATACTTTAAACTTCATCGGTAGGATCTAGTCAGCACCGAAAGCAGGATCTAGATGGATGACAATGACTATACCTTATTGACCAATCAATGTAATACCCTTTTATTTTGCCCAATCTAAATCTTCATAAATGTATCCCGATAAGAAACCATAACAAATATTAGTAATTTCTATATAGAAAGATGAAAAAGTGCATTCCAGTTAAACTGTGTCTTATGTATTATTTATTATTATTATTGTATCCTTTAATTCCTAGAGGAACATAGGGCTTCAGCCGTGCGTCTCCATTGCGTTCGGTTCTCTGCTAGAGTCTTCACCTGGCTCCAAGTCTGCCCACACGCTTTCACCTCCTCTTCACATGACCTCCTCCATGTCATCCTCACACTGACGACCAACTCGCCGTTTCTACTTCGGGTTCCACTCGAGCGATGGCTTGTCTACTGATGTCACTTGATGGTTTCCTCAGAGTATGGCCAGTCCATCTCCATTTCTTCCTGCCTATTTGTTGCACAATCGGTTCCTGGTTGGTTTGCTCATTGCCAAAGATCCCTGTTGCTGATATTTTCTGACCGGCCATCTGATCTTGAGTATTGAGCGAAGACAACTGTTAATGAAGGTCTGTAGTTTGTTTGAGATGCTCTTTATGACGCGCTGGCCAAGTCTCTGATCCGTATAGTAGCACTGACTACCCACTGGAGTTGAAAATCCGGATCTTATTTTTGATGCTGAGTGTTGTTGACCTCCACACAGACTTGAGAGTAGTGAAAGCTTGTCTTGCTTTTCCGATTCTTGCTTTGATATCCTCGTCAGTTCCGTCCGCCTGTAGTTGAAACGATGCTTCTCAGGTAGGTAAAAGAGGTTGTTTCTTTTAGGTTCCTCTCATTTATGCTGACTGTTGTCTGTTGTTGTTGTTGCTGTTGGTGGTGTTGCCCAGGAATCTTCATCACCTCTGTTTTCTCTATGTTCACCTGAAGTCCTATCTTCTCTCGATACTTCTTCTGCCAACTTGTTGCTTCTCACTTGCATATCTTCCAATTTGTGGGAAATCAGACAAATATATCATCGGCGAAGTCCAGATCCTCCAAGTTTTTGTATTGGTCAACTTTATGCCTGTCTCCTCGCTGTCCGGCCCGCTATCTGTCGCATTATCCAGTCTACTGCAATCATCGAAATCACTGGAGATAGTAGTGGGCAGCCTTGTCTTACTCCCGTCTTCACTTCGAAGAATTACATGAGTTTCCCATTGTGGATTACTTGGCATGCAGCATTGTCGTACAGCTGTTGGATGAGATGTATAATTGTCGGTGGCACCCGGTAGTGGCGAAGTAGTTTCCAAATCACCTCTCGATCGATGCTGTCGAAGGCCTTTTCAAAGTCGATGAAGTTGAGATAGAGAGGTGACTGCCATTCCAGGCTTTGTTCAATGATGATCCGTAATGTGGCGATCTGATCAATGCATGACTTGTCTCTCCTGAATCCAGCATGTTCCGGTCGAAGTTTTTCATCTAGGGCATGTTTGATCCTCTCCAGGATGATGCGGCTTAGTATTTTGCTTGGGACGGACAGGAGCATAATTCCACGTCAATTCTTGCATTGACTTAGTTGTCCTTTCTTTGGTAGTTTGAATAAGTATCCTTTCTTCCAATCCTCGGGTACTTTGCCTTCTTTCCATACCTTCTCCAGTAGTGGTGTCATCAAGTCCGCTGTTGTCTCTGGGTCTATTTTCAATGCCTCTGCTGGGATTCCATCTGGTCCTGCTGCTTTTCCAGCTTTTAGCATCTTGATTGCCTTCAGGACTTCTGATTTCGTCCGGGGGTTGGTGTTAACTGGTAGCTCTGTCTCCGTTGTTGGTATTGTTGGGCGCGTTGTAGGTGGTGGTCGATTTAGGAGTCTTTTGAAGTGTTCAGCCCAGTGTTTCCTCTGCTCCACTTCTTTGGTGAGCGACTTTCCGTTATCATCTTTCACCGGCTTGATTTGTGTCAAACGTTTACCCGATTGGTACCTAGTTGTTTGGTAAAGTGTTGCGAGGTCTCCTTTGCCTGCAGCTTGTTCTGCTTCACTTGCCATGGTTTCGTAATACTTTCTTTTGTCTTCTCTGGCACTCTTCTTTACTCTTTTGTTCAGTGTCTTGTAGTTTGCATTCAAATCCTGTTTTTGTTGCTCATCGGTGCACTGGAGAATCTTTTGTTTCACCATCCCTCTCTTTTCTATTAGTCTCCAAGTGTCCGTAGTCAGCCACTGTTTGTCCTGTCTCTTCTTTATGCCTAGAACTTCCATGCAGGTTTGACTCCATACTGTCTTCAAGTTGTTCCAGTGCTTTTCGACGCTGACCTCTTCCCCAGTGTTGATTTGTGTCTCGGCTTTGTCTTTTATGCTTGCAGTGAAGATGTCCTTTGTGTCCTGGTCCTTCAGTTTTTGAGTGTTGAACTTGGCTTGTGGTCTATCTGCATCTCCTGTTTCTCTGAAAGCTTTTAATTTGATTTGGATTGTCCCTTGTACGAGATAGTGGTCTGATTCAAATAAAAAAGAAGTAACTTTTCTTGAACACTTACTGATGAAAATGACAGAAATCTAAGGCTGACACTAGTTGTGTTGCAGCAGTAAATTAAAGTGCAACGTTCAACTCTGGAAAACCTCTTAGCAGTCTAATATAGACATAGTCTGTGAAAACCATCTTTTTGTAATGTGATACTCTATACAGAGCAATAACTGTTTTATGAGTTAAGTTCTCCGGATAATGTTAAATTTCCGTAGGGAAGTTGATGAATACTCAATTCCTGGTAATTTTATTAATACATCAATTAGACACTAAAACAATCTGGGCTTCATCGACTGTAAAATCTAAGATATAGTTTTCTTGAAATCTGTGATTGCCACACAACATTTTCTCCAGTTCTCTTTGAGCAGGTTGTTTGCGCAACAGGTGAAATCCGAATTTCGTATATTTAAACCATGCATCTATATAGAAACAGATTTACTTAATTTTGCTGTTGTGCAATATATATTAAAATATACAGTTGAACTTTGTAAGCTTCATGTCAGTAGTAAGTTGTAGATAAAGGTCAGAGGTTCATGTGCAAGTATGTCATAAATACGTATATAAAAAGATAGGCTAATGATAAATTCATATTGTTCACTTTGGCGACAAAACAACTGTTTAGCTATTCTGACATTTTCTACCTTATAATATACTAACAATTGAAGACAATAGCTAGCTGCATCCGACTAATATGACAGTAGCAATCCTTTTAAGATAAATTACATTCTTTCATATCCATCTCTCCGAAGAAATGAGGTCAAAGTTATACAAGATGGAAGCTTATTAACATTCCAGGTTGTTAAATGGTGGCGGTATTAAGTTTTCAGTAAGCGAAAGTTGAAAGTAGTGGGCTATGGGATTTTGACTGATTGTTCAAATAGTAAAATGATCACCCATCACCTAATTGTACTGGGTTTGAGCCCTGTCGTGAATGCTCGTTACTAGAGAATTCCAAAAAAATTTCTTAGTCAACATATTAGTGATATGCATTCTGACAACATATTTTTATATATCCAACTCATTAGATGAGGTAGATAACAGTATGTTAGACGTTCAGCAATTTCTTCTGAATTAAAGATGCGACAACTTAAAATATACCTCTTCCCTTCATTGAATGGTTAAAATAAGAACTTTCGGGATTTTATATTCTTCGCATTTCAAATGTTCCTATGACTTGGTTAAACGTTTATCTAAGCTAAAGAATTTATGTCACTTTATTACGATAGCTGCTACAATGTGCTAGGAAATATTAAAGCCTGTGTGCATTTCCGTGAGCTTGTGAGGTAAATAAACTGCGAATGCAAACGCCTTGACGTTTAGTAGCTTTCTATCTATCTATTCCTTTACGTTCTTAGTGGAAAATAGGGCTTTAAGCTACAGGCTTGAAGTTTCGGTTTCAGTGGTGTTTATTTCTTATGGGATGGGGTTGCTAGCCTCATGCCCAACCTTCCCTCTTTACCAGTCTTATTACTGGTTTGACGAGGTTTAGGAGTGCGTCGGCCGGGGATCGAACCCCGGACCAAATGCATGGTTGGTGAGCAATCTACCAACACAAGTTTAGCAGCTTTAGACTTCTAAATTCAACAATTGTTGTATACAGTTTCCATGAGTAGCTCACTCAGAGGTCAGTGCTACCACAGATTAAATATAAGCTATCCACAGACAATCAACAGTGTCATATATCACTAACTAGTGGCGCAATAACGGTCATAGAGGTACATTTTGTCAAAACACAAATGTCAAAAATAAATAATTACTTAACTGCAGCTGTTACGAAATGTTTTAAGGTCATAAGAATACAGAGTCTAGTATACGTAAAGCTGTTGTTGTTTGCTTTTTTGTGTGTGTAAAATATCAGCTATTTATTTCTAACAACATGCTGTCCTAGGCATATAACAACGTGTATGTTAATCATTTTTGTTAAAAACAAAACAGATAAGAGGAGTATGATAATTTAAACATCTAATTATGAGGATAACAATAAACGAAAAAAGCAGAACCTTGTTCAGCGTACAACAAATTTAAAAAAAGTTAAAGAGTCAAATAATTCTGGTCACACGCCACTTGTAACAGAGATTGTTATTGTTAAGTATTTAAGAATATATTGTTGAAATTACCTCTATTGTCTTTTTTAAAGCTATTCAACAACACGTGTCCAAATTATGTTGAAATAAATAGAGTGTTTTGTAAATTTTATCCCAGTTCAATGAATGAACCACTTAGTAAGTGTGTTTCAAAGGTTGAAATCAAAACTGTCAACTATATTGCGCATTAATCTCTCGGAGTCTAGAGCTGTTTTTTACAACAACAAAACAACTATCAATTCCGGTGTTTCATTTATACAGAAAATAAATAGAAATTAAACTAAAATCAAATTTTTACAATACATTTCCCTTAGAGTTTAACGCATTAAATTATGAAATTGATTTTGATGCATATAACTACTGAGTTATTAGCAAAATTTGAAACAGTAATAACTATGATGTAAGTCTGACGAATAGGCTCCCATGTAGTAGTCTTTATCAGTCCTAGCCTTACTGTATAGATTTGAATGGATGATATCTGCATCATCTTCGAAACTGGAAGTCAGTGGTAAAATATTTTTCTCTCAGAACATCTATTGTCTGATTCACAAGAAAGAGAATTTCAATGAAGCTTCGACAGTAGGATACGGAGGTTTCAGAACTTTTATGATTATTATTATTCCCTTGGGTTCCTAGTGGAACATAGGGTTTCAACTGCACGTCTCCACTTGTTTCTGTCTTGTGCCGTACTTTTCACTTGCGTCCATGTTATTCCATACTGTTTCATCTCCTCCTCACACGATCTCCTCCATGTCACCCTTCGACGTCCCACTCGCCGCTTCCCTTTCGGGTTCCACTCGAGCACTGGCCTGACGCGCGACGTCACCCAGCGGCCTCCTCAGCGAGTGCCCAATCCATCTCCACTTCCTCCTGCATATTTGTTGGGTGATTGGTTCTTGTTTTGTTTGTTCCCATAGTTTCTTGTAGGTGATTCTTTCCGGCCATCTGATCTTCAGTATAGAGCGAAGACAGCTGTTGATAAAGGTCTGCAACCTGTTGGAAATATTCTTTGTGACCCGCCAAGTTTCTGATCCGTGTAGCAAAACTGACTTGACGTTTGTGTTGAAAATCCGAATTTTGTTGTTGTTGCTGAGTGACGAAGATTTCCAGATTGGTTTCAGGTTGATGAATGTGTTTCTCGCCTTCCCGATTCTCGATTTGACATCCTCGTCCGTTCCTCCTGTAGTTGAGACAATGCTCCCTAGATAAGTGAGTGAATGAAGTAACCTCTTTCAAATCCCTCCCGTTGATGGTGATTGGCGCTGGATGTAGCTGTTGTAGTTGTTGTTGTTGGTTGGTTATTTTGATAACCTCCGTCTTGTCTATGTTCACCTGGAGTCCTGTCAGAACTTTCATGGTAAGATATAATAGTGATATACGGAATGATGATGGTGGAATCATGTATGTGTGCTAGTGAATCTCACTATAAAATAGGCAACTGTTATGGGCTACTTAGATTTCAGTGGTTTTCTAACTGTTGCTAGTTTGTGGTGATATCTATGCCGAAATGAACCAAACCCCATTAGCCTAACATTAAGCAACCGAATTTGTTACTCATGAATTCATTGATTTGTGTCTTTACCCATGGCGTTTCATAACAAGCTCTAAACTGTTGCTAGTATTAGGGCCGGGAGAGGGATAGAGCATATTTCAATGCAAGCAGAGTCAGTCACTGTAAACAGCGCCTCCTCCACTCTCTGTCCGGATTTTCTTCTTTATTTTTATAACCGAAGCAGATCATATCCCTTGGCATCTCCTCGAGGCTGTGAAATCAGAAACATCTTATTAGGACTCTTGTGCATCGTAGACATCCTAACATGTCTCGTGGAAACGAGATCCCACCTCCAATCCACGATACACGCAACCTCGCTTCATCATATACCTTGGCGGACTGCCTATGCCCTTACGACTGTCCTATTAGGGTCACCAAGGTCTTATGACCCATACTGGTCGTCATTCAGTCCACATACATACTACGGCCTCCAACCTCTGTCACTAAATCTACTCTGCCTGTAGATGTTAGTATTTGTTACTCATGAATTCATTGATCTTTGGAGGCTGAATACTGAAATTGTAATCAGAATTATTTCATACTGTACACCTTCACTCCAATATTGAATAAGTGGAATATGAGTGATCAACTCATTAACCTGTCTCTGGGGCACATTGTTTTTATTTCATAACTAAATGGAACAACAAGTCACTGAATGACATTCCTAGAAGGTGAATTTCATCTTGCCTAAATACCACTAATTTTATATGAACAGGTATATGCCTTGGATATAATTAAATAACTTATGGTAATATCGAATACATGTTGGCATTCTGTAATTGTTCTTGACTCATAACACACGCACATACATACACATACGTTCTCGAAACAGAAATGTAATACTCAACTGTTTACATGAAAGTCCCAGGTAATATTTATTTAATTATTAATACTGATTCATCGATTAATTATCATTTTCCGTTAAGAATGTTTTGCTATCTGTATATGTGTGGGTGCCTATTTAGTACAAATACTTGTTTAGTGAATATCAAATGAGAAAGTGTTGAGCATATGGGATCAGATTTCTGTCAACAAAATTAAGGCAACTCTTAACTATGTAAATTAGATAAATAAGGTAAATAAGCTTCTTAATTAAAAAGAAGCCTCTAACTAAATACGGATCTCAGAGGCAGATATTATCCAAAGAAAAGCATAAGGAGAAGGCTTTTTTATCTGGTCAAAACTTAGAATCACAGGTAGAAGCTTTTAAATTCTAGGTACTTTAAACCTTCTATTTGCTGTTAGTCATTCATAAATAATTCAGTGCACTGTCAATAAACCTGACGTCTTCACTTAGAAACTTGACTGATGGCTTCCAGATATAAGTACATCTACAACCTAACAGCATTTATAGTAAGAAGATAGATTCATAAGTGTCAACTTGTTAAATTATTGAAACTAATCGAATAAATCTTTACTTTAAAAAGGAGAGTAAATCGCCCTCACCAATATCTTCTTTATTTTCGCCAAAAAGAGAGTTTAAAAATTATAAATGGTTTAAAATCATTCAATCTGACTCAGTCCTCAAATTATTCCAGGAAATTGCTAATATCTACGATCTGGATACTTATAATCTTATTAGGACCTTAAAATGTTGCAGTAAAATGACAAACTGTTATGAAATCACACTATGGCCTGTATACATTAAAAATAGTTAATTGCATTTGAGAATTCTTCAAGCATTTACATTGTGATAACTTTTCAGAGTGGAATTTCCCAAAAGCTACGACTGGACAGATTTATTGTGAGAAATTATGCACCATCTCCAGCGGTGAATCCGGTAAATATTAAAATCGACATTATGACGTGTATTTCCATCAGAAAGTTCCGATTTAGAAGACACTTGGGTAAACAGGAAGAGGGTTTCACAAAAAATCAACGATTTAAAAACATTCTAACGTTTTTAAGCATCACTCTAATTTGTATTGCAGTAGGAATGAACAGACATTCTGGAAAGCCGAGTGGAGCTGTGACTCACTGATTTATATACCTGATTTTCAACCACAGAGTTATTAGGCGGAAGGCTGCTCAATCTACTGGGATTTGGGCAACCAGGCGGTATGGCCAGCTTGCGCAAAACAGATATGGCTTATTGCCAACTACGCGGAAGTTAGGATGGTTACTGAAGGACATTCTAAGCTGTGGCCGGTAGCTGTTAGGTGTCTTGAACAGTGAGAGATTAGCTTCTCACCATTAACTACAGTATTGATATATTATTACTTATACTACTTAGTATTGATCGTTTTCACTTATTTATACATTGTATAGTGTAAGTATTCTTTAGCCAGTAGGACTGTTAATCTTATGCAGCTTCCGATTAACTTGGCCAATGTGTATTATGTTTAGAACAATTAAATACTTATGTGGAATCATTGGTTGAAATTGTAACCACATAACAGCTTTGAGAACCATTATATGTGTATATATATATATATATATATATAATCCTCTTAAATGACATGATAATGACAGTGACTGCCCCCCCACTCCCGTCCTGCTCAATTAACTCATCTCAAAAAGAAGAGAAATCAGCAACAGTATTCTCACTTCTTAAGTGTTCGCTGTAATTAAGCAAGCTAGCTAACAGATATTTGAAAAATACTAGCAAATGACTTAAAAAGGTTTAACTGTGAGGTTATCTTATCAACAGGGATCTTCCCACCTAGACTAATTATGTATTTAACTATTAAGTTTGAACAGCGTTAATTTTCGCGTTCTTTTCGACTGGGTTACACCAAATATTTAATTATTTCCTGTCGTTAGTACCGGATTATATAATTCAGTGTCAATAACTGTAATTATCTTAGTAAATATCTTTAATGGTAAAACGACACTTATAACCATTTGAGTGATAACTATTACCTTAAAAATAAAACTTATAAGGCTATTATGCTTTCACGCATTGGGAGCATATCTTATGAGTAGTGGTCTGTCTGTATAACTGTTTAAAAAGCCTCTTGAAAACTGAACAAATAAGGGCTTATTTTGAAAATTATTTTATGCTGATCTCTAAGCTGTTGATATTATGTGTTAGTTTATGTACTATGTAAAAGTCATATCAAATCGTTCACTTTTAAAATACACCAAAATGATGCCCACCTTAAAGCTAAAGATAGTTTATTACTATGAGAAAGTTAAACATACCATTTGTAGTCGAAATATTCTGTTATTAATTAGATTTTAACATACATATATCATTCGAAATACATAAACTATTCGGAAATTACAGCATATTTGTAAAAATGTTGACAAAAGATGAATACTGATGAAAATATAGGGAAAATGTAGGACTTGGAATAAACTGGTGGGTGGTAACTAACAATGGAATCCAGGATGCGCATTTCGTTCTGTTCGGGACTCGTTACCTGGATATACCTGCAACCCCAGTTAGCGATAGTGCTCCCACTGAGGCTCAAACCCAGTACCCATAGTTTCAAAGGCCAAAGCATTATCCAGTAGACGACTTGGGCAACGAGAGCCACCTCTTGTGCAACGAGTATTAGTAATTATTTAATTCAATTTGAACTTTCTCGCTGATTGACTGGACCTCTTATTCTCTTCAACAGTCACGGTATATCAATATGTTAATCAAAAAATTCCCAACAGATTAATACAATACCATATCTTAGAGTAGTTCTACAAACACGTACATGCTACTCAGTTAAAACTACTTCACAGTCCAGTATACTACAAACAGCACTCAAAATTAAGTGTGCATTTTCTGAGACTTGAGAAAACAAGTTCAGAATGAACAAGAGTATCTTTCTAAAGAATAAATGAAGTCAGTATCATATTTTCCTATACCTATGACTATATATTACTTATTTGTTGAGTAGAGGATAATAGTGAGAGTCACAAAATCGTCCAGTTAAGTTATAAAACCTCTTAAAAATAAGGTAATTCTAGATTTAGCTCTTACTGTTAATTAAAAATACCTTTAGGATTGTTTATTTCAATGTCATAACCATTAATAATGCGCCATTTAAAGATGTTCACTGTCTGATATTCGTTAACTGATATTCTCTTCTGTCAGTTATGTCCCTTATCGAATAAGATGTTGGCTTTTATTTGTGTGTTTGAATTAATAACGTCATATCATTTATATGAGCACTAGAAAACATAATTATCCAATAATTTTGAGAAATGGTCAGGTGTGGACTGAATTTAACCGGAAATTTGATGATGATTATGAAATACTTCTTCATTGTTAAAAATGTGATGAGAATTACGTAATGGTTGCAGGAGGCTGTTTTAATCAGATACCCTTTTCTTACCAGCATATCGGTTACCTTTTCTTGCCATCATATTAAAATGACAGTAGCGGAGTTATTTAAATTCATAATGTACTAATTGTTTATCGTTAATTCATAGATAATTTAAAAGATATTTTACTAAACACTTCTGTCAGTCACTTATAGTATATATCTAATGCAGAATTTCAATAAGCTATGAGCCTTATTCAAAAATCATTAAATGGTTCTTTAAACTCAACTTATTATTGTACACATAATGCAGCTGAATCTCGTAAATTCAATAATGAGTAGATTATAAATGTCTTGAGGCATATGCCATAACCTTGCTGATGAATATCCTTCGTACACATTCCATTCACCTACATATCCTTTTCGATATTTTCATAATAGAACCAGTAATACTGTCTCATTCACTACTGGAGTCCATCAAGGCAACACAGTTAAAGTTCAACATGCTGAAAATGTTATTTTCAAGAATTAGCATGTAGGGATTCTATTTGTTTCAAGTTACAGCACGGATTGATATCAGTTAGAGAACCATTGAAAACCAGCACTGGACAGCTGTCTCGTCAGCCTAGCTTGGGACTCATTGGTAGTAAGCACCCACAGCAAGGGTTCGAATCCAGGACCTTCCGGTTACAAGGAAAGCTCGTATACCATTCAGCCACTGGGATTCGATTCAATCAATGGGCAGTCCATGAATTCTAACTTCTACCAATCTTTACAAACTAATTCCTGAAGATTAATCTGATGCTGGTTAGTTTGTAAAGATTGGTAGAAGTTAGAATTCATGGACTGACCATTGAGTCGGGTCCCATTGTCTGAATGGTATACGACCTTGGCTTTTATTCGGTAGGTCCTAGGTTCGAAACCCAAACTAGGCTGATCAAACAACTGTCCAGTACTCCCTGGTTTTCAGTGGTTCTATTACTGGTATCAATCCTTGGTCTAACCTGAAAGTGTTATGCTAAAATTTCAACTTGACTCTTGTAGTTAACGGAAAGTGAACAGTACTATGAAGTGTCTCTAAAACCAAAATAATCATAAGAGCAAAGCTGAAAAGTACTCAAAAGGGACTGAAACTTTAGTTAACCTTTATTGTCAGTTAAATTAAGACAATAATGGAATCATGACAAAAATGTATGATTAAATGAGCAATAAAACGTAAGTTTTTGTTGTGTTTCATGTCACTCTATTACTTGAAATGTCCATCAGGCGTTTTTAGTTATCTGTCCATTTAAAACCACAAATTGTAAACTTTTTTTAAAGTGCTTAGTTGTTCACAAAATAATCGGGATCAAAACAAAAGAGAGGTGAAATTCTGCTCTTAGAATCTAGTATACTTCAGTGAGAAACAAATCCGCATGAATTACTACTGCAAAGTTAATTTCCTCTTCACATAATCTTCATTGTGCAATACTAGTTCGTCATCATCATCTTCATGTTTCCATCCAAGGACTAAACAACCTCAAGACTTATTCATTTCGCCATAAAATGCTTAATAAGCAGGATTATTCATTAGTGAAATATATCTGAAATAATTGGTTACTTTAATCTTCGTCATGTATAATAGAAGAGTTTAAGGGGACTCACACAAACTGTTGAACTCTTTGATTTGTAGTTACAGTGAAGAGGTACGCAATTATTGTTTAAGTTAAAAACTTACATGGTTACTATGATAGTTAATCTGACTAGTTTAATAACAAGATTAGATTTTTTTTTCTTGAAAATCAAATAAATACCTCTAACATCAAGTCGGTAATTAGATTCTTATGATTTGTAATCTTTTTCAAGTGTTCACACTTTATTAGTCGGGAATATTTCTTGAACAATCCACTCCTACTAAACAAAAATAATTGTCAGATATTATCCCCCATTGAAATATTCAGCTTTTTCCCATATAAGACGTAGTATGAAGAGCATTCTTCTCGCTAATTAGCCAGAACAATTCTGAAAGTGATAAGATCCGAAGATTTTATTAGTTTTTCTCCAATTTAACATTAGGATTTAACAAAAAAAGTCATTCAATTTCATCAACTTAGTGTTAAACTCAACTCATTCATCTAGGAAGGTAAGTACAAAGTAATCAAAAATAACCTCTTGCGTAACATCAGATGATATAGGCTTCAGTTTACATTACTACCAGTAGACATCACCACAAATCCGAAGCCTCCCATTTTCATTAAGTAAAAGTGTCGATTTGCATAGACTTGATTGATTTGAAGTCTGATCATCAGCTAACTTCAGTTAGGGAATCACTGAAAACTAGAAAGTAATGGCCAGCTGTTTTGTCCCTGTTCGTGACGCTTCAGTAGTACGCACCCATGATCCAAACAAGGAGCAAGCTCGTTGATCATTCAGCCAATGAGATGGAATTCAATGGTCCATCATTTCTAACTTCTACCAAATAACGATGTTTAACGTGACTGCCGGCTGATGTCATCAGTAAGTATCTGTTCTCACATCCGACTTGATGGACTCCACCGGTTATGACTTCCCGATAGAACTTTAGGCACCTTCACCTTGTAGTCAGTCACCAGTGGATGAATGGTAAATGAGACCTCATGATTCTGGGTTCGACTCTTGCTAGGGTTATGTGTGTGTACTGCAAAGAGTTCCGAACAAAGACGAAGCAGATGCTTCCTACTCCCTAATTTTCAATAGTTCTCTAACTGAAGTTAATTTGTGATCACACTTGACAAGTGTCAGTGTTGTTAAAGAATCCAGTAATTCCTAACCTCTGTGTGTCTGCGTAACTAAGATTCATCGCTTAAGATAACAGAATTCAAAATTGCCAAACTATCACTTAAAATGAACCCATTTGAATGACCAATGCACATTTATCGACCATATAGTCAAGGTTTATAATGTCGTAGTTCAGTTAAAAATATTTGTTCACTATCTAGATCGGTGCAACCGCGTAATGACTATTATGATAGAAATTGCTTTGCAATTAATTCTAACGACTACCATTGTTGCTTTTAGCGCTTAATTTAATTCACGTTTGTTTAATAGGCGTGAATTAGACAACTATTTCTTTTTGCATTTTTGTCTGTTTGTCATTTCAGTCAGACAAAAGTAGTAACGTCATTGGTCATTTGTTCTAGAGAAAAATAACCTAGACACAGGTGGTCGGGTTAGGGCATATTATAAACACAGACGGAAAAATTATCCTATTTGACCAGACTATTTATTATTCTACGCTTAAAATATGTAGCGAAATACTAATCTGAGGAGAGGGAGAGAGATTTCTTATGGACCAACCAAAATGAAGTGTGTTTCTTTCAATCCATGTAATGTTGAATGATTGTAAGGGAAGCCCGACTATATTTTGCAGCATGTTTGGAACCAGAAGTCTCTTGGGAAACTAGCCGGGAGTTCTACCAGATGAGCTAAGAAACCTAGATGATAGTCATAGTGTCATTTCAGTGTAATTATCAGGGGTTATTCCCAACTTCCGTGAGCTCTTAACACCATTCTGACTGTTCAGTTTGATTTTTCTTCTTCTCAGTTCTATTCATATTGTGAATCGAGTTTGTCAGAATTTGATTTCAAAAAACATTTCATAGTAGCTCATAATAGCTGTTGGTATCACAAAGCTTTTAATACACTTTTTGATATCCTCTGAAACAATGTTCCCTTATTTGATTTCATCACTCATTGTACATAATCTGAGCATACACTAGTTAATGGTATCAATTTGGTAAAATCGAGGAATTGTCCCGAAGATATTTCATCATAGTTCTTTTATTAAGGCAAGACCCTTTACCATCCATGTCGTGTAGGCCTCCTGAGAATCACATGAACTGTACTTTGGTGGTTAGAATGACTAACATATAAGATTGGTTACCATCATTACAGTGCATCCCTCTATTATTACTACTATTAATTATCTTCATTTGCAGTATTCAGACTGTATAAACTCACAGATAACTTGTCTAAATTCGGTGTTCTACCCTGTGTGGTCTTATCAGAAAATAATCTGTGTGAAAGTCTGCTATTACTGATTATTTCAGCTATGTTAATTAGTTTCGACTGAAAAAAGCCTTTAATCTGCAGAAAGCATTACACTGATTAGTCTGTTCGTTTCTTCTAACTTTCGGATCTGCTACTTTCAGCAGCATTAAATGATGTAACTCTATCTGAATCTTTTATGAAGGCTCCGACAGACAAGCTTAAGTATAACCTGTTTTGTATGAACATACAACAGCAGACTTATTGTATTATTATTATTACTACTCCCTTGCGTTCCGAGTGGAACATAGGGCTTAAACAACACATCTCCATTTTGTTCTGTTTTCTGCCGTCCTCTTCAGCTGGGTCCATGACTGACCGAACTCTCTCATCTCTTCCTCACCACACTACCTCTTCCATGTCACCGTCACATTGACGATCCACTCCTTGCTTCCCATTTGGATTCCACTCGAGGCATTGTCTGGAGTACGATGTCATTCGGCGGCCTCCTCAATGTATATCCGATCCACCTCCCTTTTCTCCTACATATTTGTTGAGCGATAGGTTCTTGGTTCGTTTGTTCCCATAGTTTCGTGTTGCTTATTCTTTCTGGATAGCCATTTGATCTTCAGTAGGGAATCAGGGAAGCGGGCAGCTGCTGATGAAAATCTGCAACCTATCGGAAATCCTTTTCGTGACACGCAGTGCAAGTTTCTGACCCGTCTAAAAGAACCGACTTCACATTAGTGTTGAAAATACTAATCTTGTTCCTTGTGCTGACTGCGGAAGATTTCCAAACTGGTTTCAGGTTGATGAAGGCTTATCTTGCCTTTCCGATTCTGATTGTATATTATCTCATTAATGTTTCCAAAATCTGAGATTTCGTCTACTCATTTAGGTACCTCATTCTCTTAAATCATTAAATGTATCAGTAGATGTAAACAGTCATTATCGTGTGTCTGTGCATTCTAATATAGGCAATTTAACAGGTAGCTTCTTCGGAGTTAGTAACATTAAATTTTACTCAGTGCCTGTTTTTTATAGATTTAATTTTGAACTTGATAAACATGTATCATATAACTGCATATTAGAAAGTTGGACATTGTACAGTTGAGCAACTGAAATAACGGGAGAAACACACCGCTGTACCATGGAAGAAGAAATTTTAATTTCAGATATTGTTTCACTAATAATAATGGCTTTATTCTGAACAGTGTTTTGTACAGAATTTTCAGCAGAGTTTATTGTATGATATTTTCTCCTTGTTCAGGATCTTCAAATAAAAGAATAATCGACAGTAGATCGTGTGACACAGTTCTATCTGACCTGAAGCGCAAAACAATCCATAATGATGTCTTTTCTTTTCCTCCTTCGAGAAATACACGACATTTTGTTGCATGCCAACTATAAAAAGTTCAGAAGTACATTTTGTGAATCAAGAACAGCACTCAAGAACGGTCATTACATGTATTAGAATAAGCTGTCATCGAGGATAATGCCTAATCATATGTTTAATAGAAACTTGTGATTCAGCAGGCTGTAAATGTTTTAATTACTCGCCAAGGTAAACAATACTATTATAGGTCATATCTTATTCGATTTAAACAAAATGAATAAGAGAAATTATATGCAGTATATTGATGGAGGTTTTCGGTAGCCTTAGTTTTAAGCAGGCCTCCAAGAGCTGACTATATCCTTAGATAAATATTTACTTCTGCCACACCTTCTGTCATACAGTGTACACGGGTAACTATATTCTTTCTGTACACATGAATGTCAATCTAAATTGTCCAAGTGTGTGGAAATAAACTTTTTGAATTAAGATTTTGTTGTTTCTTTTCATACTGACATATTAAAGCAAACTAATTAATTTTGTAAAATAATGAGATGTTTCTGTAAGACAGATAAAAATTTCAAAATAGCCCAGAACTATTCTGAATTTAGTGTTCAATTAAGTGAAAATTAGCTGTGCATTTTAAATGTAACGATTGCCATTCACCATTTGGTAATTCCATCCCTATTTTTGTATGTTATTCAGCTTGTTGCTTATGATCCAGACAGCACATCACAATTAACCTACACCATGGCTTCTTCATTAGAGTATCATGTAATGTCCACTACATTTCATATTGAATCTGATGGACATGTTCGACTACGTAGTAGTTTGGACTATGAATTACGACAGATCTATTCTATTCCAATTGAAGTAACCGATGGTGAATTCTCTTCGCGTACTACACTAAATGTTCAAGTACTTGATGTAAACGATGAACCTCCAGCATTTGAACTGAATCCAAAACAATTAGTTGCAGATGAAAATTCTTTACCAGGCAAATTAATTGGACAGGTAAGCTCAGTGTTTGTTTAACCACTTCATTTTATTTGTTCTTCATTATGATGCGAAGTTGCAATTGAAATAAAGCCAAAGTGCATACACTGGTGACCCTTAAAGTTTGATAGAACTAACCTGCTGGCCCAGTAAAGCACTGATTAAACTGTACAGTCGAACTGTTTGTACGATATCAGTTTCATGTGGATAACACGTACTTGATAAATTTGATGTGAATCATTAATTACCTTTTCGGATTGTATTTCTACCTTCATTCTTCTTTCAACTGCAATCGTTATTCGTGTATATTAAAAAAATGGAAGATTCTGCTTCGTTTATTAAAGGGTGAGAAAGAATTAATGATGGGTGACAATTAACGATAATTAGAGAAAATTTACAAGTTCTGTATATATGCTACTGATAGCTGAATAGACAACTAAGGAATTATAAAGATTGTGAACATAATTTCGTATATTCCTCTCGTTTCATAGGCATTTTGGTTGATGAGCAATCATACTAATTGAAACATTGACAATTTGCTTACAAGGCAGTTATTTCAACGAGCTGTCTGTGAATTGTTAACCTCATTTCAGCCCTCGGGATACATGTATCCTAGTGTTACTTCTAACATCGAACTACTATCAAATAAATATTAACTTTGCAGGCTTGTCATAAACTGCATTCTCTTAAAGAACTACTAAAACCATAAACAACATTTGAAAACTTTTATTTATATTTAGCAATGAGGTGTATTGCTATTACTGTCTTCCGTAATATATTGTGATTTCTTTGTCTGAAAATATTAACGAAAATTAAAACGGAATTATGCCTTGACTTTGCACCTAACTTCCCCTTATTTGTTAGCCAGATCAGACAAATTAGACTAATATTTTAAAAATGATTTGTAATTGAAAACATTTTATGCTTAGTAAGTAGTAGAGTATTCGATAGATATCATAATCACGCATCATTTTACTTCCCACTCTCCTAATACAGGTACGGATTCGTGATCCAGACAGTCCTAGTGTAAATGGTCTTGTAGAGTGTTCAGAACCACCGGGATTGGTTCGTCGTCAAGCGCTTCAATTCTCACCTGATCCAACTGTAAATCCTACAGCACAAGGTTATGATTTAACTACTCGAATAATGCTTGACAGGGAAGATCCTGAAAATCCTATTCCAGGTCATTTAATTATTCATCTGATCTGTTCAGATGGTGGTTCAAATACTGGTAGGATAGGTTCACATAATTCTGTTAGTGGAGTTCGTTTGACTTCAACTATGACGGTGACGTTGACCATTCGGGATATGAATGATCATGGCCCGGTTTTTGAAAATTCCGTTTATCATGTGTCAATTCAAGAGAATAATCAGATTGGAGAAAAAGTTGTTCAAGTAAGTCATATAAAATCAACTTACCCCTTAGCATCCTTTGCCCTAACTTTTTCAACTGCTAGTTTTTCTTTTTTAACAATGAAACATTGACAACTACGAGAATTTTTATTACACTTGTAGGGGACAATTAACAAGTTATAGAAATTATTAGTTACTTGATGATACAGTTAAAGCCTCTGCTACAAATTATCAATATTATCCACAGAAGCATTCACTGCTGTGCACAGGTTGTAGAATAGTCTTCTGATGAGGATGAGAGATTCCTGCAAAAATCCAAAGGATACAACACGTTTAGTAGTGAAGCAAGTAGACATTATGGACCAGTGAGAAGACGGAGCGAAAAGCAGTAATTTGTATTTCAGATTGTACTCCGAAGTTATGTACAATGTTTCCATTTTTAACATCTAACAAAAAACTGTACAATCGTCCTGTTCCAGACTTCACACAGTTGTGGTCGATTAATATACTGTCTTCGGGTGAACCGTAATGAAGTATTTATATTATTCAAAGGGATGATATTAAATCTCTTTAGATACTGATAAAGCGATTCTGCTATCAGAATTATTGATTCCCTTCAATAAGATAATTCATTGCGTATGGTTCTATCATCATTTAAGCATTACAAAGTGTTATTGTTTAGACCGGATTAAACACTTTAACAAGAATGGCATAAATAATTAGGTTTTAAGGAATAATGAAATTTTACGAGCTCACTAAAAGTCGGTAGATGTCTTTGTATCTCAGTGGGAAGATCATTTACTGAGTTGGGTGGTATATCTACCTGACGTCACTTAGAACAGATTGGGCACTACCGACCCACCAATGCCAACTAATAATAGACACATAATGAAGTACTGTTTGAACATTAAAGAAATGAAGTTATATAAACTACATTTTTCTCCACTTTTCAGAATTTACTGACTAAAATGCCTATCACTCAGAAGTTATGTACAGATACTTTTCTATCATTAAAGAATTCACCACTAAGGAGAAGGGAGTCTTAAATAACACATGATGATTGTTTCTGATGACTTATCAGCAGATTTATGAAAATTATATTCATTTCTGCCAAAATATCTTCACAAAGATTACACTGTTTCAATGAAATGTGAACTTTATGCAAATAGATATTAGTCATCTGTAGAAGATTAGTCATACGTATTTATGTTTTCACTCAGCATCAAAATAAGATCCGGATTTTCAACTCCAATGTGAAATCAGTGTTACTATACGGATCAGAGACTTGCACTGCGCGTCATAAAGAGCATCTCAAACAAACTACAGACCTTCATTAACAGTTGTCTTCGCTCAATACCACTCAAGATCAGATGGCCGGTCAGAAAATATCAGCAACAGGGATCTTTGGCAATGAGCAAACCAACCAGGAACCGATTGTGAAACAAATAGGCAGGAAGAAATGGAGATGGATTGGCTGGCCATACTCTGAGGAAACCATCAAGTGACATCACTAGACAAGCCATCGATCGAGTGGAACCCGAAAGGGAAGCGGCGAGTTGGCCCTCAGTGTAAGAGTGACATTGAGAAGGTTATATGAAGAGGAGATAAAAGCATGTGGAGCCAGGTGGAAACGTTGGCAGAGAACCGAACGCAATGGAGACGCACGGCTGAAGCCCTATGTTCCTCTAGTAATTAAAGGAAATAATAATATGTAATATAATTTATGTTTTCAGTTAGAGGAGTGTTTTCGCCCGTCTACTACATAGTATCAAAACTTTTATATTATTTCTATTTTCGGCAGATAAGTGCTCAAGATGATGACGAAGGTGAGAATGCAAGAATTACCTACTCTTTGTTGGATAGGGCTAATTTCAAAATAGACGCCTTGACAGGTTGGATTACTCCAAATTTGATGTTTGACCGGGAGACACGTGATTCATACCAGGTAAGTGATTTTCAGATTTGTTTAAAAGGTCTACATAACAGTATGCGTAGGCAGTTTAGTAGTTTGTTAAATTACAGCATTATACAATGAAGCACAAGTTTATGTGGAATAGCTATGCTTATTTTTGGCTTTTACATTTTTGATTTAGGATGTTCTTATCAAATAAGTGAGTAAAGTTAACAAACTGCATTTAGACTATTTGTACATCATCACCGCTACCAAAATCTGAATAACAACCCTATTCCTACTAATTCATCTGCTTCATACAAAATATGGATTAATATAATTTTGCATGGAGGATTTCATCATGAGCTGACATCAGTTAGAAAACCACTGGAAAACCTGCCTCAGAGTGCTGGACTGCTGTTTCGTCCTAGTTTGGGACTCTTCATCAGTACGCACCCACCGGGGTTCGAACCTAGGACCTTCTGGTTACAAGCCGAGCTAGCTCGTAGACCATTGAGCCACTGGGACTCGATCCAATGGTCCTTGAATTCTAACTTCTGCCAATTCACGACATAGCGCGACCATTTCGCAATGTCTTCTTCAATGAGTTACTGCCTCGTGGCTGGATGTTCTACTAACCGTAGGGTTGGAGGCTCGAAACCCGGTGGGTGCGTACTGCCAATAAGTTCCAGACTATTTCCTAATTAATGGTACATTCACTCGCTGAAAAGTGAGTAAGATATCTTTTTCAAGAGAAACAGACGCAATGTCCTTAAAAGGCCAGTTGTATCATTCCAGAAAGGTCAAGGGTAGGACTGATTAAACCCATCAATTAATTAAAGCAAATTTTCACTTCAGTGGACCGCTTCTATGAAGAAAAATTCGAAAATGTGATAAAACTTAGAAGTTAAAGTCTTCATTCACTTTTATTGCACATATTTCATACGCTCAGCTTTCGAAATCATATTCTGTAACAAACACATTTTATTTCATTCAGGTGAGAATTGAAACAATCAACAACAAAAAAAGTAATCTGTGACTTCAGATTAGTTTTTGTTGAAGATTAGAAGCAACAGTAGATTACATAATGGAGAAGATTTGTAGATCAGGTGGATGATATTGAATTAGTTGTGTTCTCTGAGT
Source organism: Trichobilharzia szidati (assembly GCA_944472155.2). Taxonomy (NCBI): domain Eukaryota; kingdom Metazoa; phylum Platyhelminthes; class Trematoda; order Strigeidida; family Schistosomatidae; genus Trichobilharzia; species Trichobilharzia szidati. The sequence goes on from OX235271.1 coordinate 128,441,163, forward strand.
GGGTTGATTTAATTGCTAAGCTTTTGTCGTCCTTGTAGATAACATCGTCAGCGCAGGTTGTAGTGTAAAATGAACTTATTCATGGAGAATTTAAATGAGTTCATTTTACACTACAACCTGCGCTGACGATGTTATCTATAAGGACGACGAAAGCTTCGCAATTAAATCGACCCACTCAGAGAACACAACTAATTCAGTAGATTCCATAGTCTATTCATTGTGAGAATAGAACTCTCAGTTGTCATTTTATGTAACATATCAGTAGAAATCGCAAACTAGAGGCATTAGGACAATTTTGCTTCATTATTATTGAACTGAGAAGCAAACCACTGGGATACATCGTTTGTTTAACCCTATCCTAAAGTTTTATCGCATCAGAATAGCAGCTAAAGACTTTAAAAAAAAATTAACTATGACTGTGACTTCTGCATACATTCGTATGATGGATAGATAAACTATCTATTGCACTCCTCCAATGTATATCTGTTAGTGACTAAAAACCACTATTGAAGCCATTCCATTGTGCAATAGATTGTGTGTTTTCTTAACGAATGGAAGAAGGCTGATGATTTTGGTTAGCAACATATGAAATGATAAATTTATATTGTTAGGTGTTTAATAAAACATCTTATAACACCTTAAAGTACGACAAAGGAAAACAAACACAGTTGCCATGTTGTTTTGTTTTCTAAGATATTTATGTTATTTTAAGTGAAAAACAAATAGCTTAGATGTGTTGTGTTTTTTTTCTCTTCCATAAATCCTTGATGATTCATGACATATATTTTGATAAGTGACATCTTACTATTGACTGTGCTTAACTCTTTTTGATCTGTGCAATTTTAACACAATTCATTATTGTTTAAAATTAACAATAGTAATAATAATAATAGTAAACACGAGACTGTGAATGAAAAACAACATAAACGATTACATAATAATGTGAAATTAAACTGGATTGGCGTTCGTACAGCATGGTAAGAATGACTTAGTCACTTTATAGTTCACTCTTACTTAACATAGTTGTTGAGTGAATCGAGTTGATTGTTGTGATAAGCGCAAAGAATTCGGTGTACACACTGTATAGCTACCACACTTAGTGTATTTAAAGTGTAATCTTAATATCTACCTTAATGATTTATTAAATATTCATTGTCATTGGAAATACAAAGTGACAACTGATTACTTCATCGAAATGTAATTAATCACCACCAGTATATGTTTTCAATGTAAATTTCGTCACGAAACAAATCATTCAGAGAGACAATGAATACCGAGGGGAACTGGATATAGGTGTTTCGCTCTAATTAAGGATTTTTCAGTAGCACACACCAGCCACTCCAAGTGGGATAGGACCTATGAATTTCAGATTACAAAGAAATCACATTTACTATTTAATCATAGGTGAGAAGGGGATGAGCCACTCGACACGGTGAAGAGTCCCAAATTAGGACGAATCATCAATTCTATGACCTTCAGTTCTCAGTGGTTCTTTTTCTAATATTGATTCGTAACCAAATCTACACGGACAGTAGTTAAAATCCCTAGAAACCTGAAATATGAATTGATATTTTGTTGATGATATTAATGGGAGCCAGAAAAGATCAGCAACAAAGATCTCTGGGAGCGAACCAACCCAACAGGAACCGATTGTGAAACAAATAGGCAGGAAGAAATGGAGATGGATTGGCTGGCCATACTCTGAGGAAACCATCAAGTGACATCACTAGACAAGCCATTACTCGAGTGGAACCCGAAAGGGAAGCGGCGAGTTGGTCGTCAGTGCAAGGGTGACTTGGAGGAGGTTATGTGAAGAGGAGATGAAAACGTGTGGTCAGACTCGGAGCCAGGTGAAGACTCCAGCAGAGAACCGGACGCAATGGAGACGTTTGGCTGAAGCCCTATGTTCCTCTAGGAATTAAAGGAAACAATAATAATAATAATTAATGGGAGCAGAACAGTGACTCAACAAAGGTTAAATTAATTCAAAATTTACTGTACCACAATTTAGGTGCATTTATACACCTTGCATAATCATTTACAGGATAGTAAAGTTATTCAGATATACATATCTTTTAACAGATGCTATTACAATTATTCACCACAGCCTTGTTGTACTGGAGATACTTTAAGTAAAACATCTAGCATACAAATTCTGAAGTGGATAAATTGCAAATTATTGTTGATCTATTTGCAAAAGTTGTTGATATCTGTCTTAAGTATAAACAGGGGAATCTCTTGAAGGGTGAAAATACTAATATCACTAATAATAACAGTAAGTGATGAGAAAGAATCTATAAAAGTCATCAACAACTACGAAAGTTATCCATATAGTACGGAGTCCCGTTTTGAAAGGGGATAACAGATTCACTTAACGACAGAATTCAAAGCAGTGACCATTTACGTTGTGTAATCTACTGCAGATACACTTACATAATTCGAATTCACCTCCATCTACGAAACTATAAACTTTTACCCCTTTTCTTCATTTATAAGTGTGTTATCGGTACAGGTTTAAGGAACTTAGTTCACTTCTTACAAATCTTAGCAGCATTGATTTAAGTTTCAGAGAAACTTATATGAATACAAAGTGTTTTATTGTCTTACACAGTTCAATGAATGACATAAAATTTATTAGTTCATGAGTACTATGAAAAATCGGACAGTAATATTTAAATTCGGAGGTGCAGCACTGATAAAACTTTAGTAAGGAGGATTTCATCACGAACTGACATAAGTTAGAGAACCACTGGAAAACCTGGGAGTACTGGACAGTGGTTCTCTAACTGGTGTCAGCTCATGATGAAATCCTCCATGCAACCAAACAAAAATCCCTACAAAACCAATACTTGAAAATCTTAGTAAGTTTAACAGCTTATTCAGATTAAAAGTAAATTGATTCTGTAAAGACAAATGGGTGACTGCTTACTTCTTAATATTGGCAAAACAAGGTGACACTAGACCTTTGCGCGGGATGCTTATGTATACTGTGAAATAAAGTGATTTACAGCTTTTTTTGACGCACTAATCTTAAGAATATTCTTTTCGATAACTTCATCATCAGGTTCTACAATTATACATCCATAATAATGAAAGAATGATTGTTATTGACAACAGTTATGTTGTCATTCTTTCATTATTATGGGTATATAACTCTGCAACCTCATGATGAAGTCACCGCAAAGAATATTCTTTGTTCAGTAATCAATCTTTTGAAGATCCTAATAGGCACCTTTAATCAAACAAAGATTTACAGTAATACTATTGACAGTATTATATCAAAATTCGCATTACTATAGATAAAGTATATTTAATTATTCCAGGTAACAGCTATAGCAACAGACCATGGGAAGCCTCGTTTATCTTCTTCTGTTTTAATCAATATAACTGTATTGGATGTAAATGATCACAGTCCACTTCTAGCTTCATATGAAACTGATGAATCTCTTTTACAAACAAATGATTTACCTGTTGGACGTTTTGGAATGAAAAATATGTTTATTATTCAAGAGAATATGCCAGCTAACACATATGTAGGTGATATTTTAGCATTCGACAAAGATGAAGGATTAAATGCTGAATTGAAATTCGATCTACTTCCAGATCCAGTGTTTCATCTTCATGAAAGGTTCAAACTCTTAACAAATGGTTCACTTTACACAAATGTTGAGTTGGATAGGGAAGAAAAGGTTTGTTGTGTATTCACTGTGTGGTTTTGATAATCTACTTATTTATTTATCGATTATTATTATTATTATTATTATTATTAATATCGTTAATGGTAGTAACGGTAGTAAAAGTAGGGTCACATTGAGGCCAGTTGCACAGTTTATATTTGGGTATTCAATAACAATGGATTATTTCAAAATGTATATGCGTAATGTTTAATAATGACTCGTTATAATGAATTTCAGTGAAATCCGAAACACTTTGATTGAATACTAAGTAGTTACTAATGTCATACATCTAGTCCTTCGTTTGGTGCAGACTAAATTCTGCTAGTCAAGTTAGAATCTCAGAAGGGACACGCTTTGCTGATGAGTGCCAGCAAGCACCAAACCTAGGCCCAGGGCTTTCTGCCCTTTGCCTCCAACCATCTAAGAATTCAAAACACATCAGACAATTAACAATGACTAAATCTTCCGCCAAACATCGCAAAATTTATTATTTTGTGTAGAAGACTCGGTGTTCTTAAAGACGGAAAAATACTACGTGGTTTTGCATAAAACTCAAATGTCGACAAGCTATTATTGAGTATTCAGAACTTATTATTTCGATGGACAGTAGAAGTCACACTCAGTACGTTCGTTTTGTCCTCTTTGAATCTCACCAGCTGAATCTACTGGCATCTTAGTGAGATTTGAAAACAACACAAGTTACCACCAAAATCAGAAGACTATTGAGTCACAAAAACTGTGTTCTCTAGAATGTCTACTATCCACTATTTGTTTATGTAGGTAATTCCTCACTGACTCAGTTAATGGGTCAAATCGACTGTATCAAATCCACATTTAGATAATTTTTTTTCCCTCACGTTCCTCAGTGGAACATAGGGCTTCAAGCTTGTAGCTTGAAGTTTCTGTAGCATTGTTTATTTTTACAGGATGGGGTTACTAGCCTCATGCCCAACCTTTCCTCTTCACCAGCATTATTTCTGGCTTAGCGAGGTAAAGGAGTGCGTTGGCCGGGGATCGAACCCCGGACCATGTGCATGGTCAATATAATCCTTATCGTAAAAGAATTCTGTGTCTTCCAATTAATGAAAAACAAAATGTGATACTGTTTTTACCGATCTTTCACCATTCAGTATCAATAACTATAATTATCATGTGTTGGTGGCACAGCAGTAGAATGCTCGCCAACCATGCATTTGGTCCGGGGTTCAATCCCCAGCCGACGCACTCCTTTGCCTCGCTAAGTCAGTAATAAGACCGGTAAAGAGAGGAGGTTGGGCATGCGGCTGGCAGCACCATCCCGTAGAAATAAACATCACTGCTATCGAAACTACAAGCCTCTAGCTTGAAGCCCTATGTTCCATTGGGAACATAAAGGAATTAAAAAAGCTTTAATTTACAGAATCGGAAAACGAATCAACATCTAGATGTCTAATTAAGGGGCATATACGCCGAAAATTAACCTGTTAACCTTGACCGCAGAGAATTACTAATAAACCAGTTAACAAAAGCTGAGTACAAAGTGTTTTTTTTTAAAAGAAACAACTGAAATAGTCTCTTCGTTAATTTTCAGGATCATTATCGTCTTACCGTAGTTGTAAGTGACAAGTCACCTGATGAACCACTGTCGACGACAGGAACTATTGGTATTATTGTTCTGGATGTAAATGACAATCGACCACAGCTTTTAAAGCCTCAAGGACTATTATCGCCTAGTAAGTTGTAAAACATTTGTTTATCTTATCTCCTTTTATTCTAACCACTGTGTTTAAATTGGTTTACTGAATGTCACCAACTTCTTTAGCCGATTCAAAACTATTGGTTCAATGAAATCTTGATGCTGTATAAAAATGAAGTGAGTAATAAATGGCTTATTGTATTATCACTGGATTTCTAGAAATCCAACAGAATTCCCATTAAAAGAGAATGGATAAGAGAAATTCTGAAACTATGGATTTCACTTTATCATTATAACCTCCTGTTAGAAGTAGCAATCTACTTTAAAGAAATAAAAAAGCTCTCCAAAAGATGCTACCTACATAAAAAGCTAAGCAAAGTATACTTTAAGATCTATAACCAGCTTATACTGATTCATTTCTCTGTTAAATCTATAAAAAAACTTATAAAGTTTCATGATATTCTGAGATGGAAACTGTTAACACATTTTGTTTTTTTCCAGCAGTATGCGAACCGCTTTTTAGTCCTGGTAACCATCTATCTATCTGTCGTTTCCTACACTTTCCTTATCTTTATTCATTGAAATTGTTGCCTTTATCTTTTCATACTAACTTCATACATTATAACTGTTGTCTATAATTGAGCTAGCCTTCGTTTCCTCAAAATGGAAGTACCAACTATGTGCTCAGATTTCAAATAATATTCCATGGTAGAAGGTAGGTATTACTAGGGGGACACCTACCATAAACGAAAGTATCACACTAAGTTTTTGACACAGACAGAGATTCAGCTGTTTTATTTCGTTTCAGCTGACTGACTGCCTGGATATGTAGGATACATTCACCACAAATAACGGCGAAGTCTAAGTTGCCACTTTAAATTCTTGGATTGTGGGCGTAATTATATTGCTGTCTTTAATCTTCTTTTTTTTTGTGCTGTACAACCAGATCTATTTGGTTAGTCATATAAGAGTAAACATATTGTAAACGTGTCATCTATATAACAAAACTGTGGAAGTTGCTTGATGTACAGTTTTTTGTTTCTGAAAGTATTTGCATTTCATTAGAAGATTAAGCTAAAGCTTTTGAAACTAATTCCCCAAGAAGAAGCATCATTCTTTTAATAAAGTGTAAACCTCAATTGATTGAGGTAGATGGGAGTAAGCATTCTTCACATGCTGTGTTGGATTTTTTTTCCCTTCACGTTCCCCACTGGAACATAGGGCTTCAAGCTAGAGGCTTGAAGTTTCTGTAGCATTGTTTATTTTTACAGGATAGGTTGCTAGCCTCATGCCCAACCTTTCCTCTTCACCAGCTTTATTACTGGCTTAGCGAGCTAAAGGAGTGCGTCTGTGGCCGGGGATCGAACCCCGGACCATGTACATGGTCGGCGAGCGTCCTAACCGCTGTGCCACCGACGCTGCTGTGTTGGATGTAGTAGAAATACTATAAATAAAGGTAGACTGTGATTCAATAAATATTTATTGGTAGTTCATGAACTTATCATCTATTGGTCCCATTTGTATAGTAAATCCCTACTATATAGCTAAATTTCGCCTAAAGACAGAAACAACAAAGTTGACAGTTCGAAATAAATCACTGATGGAAGTGTATTTATTCCTTGTCTTCATTGAAGATCTGAACATTTTTTTAAAATATTTGTCATGTATACTTGATTCTTTCAAACTTGTCGTCCTCTCAACTTTAACTGGTTTTGTCTTCCTGTGATGGTGTTAGTTGTGATCAGTTAAAATGGGATAATCTTACGCCAGGTTTCGCGCAGTATATATACACCTCTGATTAATACATCTAAAATTCAATAGTTCTTTTACCCTTAACCAGCTTTTATCAATTCAGTAACACAAATAGGAAGATTTTACTGTTATCAGTTATTTCAGGATAAAGGAACTGAAGCTTCCTGTTCTTTCAGAGATTCAGTTTCAGAATTTCTGCATATCCAATTTCAGGAATATTCGTATCTATATTAGATAAGTTTATTTGATATAACACACAGTAATACAGTGCTGATAACAAGATGATGCTGCGAGCACAATCATTTGATATCATCCAGTTGTTATTCATGCAGCCAGGTGAGGGCTTACGGCGAGTTTTCATCTGAATTGGTGACAATTAATGGTTCCCTCATTTCTGATGAATTCCGTCATAGATGTATTAACGGACTTAACCCTAAGTGACTTGAGCGACTCAGGCATTGACTTGTTACCATCAGGGAATAATCTCGTTGACCTAGAATATGCAGATGATATAGTTCTTCTAGGTGAAGACGCTGACAAAATGCAGAGTCTTCTGAACTCCTTGAGTTTCAATCTGCGAGTGTTTGGCATGCGTTTCGCTCCCTTTGTCGAATGTAAGATGATGCTGCAGGACTGGAATACACTGACTCATAGCTTAGAAATAGGAAGCGAAGTGGTAGAGCACGTTGACCACTTCACTTATTTGGGAAGTTGTATCAGCCAACGCCAACGGGTTGATCGCTGACGAACTCTCAGCACACATACAGGAGGCTTGTTTCACACGTGCCAGTTTACGCCGTCTCTGTCGTAGACGTGATATGCAGCTATCGACCAAAGGACTGTGAGACCTGGCCATTGAAAGTGGAAGACATGAAAAGGCTGGCTAGCTGTCTTTGATCATGGGTGCCTGCGTTCTATCTCCCGTGTGAAGCGGAATGATAGGGTAAGCAATACTGAGGTTAGGCGTAGAGTGCTAGTTAATAAGGGGAAATCAATCGACGAGGCTGTGAAGTTACATCGATTGAGATGGTTAGGACATGTGTTACGTATGCCTAGTCATAGCCTTCCTCGACAATGGGTAATGTTAGCTGACATAGGGTCAGACTGGAAAAGAGCTAGCGGCAGTCAAACCAAAACATGGCACCAGTCAATGAAATCCACAACAGTTAGTTTAAGCCACGTAGGAAGACGTAGACTTCCTGGTTGTGGTCCTCGGGACGGTAAAAACCAATGGCTGGAAACAATCGGTGATATGGCTCAAAATCGTTCTCAGTGACGCAGATCCATCCACTCCTTGTGACTTATAATTTCCAATGAAACTATATTGTTCTTCGTTATTACTATTCCTTTTCCCTGATACCTCTGTTTACTGTCTCCATTTTGCATTTCTTCTACTTTCTTCTCTTGCTTTGTGTGCTACATGGAGTGTGGTGACTTGAACTGCTGCACATCGGTGCAAAGTTCTATGTTGAGAACAGACAGACAGACAGATCCAGTTGTTAATACTGTATCACTGTGTGTTATTTCAAATAACCTCATCTAATCTGGAGTTATACACTACCAAAGGGCCCAAATTCGACTTTTATATTCATATATAGTTTATCCAAAGTGAACACTACAAGCATGTTTCATTTGTTCTCCGATTCTTTCGAGAATTAAAAACGATCTAACATAGGAGTTCTTGTTGTGAAGACTAGAAAGTAGAGATATATTAATTACTTCCAAAATATGATAAAAGTTAGTAAGTTTGAAAGCTTTACATAACAGTATTTGATAGGATGACATCCATCCTAAGAGTTTCATGGTAACATTAAATCTAGGAGTAGTTTCTGTTTTTCGAGTCAAATGCATTGATAAAAGTTAATAACTGGAAACATATGAATTACAAAGACTTGCATAAATAATTTATGTGAAGGTAACGACAGTCTGAGAAGAAAAGTAGCTCAGTTACCCAAAATTCCATGTTTGCCTAAGTGCTCCATTTAAAACTATCAAGAACCTTCCATTTCTGATGAAATTCTTACTACCTAGCACTTAGGCTATTTCACAATGAGACTTTAGATCAGACAGATGAATCCAGTGTGAAATTATGAAAGTAGATGATTGTTTGAATACATAATTAAAAGCTAAATGGCTAATGGAATACCTTTATATGGAAAAGCTTTCTAAAACCTCATAACTATACTAAACTTTACTTCTGCCATTTCATACTTCTCAACAATCAAAAAATTCCATGAGTTCTACTAAGATATTCTGCATCGAAATACATTTACTGTTTTATGCTAAAGGTGAGGATTAGACCACCAGACTCAAATATTTTCAATGTAGATTTGACGAATTTAAACTATAGGGTCCCAGGGGTGCGAACGTTCCAGTGACCCTGAACGCATGCTACTCGTTGGCTAACGACATCTGCAGTTATTCTAGCGCAAATATGACCGCCGTTCATGTGCAAAAAATAACTTATTCTTATGATTGGTTGGCTCAAGATCACTAGTACGCTCGCAACACTTGGGACCCCATAGTTTAATTTTGCCGTAGATTTCGTCATCTATCGAGTTCATTTATAGAATCACTGAAAACTAAAAACCAATAGATTTGTGTTTCACCTTACTTCGCTACTCTTCAGCATTATATACACATGATCTAACCACGGGTTCAAAATCCACACTCAAATTGGTCAAACTCCTTCAAACTCAAAACTGTGAACATCAAATGGCTCATGAGCACTGTATTTACTATGATAATCGAAAATGTGTCACCGTGTATAAACTATGGAAGTATAATTATAATTAATTTAATGTATTCCACAATGCACAAACTTTTCACTGACATTGAGTAAGAATATGCTTTGCCAAATGCAAATTTTAGCTAATTAAATAACCTGTTACACTCTATGGATACACATCTACAGACAGCTAATCAACAGAATATGATTTTCTAAGAATTTTGTTTCATTTGTTCATACTGACAGTTTAATTATGATACTCCTTAGCTCGGAAGTTAAAGTAATTTATTGTTTTTCTTTAGATAACTCACAGCTTAGAGAATACAGACGACATATGAATCCTGGTGTCCTGCTTTATGATCAACCTTCAGAAGAAGTAAATCACAACATAATAAAAGGCAATCAAAAACGCAGTGATCCAGAATACTATACTCCTATACCAAGTCCAGGAATTATTCCCGAGGCTGAAAATGCAAAGTTCACACTTCCAGAACCCGTAATTCATCTATCTGTGCATGAAAAACCTGGACAAGTTATCTGTGCACTATATGCAGAAGATCCCGATGCTGGAGAAAACGGTTCTGTGTTTTATTTGCTTGAAGAATTCTACGATCTGTTAATAAATGAAATTAAACCGAATCCTCTAATAAGAGTTAATCCGGAGAACGGAGATTTAGTAGTATTACGCCAAATGCTACCAACAGATTTAGGATATCACTTTTTTAAAGTTACTGCATCTGACCGTGGGCACCCTAAAATGAAAATGGATCAAAAGGTATGTCCTAGAATTTTATATTTGAAATTATTGTCCTCATTTGAAATCTCGATGATGATAGCTTCGTTTTGTTTAACATATGTTTCAGATCTTGTCAATACTTGTGGAAGATATCCCAGCGTCTGGAGCAATGGCACATAATTTATTATCTTCCAGTTACTACATGAGCAATATAACAGGATTAGAGCTGGCTAGTTGGACAGTGGGTGGGACTAAAAACATCCTGGTCATTTCGGTTTTATCAGTCGTATCAGCGATTTTGGCAACTATACTAATTACAGCTATCATTTGTGTTATAAAACCATGCTCAAAAAATAGACGCAGACATAGAAATGTTAACGGAAGAAATGATACACTGAGGGACCGACCACCTACATATCCTGGAAGTTCAGAAACAAATGGAATACTGATGAATGAAAGTGAAACTTTCATAAATGGAAGAATGGAGCAACGTGGTTATACAACATCTACCGATATTTATCATCCCTTATTTCATAGACCTCTTGATCCACTAAATGGACATTTCGATAACTGGAGGCATCAGTATGGAAATAATGAAATCAGCTGCGGGAATATATCTTATTCACACGGTACCTTACCATCAGCTGACTTAGAACATAGTAATTCAAAAGACCACGACATTCTAATAAACCCAAGGCATATGATTAACACCGATAATAATGTAAGTTAATAAGTGAAACTGTTTATCTATTTAAACTGAAGAATATAATATATTAAATATTTAATTAAAACTACTTTAGCCTAAGTGTTCAGTAAATAAATATGATGACAAGATTTGTGTGTAGATGAATGATACGAAAACAAAGATAGTCATTATTTATTTCCTACTGTGGAAATATTCTTATGATTACTTTTAATTCAGTGTGAAATTTAAACCTGTGTTGTGACTGAATATTTTTTCTTTTCTTCTACTTTCATTCCAACTGATAATTTGCATTCAAAATACAAAGAAAATGATACATAACGGAACATTACAAACTAACTATGAAAACCTGATTCATCACAATCTTCATGATATGCATACCTCACTGGAGTCAACGTCTGTTAGCATATCTCCTTCGTCTAGAATGAATGATCAGTCTGTCTCCGTACGAGTCTTCAATTCACAAATAGGTTCTGATGGAATGAGTGAAATGAATGATCAAATTTCCTTACCACGACCTAATAAACTATCCGGTATTGTTTACTCTAGTAATTCAGTTACACCAAAACTTGACACAGCTAATGAATTTTATATTGCTAAACCAATACCACTTGTATCCAGAGTTATATGTAACTTTAATGCAGATCAAATGGTAAGAAGAGAATCAAATTTTGCTTTTATTTCCATATAATATGTTTTATATTATGTTTATTGAGTTCAACTAGCTGTTAAAGATTTTGGAGGACAAAATTTCGCTTATCAAAGTTGACTACTATTTATTTGATCAGTAAGCAAATTGTATCATGTAAAATAATTGATGGAATAAATCAAAGGTATGAAGGTACCATCCACCAATTCAATTCTAATTATCTGCTTCAGTTTGTTAGAATCGTTCGAAAAACTAAAATTAATCAGATGACACTGCAGCAAGGTGATTCATCTACTCAAATGCAATTGAGATAGATCGTAATATATAGAAGATAAGTGGAGAAATGTAGTGTTCAAAGAGAAAACAGCTTACAAATAACATTTAAGTAATACAGTAATACGGTCTATCAGTTTGTATTTGTCTGCCAAGCATTTAATTGTAAATCTGAATGCCATTTTATGGTATCCATTGCTGGTGGAGAATTCATGATATTTTAAGGATACTGAACAAACAGGCAAACAAACATCAATCTGATGCTATTCTCAAAGTTTTAATTTAATTTTTGAGCCAAGCCTCAGACAGAGAAGGGAATACTTCATTTCTCTCCTTTATGTCCCTCTTGATTCTGTATCTCGGCGGAGCAGAAAACATCTTAGAACGCTGTTTGGTCATGAAAAATGACACCCCACGCTGGGCATCCTTTTAACATGCCCGCATATTGGTTGGTGTTATCCCACCCCCCCTGTCCGGCTTCAACTTCCTCACTGGTTGCATCTCCCTGGCCCATCCCAGGGAGTCACAATAACACTCAAAGAAGTCTTACAAATGCACAACACCTAGTGCATGAGGTGGACACTCCTGCAACAAGCCTGCCGGGAATATCGAGGATGTCAACGATACTCCCTGGTGGCTCCCTCTGTTTGTGACCAAGCCGTAGGGTATGTTTGATCAAACTTAAATCCACACCCGAGGTGCCAGTTACCCAGATGTTTCGCCTTGTCAGGGCAATTATCACATACTCCCTCTCAGGATGAAGATACACAAGTGATAACCCGGTGATCAGATGCTGAGTACCCTGGACAGTAGGCTGTTACATCCAGCGGTTGCGCTGCTCCCACTGAATCATGGGCGGAACCCTGATTCTTGTCTACCCGTGCAGCTGGAGGTCGTGCCGCTAACCATGCGTTTAGTGACATTGGTAGGCAGTTTTAAAGACCGCAACCAAATTCAAGACCACACTTTGTCCACTCTCAATTACTAGGGGATGCAACCCATAACAGACCACATTCCCCCGAGGCCTTAAAGGCCACCGTCCTCGAAGAACTATTCTCGGCCGTAGTCCCCTAACAGGTTACTTAAAAGGTTCGAATCAAGCTGTCTGTAGAATTTTCACCATAGGGATACGAGACTCTCACCAACGGATACTCCCACCTATTTTTTAGGACTAAGTTACCAAGCACATAAAAAGTTCGGTCAGACTCTCAAGATGCCAAAACACCTGGAAGATACGTCGACTAGAATAACAGCGCGAGTAGCATTCCCCGCCTAAAAGAATGGCTCACTCTCACCCTGACAGAATTTTGTTCGGACCCCTTACGTTTAGTCCTATCCGACACATAGAATTGAGATTATCCAGATGAAAACCAGACATGTAAATACCACAATATCTGAATACAAAAGATGTGAACCTACCAACGTGACTAGGAAATAGTCTACAGACAGAGTTTAGTCAGTTAAATATATAATAAAGATCGAAACGCAGATTTTCTTAAGCACAGTCTGTGACAAAAATGCAAATCTGACAAATTACTCATGGTAATTGGACAGATTTTGGTTCATATTTAATATAAATAGTACTACTATATGAAGAGCACTAAATAGTAAATGAAACTTGTGCAAAATACCAGGGGTCAGTAACCACGAAGCTTAAGCTCCAGACCTGCTCCTTTCACTAACCATCAGCACAGCTTGTCCGTAGTCTCCGGAAAACAGATATTCCCTCAATCACCCGAAAATGCATCTACCCAGGTGACATCATTCACAAAACGCGGTTTCGTTGCCTGGATTTATTTCTACAATATAAATTTCACAGATCCTACATCAACAGTCACTTTTCAATTCTATAAGATGGTGTGGTATATATTCAGTTTTAGCATAAGTCCAGGTACTGAAGTATGCTTACCATGCTTATCAATTCCCAATTCCACATTTAAGATACACATATACATAGATGGAGTAATGCCTAGTTCATCATTCTGTTTAACTAAATGGGCCGGTATGAATAGTGGGCAATTAATGAATGTCCTCAACAAAGTCAGAATCGAAGTTACTGTAATGTTTCCAAGATAAACAACTCGAAACTGATTCATCAATTATTTCCTTTAAAAAGCACTGAAGATATTTCTATTCGTGTACTCTACTTGCACAGGGTTCAGAAGAAACGACGAAAACTGATGACGCACACACAACCAATTCCATGAAGTCGACACTATCCCCAGTAAATCTACTGGATCCTGTCGCAGACGATAGCTTGACGAGATATCAGGGGAGTCGAGTGGACACAGCAGTGCCTAAATTTGGCACATTTAAAAGTTGTATGACGATAGGGGAAGGACAGAATTCAGTTGTTGAAGAGATTGTGACAGGTGAAGAGCAAACGTGTGATTCTGGTCGTGGTGGTAGTGAGGAGGAGTTGATTTTGCGTAAATTAGATGAACAGCAAACTCACTCAAGCATTCCAGAGATAAGTTGTGAAACAGGCAAGTTTATATATTTTTTTACAAGTCTTTCGTGAGATACTTTTCTTTACACTTTGTAGTGTTTGTGTTGTATTACGATGTTTTTTTTATGAGAGCATAAACTTAAATACTTTTCTTTTTTCCTTCACGTTCCCCAGTGGAACATAGGGCTTCAAGCTTGTGGCTTGAAGTTTCTGTAGCAGTGTTCGTTTTACAGGACGGGGTTGCTAGCCTCATGCCCAACCTCTCCTCTTCACCAGCCTTATTTCTGGCTTACCGAGGTAAAGGAGTGCGTCGGCCGGGGATCGAACCCCGGACCATGTGCATAGTCGGCGAGCGTCCTAACCGCTATGCCACCAACTTAAATACTTATGCCTCTTAAATTTAAGTCAAGTTCAGAGTAAGTTGACTGAATAACTTAAAGGGTTGTTCGGATGATGGCTATTCACATTAGCAGAGTATGCCATTTTAAGTTGTATTCTTTCGCTTTACATTCAATTAAAGACTAACTGCTATTGCACGAACTTAGAAACACTCAATATGAATGCGCTTACATCACCATGAAAGGTAACTAGTTCAATAAAGCCTAAAAATATTTAGTTTTACTAAATACTTTCATATCAATGTTTTTTTTCTTATTGGGGATTATTTAAATTCTTTCCTAAAACGATTTGTATTAAACTGGGTCTCTGAAAAAATAAACAATTGGCAAAAGTGTATCAAGTAACTCTCTCAGTTTTCTTAACGGAGCTGATATATATTAATCTATGAAAAAATAAATTCATTCTTCAGTGTATTAACTCAGATGATGACGTATTTGAAGAAGAGGTAGAAAAAAGAATGAAACTATAAAAATGAACAAGATAGTCTGTCTGCTGAAGTGTTAAGAGATATTTTTCGAAAAACTTGGCATTTTACATGAATATGATGTAGAATAAAAAAAAAGAAAAAAAAGAGTAAGCATAACGTCATAACTATAAAGCAAAAATGACATTTTGTAGTAAGAATCATTGCAGATAGAAATTTATAATCAAAAGTAAACTTGTAGTATAAAAATATTTGTTTAGAAATTGTGCAATGTTCATCGGTGAAATCAGCTTTTAAATTTGTGTTCACATTTCTTCAGAAGTGATCTTTTCATTCACTATCATACACAGATATTTATTGAAATTTTAATTATACAAAGAAAACTTGGTACAATATGGCATCAAGAAGATGCGCCACACAATAATAATAAAACAATATAGACTAAAAGTTAAAACATAGGTAGAAAATGGATAAAAAAACTTCATCTGGAAGGAAAACAGTCATATTTAACAAGTTCAAACAGTACTCGTCAGTTATCCTCGGAAAGGGAAGAAAGAAGGAAATCGCAACACGCTCGCCATAGATTACGATTTTTCGCCATATCCAATAACGTTGCGAGCCACTAATTCGAGCTATTACTCGGACTCAAACCATGGAGTCGTGACGCACCAACTGATGCTAACCTAACACAAATATCCTTCATCCCACGACTCCACGTCATGGGCTAACTACCCCTCCGCTTTTTCCATCCCGTCCCAGGACTAGCGGATAGAGACCTATACGGAAGCCTCTGGGATGACATTCGCAGCACATGTCCCAGCCACCGAAGCCGGTGTTTCCAGATGACGATACTCAACGAATGATGGTCTCTACTGTGTTCAAACACACGCTGCCGGACCTCAGAATTACTCACGCGATGATGCCCTCAAACGCAAGCAATCCTGTGGAGACATCGATGATGGAATACGCACAGCCGCCGCACATTCACAGCTTGGAGAGGCCAGGTATAGAGCAAGACAGCTCACACCGAAGCATTGTATACCCGACCTTTGACAACCAGGCTAACGTCGCGACGGCGCCAGAGGTGGCTCAAGTTAACGTATGCCACACTAGTTTTCATGACACGGTTGGAAATCTCATCCGCCACCCCTTCGCCAGCATTCACACAACTACCCAGATATACAAACTTATCAACAACTTCAAGAGTGAGTGCAGGTACAGGCTCCTACCAATCTTGTAACAGTACTTTGCACTTAGACGGCGCAAAGCACGTACCATACTTACAGGCATTGATCGCCGACTGATTAAGTGCGATTCGGACAGCCTGCATGCTATCGCACAGTAAGACAATATCGTCTGCATACTCAAGGTCAAAAAGTCTCTCTCCAGGGAGTAGATCTACACCACCTTCACACACACAGCATAACTTTATTAACACAAAATAATCAAAACTGTAGACATATTTCATCTTGACTGATGACTCATAAGAAGTTGGGTCGATTTAGAACATCTCAGAATATCACGAGGGTTATTTAAAGAACAAAATTAAATTTTATAATTCATGTAAATATTTCGAAGAACCAAGTATTTTGCGTCATTCGTATGTTCTTGAGTGTCCCTCAGGTGTACTAAACTGTCACCAGATCTGCTATTTTGCCGAATTTGAGACTTGTCTTTTCAATAGTTGTAACCTGTACAATTTAATTCAAAGACGAAATCAGCTGTGAGTAGTACACATAATTTATATATTATGGATTTGATGTTATCGATAGAATATGATCACCAAGTGATTTCAGACACAGTTTTTTCTAATGATTACCAGTAATCATGAAGCTGAGATTCAAAGTTTCCTGAGAGGTGAATCTACGGAAATAGTGACACCTGGATAGCAGATGAGTCTAGCAAACTGGCTGATAGAATTTCGGGATATCAATCCGAATGTAGCTGTTTTTGATATGGTTGTGTTCTCTGAGCTGGATAGTTAATTTGCGGAGCTTTCATCACCCTACTGAGTGACATCTTCAGCGCATACTTCAATTTGAAGTGAGCTTTTTAATTTCTCCACGAGTTTATTAATCATCTCTCCTGGTGACCTTGGATGTGATTGGTTGTTTTTGTGCGTTTCGACTGGGACAACGTTCAAATATTAAACAGAGGAAACAACAAGAATGCTAGAGAATTTTTAGAAGCCTGGTATCCCAGTGAATCGTCAATCAAGAGACACATCGACAAAATTTACCAATCGATAAGAAGGAAATCTCACACACAAAGGGTCAAAGTTCGAATCAAAGAAACAATCAGTTCCAATACAAGTAACCTAGAAGGTGTGAAAACACACAAAAACAACCAATCACGTCCAAGGTCATCAGGAGAGATGATTAATAAACTCGTGGAGAAATCAAAAAGCTCACTTCAAATTGAAGTATGCGCTGAAGATGTCACCCAGTAGGGTGATGAAAGCTCCGCAAATTAACTATCTGAATGTAGCCATCTTAAATCATACAATGATCAAGACTGTAGTTTGATCTTCAGTTATTGCGTATTATATCAACAGCGGTCTTTCACTTCAAGACTATGTTAAGTAGTCTATCCGACAGTATTATAACCAAAAGTAAGAGAATCACAAGAACCGGCTAGAATCAGATCACCTCAATTTGTAAAGTAGGATAGCAGTGGATTTGGATTTAACGCCAAGAGGGAGAGATTTCTTGAAATCATACGAATTTAATTCGCTTAAATGGCCAGTTGTCTGTAACATCATTCTTTAGTATAACCACTTGTCATACTTCATTCAATATTTGCTTCCTAACTGTTTTTCTTCTCTCTCTCTCTCTCATTTATTATTAGGGACTAATGTATGGAATAAATCTTCATTTCATTTAGATTCATCACCCAATTCACTTGTTGTTAATTCCGATGATATGAATTTAGTCAATCCATGGTCTATGAAGAAAACGCATTCAATGAAATCAGAATATCATCAAAACAACAATTACCACCGTTTGTACCTTTCCACTTCATGATGACAAGGGAACAAAGAGAAACTGAAATTAAAACATCATGTATGCATGCAACAGCTTATAGCATAAAACATTTATGTGTATGCCTTAGAATACAAAATTCTATGAATAAAGCGCTGTAATAAGCTATTCATAGAGATGGATGGATTGAGTCATTAATTATAGACAGTCGGAGCATTACAACTAATTATCATTACTATAACGAATGCCACTGTTAAACTATTTCTCAACTTCAGTCTTTTTTTTTCCTATATGTATCCATTTGTTTTGCCTATGCTGCTAATAAATAAATAAATAAAATGTATATGTTTGTCTGCTTTGTAACCAACATAAGAATGTGTTCACATTTTCACATAATAATAAAACTTCTTTGACTAACACTATTAGATGAATTTCCCACGTGGTCGATTTCAGTTGTTGTAAACTTCTCAACCAACTTTGTATACAAACACAGTTTACCTGTCTGCATTAGTTACACACACAAAGAAAATCACATTCCATAGGAAATAATCTCCAGTAAACAATGTCGAATTGCCTTTGTTTTTTTTTTTACAAATATTCATGTTTATATCTATCTTAGATAGATAGATAGATAGACTAGACAATTCTATGTTTGTTAATTAATTGTACATTTTATTGTAAAAGAAGTTTTTACTTCTTAAGCTTTACTTTTTGAATAATAAATTCATCCTTATCACATTTCTGTCAAATTGTCACATTGTGTAATTCAGTGTCTTGATATTTTTTTTGCATTAGTCTACTGCTTTTTTTCTCTCTCTCTCTCCTTTGTTGCCTGAAATTAGTCATTTTCGAGGAATCTATCTCACACAAACAAAACAACAACAAAAATTTATCGTCGTGGTGATGAAACTCGAATTCGCTGAGTTCTTCTCTTTTCCTTCTTATTTAAATATGACAAACTTACAGAAATAATAATGTTACATGTAGAATAGTTTTTTATTTACTTCTGCGCAATTCTACTTTAAAGTCGATATACATTTAAAAATCTACGAATTAATGATACTTCTATAGCTTGATCAATATTTAAGATGTATGACAGGATAAAGCAAACGCTCATTTCTACTTCTACTTTTAAAGTATTATTCATGTGTACTCTTGTCTTAACTACTCATTAATAGCTAGAATACTTTCTTTTTCTTTTCAACTGATAGACAAAATTGCAAAAATAAGATAAAATATATTATGCAATCTAAAACCTTAGAAAAGTTGATTGAAAGGAAAGTAGTAATTCCTTAAAATAGGCAAACACGATATTATCGTGTTAAGTTTTGAAGAATATGCGCAATGAATTTCACTATCAATCATATTGATCAATCCATTATAGTGCAACCATTTTCATGGTATGTAGGTCTCGGAAAAGAAAAAACACGTTTTGCTGAAGTTAAGTGTCTCAAGTAGAACATGTTCGATTATTTCATAAAATTAAAAATATAAGAGGATTTTAAGCAACAAGACAATTCTCACCAAAAATTCAACAGTGAAAGACTGAAAATTATATTAATAATGATGACTTGTTTTGTATAAAACAAGAGGTGATAATATCTGTCTTTATCATCGCATATTTAACAATAATTAAATCTGCTCTATTTTGAAAGGGTAGCTAGCACAGAACAGTGAACAATTTTATTTAACAATAGTAAGAAGATAGTATAAGGACTGGTTAAGAAAATATTCAAATTTTAGGAAAATTTAAATATCTGATTGGAAGATATGCAAGTGAAAAGCAACAATTTGGCAGAAGAAGCATCCAGAGAAGATAGGCCTTCAGGTAAACATAGCGAAAACAGAGGTGATGAAGATCCCTGGCCAACAATAACAACAGACAACAATCAACATAAATGGGAGAAATCTGAAAGTAGTAACCTCCTTCACACCTACCTACCTGGAAAGCATCGTTTCAACTACAGGCGGAATTGACGAGGATATCAAAGCGAGGATCTGAAAAGCAAGGCAGGCTTTCATTTCTCTCAAGTGTGTGTGGAGATCAACAGCACTCAGCATGAAAAATAAGATCCGGATTTTCAACTCCAGTGGGAAGTCATTGCTACTATACGGATCACAGACTTGGTGCCACCAACCAGGAACCAAGTGTGCAACAAATATTCAGGGAGAAATGGAGGTGGATTGGATTGACCATACTCTGAGAAAACTAACCATCAAGTGACATCACACGCCAGACCATAGCTCGAGCGGGAAGCGGCGAGTTGGCCGTCAGTGTGAGGGTGATATTGAGAAGGTCATATGAAGAGGAGATAAAAGCATGTGGGCAAATGTGGAGCCAGGTGAAAAAGTTGGCAGAAAACCGAACGCAATGGAGACGTGCTGCTGAAGCCATAGGTTCCTCTAGGAACTAAAGGAAACAATTATATAATAATAATAAATATCTGATTAAAAAATATTGACCAAAGCCTTGGAACCCGTCAAGTACGAAAATAATTATTCATATAGAATGAAAGTATGTACGAAGACAGTTCCTAACTACACTGATGACGGTAGTATGTGGTGAGAATAATTTTTATAATAATTTAGTTTCTTGGATGTAAGAAGAAATGTTAGCACGATGTAAAAGTCCATCCATTGAGAGAAAAAAATTTGAAGCGGACACTATCTTCACTACAACAGCTTTTGTGCAGTCAACTATAAGCGTGGACTACTGAGGATACTCTATAATAGAGTTAGGAGGGTATATTCACCCAATAGGGTTGGGAGAAGAATAAGCTTTGTTAGGAAATGCCCAAGAGAAAGTGGATACTTTAAGGGATTCATCCTGAAGTACGGTAAAGAAAAAGTCGAGATTTGTGATAGTTGGTGAACCGGTTTATTAGTACAGTCCTATTATGCAGTAAGTCAATTAAAATGCAACTGATATCTTAAAATTCTTTATAACTGCTAAAGAGATCATATAAGGGTTTCTAGGTAAGACAGAATGTGTTAAACGCTAAACCTATATTTTTATCTTCTCTAAACAAATATTTTTCATCCTAAGAATCAGTAAGGAAATATACTGTTGTATACGATTTCTACTACTGTCGCAAGTAATGTGAGTCTTAAATTTTCTCATCGTGAAGAATCAGTGTAATCTTCATCTGTCATTAATGTAAACACATAAGGGAATTTAGGATTTAAAACGATGGAGATTTGTAGATCCGAAGGATGATAGACACTGTCTCATGTTCTCCGAGTTTTGACATTTAGTCGTAGATATTGCGTTGCCACACCTGATGACAGATTTGACACTAACTCCCTCAAGAAGTAAAACATATTTTCAGCTGGTATGAATATCCAGTCATTCCTTTTCTTCTTCTTCTTATCCAGCAGGTAACTAACTTTTTAAACTTACGTTTTATTGCTAATTCTTCTTAACCGTGTCGTTTCATTTTACTATTGATCTGATTCACTAATTTCGTTTCACATTTCTTGGAGAATATAAATTATGCTTCCAGAGTAGGCTGTATGTTGGGTCTGTGTGTACATCCTCATTGACTGAAGTTCCATTTGAATGCAAGGCTTCTAGGAACATTTTTTTTCTCTCTATCTGTTGCCAGCTGAAGTTGCGTGTAAAGTCATCTTCTTACTGTAAACTGATTTGACCAATACAGCAACCGGATTGGCCAACAGAGTATCCTGTACAATCTTTACAGATAATTTAGTAAACCACCTTTGCTTTTTTTGTTTCCAACAAAGGGTCTTTTGTAAAAATTTTATGAATCTCTACATAACCACAATTCCAAGTGGATAAAGTAATCGGCTGATAGATTCTGACAGACCTTTGGTGTAGACCTTGTTCAGTTGTATGAATCACATTATAACAACAGAAGACTAGGGCCAGGCAACAGATCATGTATTAAAGAAAATCAACACATATTTATAGATTTTAATGTACATTATTGTTAGTAGAAAATACAGTCTTTCGATTGGTTGTTTCTCACAGAAAGTTAACCTTGCATCTCTTTGTGGCTGTGTCAGATCATCCATATGCTAACTGTACCCACCTACGCAAAGCCTTTGTTCTCATTTTCTCATCACCAATATTGGGGACATAAACATTGACGTCAATTACTGTCTACCGACTTTGGCTAGCAGCCAGCTCTCACCACAACATTACTTTATGTTCTGCTGATAAGCACTTTCTGATGAGGTTTTGAGGAAGGTCATTTACTTTCAACATTCTGTGCAGGTAGTTTGTCTTGAGATTTTCGTAAAAGCTCTTCACTTTATTAGCTTTTGCTCTTGAAAACAAATAATGTCTTAACACAAGATTTCTTATGAGTTATCGGCTAACTGCTGTTATACTTTACAGTTTGATCAGCGTATTTTTCTTTATAAAGAAGAAGTAGGAGACAATGGAATTTCCTTCCTAGATGTGTTCTTCAGCAAACAGAGCGACAAGACTTTACAGAGAGAAGTGCACAGGAAAGCTACTTATAAGCTGAGGAAGAAGATTACGCTATGCAAGAAGTGGATATACATTACTGGTAGTAAATAAATTAGATTCAGTGAATAGCTATTCTGGATATCTTTTGTCGCTTCCAGTTTAAGATATTTTAGGTTTTCGACAACATATTTGATGAGAAACCAAATTTGGTACATTTTCTAGCGTACTCTGAGGGATTTCTACTAGGTTGGAAGAAATATCAATTTAAAACAAAAATTAGTTGCATTCTTAATGAGTAACCTGCTATTACAAGTCAAACTTTACCAACTGCTAATCACTATATTGTTCCTTCTTTATGTGCATTGCTGCTGAGTTGTGATTGTTAGATTGTATATTGAAGAAAGTCTCAACTGTCTTTCAACCTGTTTTCAAACTACGCTGATTTCCCGTGCTTTTTTTTCTGTTCGCCGACATGATACTTGTCTGGAGTGAACCAACTTCGTTTAGTGTACGAAATTTACTAGGTAAACTATCTTTTGTTATACCCTGAACAGTCACAGTACTATGATTACTTTCTAAATTGATTAATTCAAAGTTTATTTTGAATTCTTTCAATGACCTGTACTCGCGGTTAGTACAAAAGCCAAAAAAGCCTTGCAAATGTAAATCATCACCTATTCAATGAATAACAATGCTGAGGGAGATATGAGGAGTAGTAACCTATGTATACATGCAAATCGATCATAATTGTTTGCCAGCAAGGTAAGGTATGATCTACAACACTCAATAATTCTCTCTCTTTCTAAAAAACAAAAATTAGTTTCTGTTTTGTTTCGACATGTTTTTTAATTGTAAATCCCACATTCTAAAGAAAGAGACTTACATGTGCATTTTATATATATCTATTCTATATTTACAGTTAATTTTCATGTGATTGAACTACCTGATAATCACATGCACAAAAATAACTGATCAACATGCATGTTGTATGCACAGTTCATTATTAGGGCTGAAAGTTTTGTTTATCAGCATGAAATTCTAGTTCACCAATTTATATATATATATATATGTACTTAGAATTTATTCGGAAACCAATTCAAAAAGCTTTAAAAAATCGCCGTTACTACAAAAAAGTGGAAATAATAATAATAATGATGCACTGATATGAATATGGTCAAATTTGTTGATTATATTAACTAATATAGGAAATAGTTTCAAATGGAGCATTCTCTTATATAATCATTTGTATTTACCGTCTCAGATTTACAACATACGCGGTAAATAATAAAAATTGTAATAAATATTAACTGTATGCTCAAATAGTCGTAGTTCACACTTGATACTATGCCATCCAACTGATGCTGTTGTGGCATGTTGCCGACAGATAATTCGGTTGCCAGCCAAAGTTAAACACATGAGTGAATTTGAAAAACTGACCAGAAAGTAGAATGTAAAAGTTGTTAAAACATGCATTGAAAAAACATTGCAAACATGATATTACACTGGATAATTGTCTTTTATATGTCGTAAAAATGTATCTCAGTTACTCCAAGGATAGTCCATAGAGAAATCTTACCACGCGCAATAGGCGTATCCATCCAGGTAACTGTAGATCATGGTACTTTGGGATCCATTCACAGTCTTCTTTAACCTAATCCTAACCTTACCCAACAGTGTGGATTTACAGAAATAGGCACCTAGGGAATAAGTAGCATACTGTACCTAACCACGCCGAATCCATAAAGACAGGAATGATTTGATTCGGAATGACTTTTCGTAGTGTTTCCTTAATCTGATTGGTTATTGAAGGTTAACTTTTGTCAAACTCTGACATTTTTTTGATTGCACACTAGTCAGTAACTAGTGTAATGTGTCTAGTCCCATCTTCGCTGCAGACTGAATTCTATCAGTCATGTTTGTAATGTGACCACCATGCTAGGTGACTCGCCATTACGGTGCACTGTGAATTGTTGATACAAGATGGTTGGAGGCAATCAGCAGGAAGCCTTGGACCTAGGTTTCGTGCTAGTTGGTGGTAACGTCTCTGACTGCAGCATTGGGTGACGCGAGTTCGAATCTCAGAAGGGACATGAGTTTCATCGAGATTGCAGATACACCTTGTTGATGAGTGCCGACTAGCGCGAAACCTAGGTCCAAAGCTTCCTGCCGATTGCCTACAACCATCTAATACCAACAAGACTGACTTTGGCTGTGATGGTTTAGCTTCGCTGTTCACCAAATACGCTTGTGTACTGCCCTTAAATTTTGTGCCTCTGTCTTCAGAAAATGTAGAAGATGAAGATCCCATGGACTGTAGATTTCGAAGAAAGAGATATGCGGAGCTTCTTGAGGGACTTCGACGCTGTTATTGAGCTAGTGAGCGTCCAGGATCAGGTAGAGAAGACGGTTGTTCCGGAGACGCTGATAAGAAATCGAGAAAAGGCGGCGGACGACAGTGTAAAACGGGCAGGTGGACAGGAGACCTGGGATTTATTGGTGACGGATTTTGACAGCCTGACGGGCAAACAGTAGGCAATATAGCAGTTCTGTGCCATGAAGCTGGGATGTGACAGAGGCCCGCTAGTAATGGTGTTGAAAAGTCTGCTTCGTCGTGAACTTCCAACATATGATGAAGAGACAGAGACGCGATTGTTGACTCCCCAACTTATCGAAGTGTTCCAGAACACATTTTTCACCCACCTAAACTGGGTAATGCTGCACAACCTGTGGACACTGGTGAGCTGTTGTGTCTGCGCCTGCTAACTGTTATAACGGTAATGAACTCGACTCGTACGCTAATACGCTTATTCGTCCGTTGTACCTTCCGCTTCACTGAGCTGCCCAAATATCAGAAGACTAAGGCTTGCCTGTGACTGTAAGGTACTGTATATTTCATTTGGAGACAACACATCATTATTTATGCATTTTCTTTACCACAATACAGACAGTCGGCTCACAGCCGTAGGAATGGATTGTTCTTGTTGGCTAGCTATATCTATCCTGATTGGTTGACGATCCGAGAAAGACCAAGGTGAGACAAAATATGATGAATTGGTCACACAATAAATTAAAATACGCGTGAGAAATGATAGATTCACGTAGTGACTCCATCATAAGATAAATCACACGATTCGTGAGAAAGGACGATATACTATTTTATGCTGGTTCCTATCACCGACCCCTCAGTGGGATTCCATGCCTCATCTTATCACAATAACCTTAAGGGTCTCCTTCTCCAGTAAACAAATGATCGTATTCACTAGACAATGCTGTTATTCCTGGTGTTTTCGACTCCTCCATCCCTACTATCTCTCTGTTCTCATGCATGAGGATAGATTCATATTTTGTGATCACTCCCTTTCTCTTCTTGTCAATTACCATACTAACCTCATGTAGGAAATTAGCCCCAAGTATTATTCACCATAACTGAGGCACAAAAATGAATGGAAAAGTTACTTTGTGATCCCCAATCTGTACGCTGCGGTTTGGTATAACTGTGATTTTTAACACGTATCCACCTACCGTTTGAATTATCAATAAACGCGGTCTGACGCTCTGATAAAGATTCGTATCTATCGGCTAGACTGCCGCCCCTGTATTTATTAAGCATGCTACTTCTCGGCCATTCACTCACGACATAGTATACAGAGGACCGCTCTTGATTTACTCTACCAATTCTAGTCTTATCGAACAGAAAGAACAAATATAATACTGTCTAAATCTTTCCGGGTTGTATTTCCTGCGGTGTCCTGGTTGGCCACATGCAAAACATTAGTTTCTTCTAGCGCTGATTTGTAGTGCCGCTACTTCGCTCTGCAAATCTTCCCCTTTTTTCCCACTGGTTCGTTTCTGGCAGCTCTAAAGCTGCTACAGTTGTGCTCAATAGCTATCCGGTTAACTTCTTGAGCTCATGGTAGGAACCAGCATAAAACAGTATATCGTCCTTTCTCACGAATCGTGTGATTTATCTTGTGATGGAGTCACTATATGAATCTATCATTTCTCACGCGTATTGTGTGACCAATTCATCACCTTGGTCTTTGTCGGATCGTCAACCAATCAGGATAGATATAGTCAGCCAACAAGAACAATCCATTCCTACGGCTGTGAACCGACTGACTGTATTGTGGTAAAGAAAATGCATAAATAATGATGTGTTGTCTCCAAATAAAATATATGGTATCTTACAGTCACAGACCAGCCTTAGTCTTCTGATATTTGCGCCGTATAACTTCCCAGTCCTTTTAGTGAAAAAAAGCTAACAGGAAGTACGGATTCTGTGTTGATTTCTGATAGCTTTGACAAAGCTGCGACCGTGTGCCATGCCGAATGTATTAGAGACACTGGATCGTCTACAAAGTGCTAATTTGCTTACAGTGCTCGATCTCCGGTCAGGATATTGGCGGATATTGATAAAACAGAGATAAGACGGCGTTCATCGTGGGTCAGAAACAGTATCGGTTTAAACGCATGCCATTTGGACTAGCAGGTGCACCGTTTACCTTCAGACGACTGGTGATGCAGTTAACTAAAAACTTGAAGAACGTGGAGGTGTACGGTGATGACCTCGTCATCTACAGTCGAAACGAAAGCGACCAAGTGAACCATATGGAAGGTGTGTTAAAACTCACTGAAGAGTTCGGAATATGTATCAACAAGACAAAACCGCAGTGGCAGTTGATGAAAGGAGATCGGTGCACACGACAGCCTTTACAGTCGACTCCAGTTACAACAGCAAGTGACTTTGTGGTCGGCAAATGAAATGGGGCCTTTTTCGAAGATATCCAGTGGCAATCACTGCCTCCTGGTGATAACGGAACAAACTACACGATAGACAGACGCTGTTGCGATCTCCGCCCAGCGCGCGAAAACTGTGACTGATGTAGCATTCGACATATAGTTTCAGACCACGGTATACCAAAGACGATACTAAGAAATCAAGGTTCTTGTTTTGAAGGTGAAGAATTTACATCCAGTTTTCAACAGCTAGGTACGAAGAAGATTAGAACAACAGCATATCATCCATACACGAATCGCCTGACAGAGAGAAACAACCGTAAAGTGGAGTGACTGACCTAAAAGGGAGGTAACTGAGAGATTCTACGAGTACATCGTGTTTCCGCCCAGTAAACAACAAAGAAGTCACTGTTTCAGTTGATATTTGGTAGAACACCACAAATACCAATATACAACAAGACTTGGCCCCTTCACCGAGAGTTGGGTATGACGAGATTGCGAACAGAGAGAAGCAGCCAAGAATGTAGAGCATGAACAGATGGACGCTGAGGAATTCGAACAGAGAGAAAAGAAGAAATGAACAATATTTGAAGTCAGGGATCAAGTAAAGTGTAGAGAAAGAAAGTACACGACTGGATGCTGGCCAGATTCACGGAAATTCCTTCCAAAGTGGGTAGGACCATACACTGTTACCGAGAGACATAGTCCCGTTTATACCATCAGAAGAAGAGAAAAGTAGAAAGCAGTAAACGCCAGCTAACTCAAGAGATAGATGCAGTGGCATAAGGAAGCTGTTAACCAGATAAAACAAGAGTGGGTATCACCACGAAGGTAGGAGAGGCTCCTCTCGAAAATATTTGACGTGGAGATGAGCATGTGGTGAGAGCTGGCTGCTAGCCAAAGTTGGTAGACAGTAATTGACGTCAATGTTTATGTCCCCAATATTGGTGGTGAGAAAATGAGAACAAAGGCTTTGCGTAGGCGGGTACAGTTAGCATATGGATGATCTGACACAGCCACAAAGAGATGCAAGGTTAACTTTCTGTGAGAAACAACCAGTCAAAAGACTGTGTTTTCTACTAACAATAACCTACAATAATGTACATTAAAATCTATAAATATGTGTTGATTTTCCTTAATAAACGATCTGTTGCCTGGCCCTTGTCTTCTGTTGTTACAAGTATGGCATGTGCTACCTACAAGACTTATAAGTAGTATATATATACAGACATAAATATGTATATCATCTGTAAGAATATCGATTTAGTGGCGAACAGAAGAAATGAACGATACCAATAAATAAATTCGTTGCCAAATACTCTTGTGTTCTGCCACTAGAGTCACTTATGCTATTCAGTATTATAAAAACTTTTATCTAATATTGAAATATGCAACACCTAGGTTATTATCTAAGACAGTATTATAGATACGAAATACAATTATTTTAAGAGTGAATTCCAGCGTTAGTTCTCTAGCCGTTTAGTATCTAGATAATCATGTTTTATAGAAAAACATATTCTCATATGGTTGTTGCATAATGCGCACAACCATATTTGTAATGAAAGATGAACAACTTCTTCTCGGTTGATGGAAACACCAGTTCAGAAGAATTACTGGATAAATTTCAACAAAAATTGGGCCGTAGATCTGGCGTGCGTGCAATCTTTTCTGATTCATGAGAATAAAAATAAGTTGAAAAATTCGCCAGACATTAGCAACAGAAAGTGTGGTGAGAGCTGTCTACTAGCCAAATTGGTAGACAGTAATTTACGTCAATGTTTACGTTCTCAAGATTGGTCGTGAGAAAATATGAATAAGACTGATTCAAAAACCGACCACAGCAGACTTTGCGTAGGCGGATACAGTTAACATATAGATGATCTGACATTCAAGAAACAGTCACAAAGAGATGGAAGATTAACTTTAAGTGAGAAACAACCAATCAGAAGACTGTGTTTGTTTACTTAACTAATCTATAATAATCTACATGAAAATATATAAATATGCTTTGATTTCATTAATAAACGATCTGTTGCCTGGCCCTTGTCTTCTGTTGTTACAAAAGAACTAAAATATATATATATCCACCAAAGTTTTCAAAGTATAACAATGTAGGTACCGTAAAAAATCTATTCTTAAAGATAAACTCTGAAATTAAGATTAAACTTAAGACAGCAATACATCTCGTACATACTAGTAAATTTTACAGCAAAGACAATACAAATTTAGTTGACATGTGAGAGGGAAACTGGCCTAGATTATGACAAGCTTTAGGTTGGGGGGGGGAGGGGATACAGGTTTATGGAATTAAACTGTTCGAAGTCCACATGTATCCACTTTTTCTAATCCAATGAATCATGATGAGACCACAATATTTCGGTACTATTCTATCACCTTAGGCATGGGACAAAGTTTTGCTAGATTAATTAAATATACAACTATCACATGAACCAAGAAATATTCCATGTGAGAGGATTGTTTTGAAACTTACCAGCACTTTAAACCTTCCAACTTTTGATGTTATCTAGCGGAATGAAAATAAAACTACAATTTTATTTGTACAGTTTCAAGCAGTACCAGGCGAATGGTTTCACTTAAACTTCAAGGATGATATTCACTGTAAAGCTATTTGAATAAATACTGTTACGACACAGTGTTTTCCAGTGGTTACGCTCGTTTTTCAATACAACTTTCCATACGTCTACTTTTGTTAAGCTGATGTGCATTTACAGTTCTACCAGTGTTTCTCATATCTTCAAATGGTGATTTGAATCGACAGTGTCTACGCCTATAGGCTTTTATTGCTTCACATATTTTTCGTAGGACTGACTACAACAAACTTTAGGGATCCTCTTGAAAAATATTGCTGAACATTATTCGATATGGTTGATGAAAGATATCATGAATATGTAAATAACAGTGAGCGAAATCAACTCAAAATAACTTCATACACACGTTAGATATTACTATTTGTTGCTAAATATATTTCAGACAGAAATTTTATATCATTTAACACTTTCTCCTCACCTTCAACTGACGCAGCATATGGGATCATTTGATGAAAACTATACCTACCTATTCCCTACACTGTTGAATAATAAAATATATCTCAAATAACATCTTACACATTTCGAATTTTGTTAATTGTAATACTAATGTTAATCAATGATTTATCATTCCCAGTGGCGAAATTTAGACAATGGTGTTATTCTGCCAACAAATGTTTTATTTTATGAAAAAAGAAAAAAACACAACATGAAATACATTCAAAATGTCCTAGAAAATCACTTTCAGAAAAAAAGTTTTAATCAAAATTGCAATTTACCCGGTTCGAGGTGAATTTTCAAAACACAATATGAGATCTATCTGATTCCTGATAAATGTGATAAACAAGAAAGCCAGCACAAATGCGTGACGCTATATACTACCAATCAATATGAATAGTTGTATAGCATTCAATACAGCAAGTAATGTTTAAAGCTGAGGCTATAGATATTCTAGATCCGACTACTTGTGTATCAACCAGCAAATTCCTAAGTGACTCTCTTGGCTTTAGCCACTGTTTATTATTGAAAACAAGTGCTTGAATTTCTAACTCATGCGTGGAAAAACTTCTGGTCTTCAGCAGGCTCACAGTTTTCAGAGACTACTACTCACAGTTGGAAACTGTCTCTAAGATTCGTTAGTGCTGGATCCGATGCTGGGTTGCAGTTTATTTTTCAGTAACAGCATTCTCATAGCATTTTTATTTTTAGCTTAACACATCATCGATTTTTAATAGAACTTGAACCAGACAAATAAGTCTACCAACAATGTGATGATATCTCAAACAAGATTTCTGTAAAAACGGACTGCCATGCATACACCAACTGGCGACAATACCATTATATTTAAGCACGTCTATTATCCAAGTTATTATAAAACGATCGATAAGCCAAGCAGTTAATCAGATTATCACTAAGGACAATATTGTTAAAGTCTAACAATAGCCAACATCCATGTCTACCGATTGGTCTAACGTATTCAATGCGCTGATCAATTTTTATTTTCCATGAATTAAGCTCCTGTAATGTGAGATGATAAATTCTGTGTTATCAATATGCAAACTTGGAGGATCTTGACTTCGCCGATGATATATGTCTGATTTCCCACAAACTGGAAGACATGCAAGCGAAAAGCAACAAGTTAGCAGAAGAAGCATCAAAGATACAACTTCAGGTGAACATAGAAAAAACAGAGGTGATGAAAATTCCTGGGCAAAACCACCAACAGCAACAATCAGCATAAATGGGAGAAATCTGAAAGAAACAACCTCCTTTACCCCTACCCACCTGGGAAGCATCGTTTCAACTACAGGCGGACGGACCTGACGAGGATATCAAAGGAAGAATCGGAAAAGCAAGACAAGCTTTCACTACTCTCAAATCTGTGTGGAGGTCAACAACACTCAGCATCAAAAATAAGATCCGGATTTTCAACTCCAATGTGAAGTCAGTGCTACTCCCTATACGGATCAGAGGCTTGCACTGCGCGTCATAAAGAGCATCTCAAACAAACTACAGACCTTCATTAACAGTTGTCTTCGCTCAATACTCAAGATCAGATGGCCAGAAAGGATCGGCAATAGTGATGGATCTCTGGGAGCGAACCAACCAGGAACCGATTGTGAAACAAATAGGCAGGAAGAAATGCAGATGGATTGGCCATACTCTTAGGAAACCATCAAGTGACATCACTAGACAAGCCATTGCTCGAGTGGAACCCGAAAGGGAAGCGGCGAGTTGGTCATCAATGCAAGGGTGACTTGGAGGAGGTCATGTGAAGAGGAGATGAAAGCATGTGGGCAGACATGGAGCCAGGTGAAGACTCTAGCAGAGAACAGAACGCAATGGAGACGCACGGCTGAAGCCCTATGTTCCTGTAGGAATTAAAGGATACAATAATAATAATATGCAAATTGTATCTTGCCACCTGTAAAAAAAGAACTGTGCCTGATGTCGTAAAACATCCCATTAAGCAAACTTGCAGCGTTTATGTACCTGAATGTTATCTTACACACAAATGTAGTTACTAGACAGAGATTTCAGTCAACAAGGTGAATAACCACATTACTGTTTTGGTGATAAAGTAAACTCATAGATTATTTCAAATAAACGTGAATGCTTAAATTGCCTCTTGGCTCGTTTGTAGTTGAAAGAGCTTTTAATTTATAAGACATAGTTTAATGATAACGACAACGATAAGCTAATACTGCCTTCATTACATCAAGATCTGAATCTATAAATTCACAAAGACACGTCCAGGTCGATATATTACCAAGAGAATAAGGTGAATATTTACTTTCACCAATACGCACACACGCACAAGGGGATCCATTAGACAAAATCAAACAGGGTGGAATCCAACGACCGCCACCTACTGGACACAGAATATATGACAGACATCAAAGGTATTTCTTTTAATAGTCAATATATGTATATGTATATATCACTTAAACAATGAGATTAAAGTTCAGCTTTTGAGTCTGCAATCAGTCAACCTTATCCTACACACTGGCATATAAATACTGAATCCAGTAATGCTCCAAGATGAATGCAACTTTAAATTTACTTTACTTAACAGTTTTAGTAATAGAATTTAATTTGTGAATGGTAACTAGCAGTGGAATCCAGGATGCGCATTTCGTCCTATTTGGGACTCGTCAGCTGGATGTACCTGCATTTCCCAGTGAGTGATGATGTTCCCACCGAGGCTCCAACCTATGTCAACCTGAGCCCGAGCATTTCGGTCCAATCAGTCGACGGGAAAATCTCAAATTCAATTGAAGTTTTAGTAATAATGCATCCTCATTTATATTACGCAAGAAAGTACAATGGAAAAATGAGTGTTCAAGAGAATTTGCTGACTCTGTAGTCGGTCAGATTCAACTGACGCATTATTGACTAGGAAGAAAATATTCAGTGGACAGGATAGAGAATACGAATAAGAAAAAAGTGATTTTGTTTCTCTCTCTGTCTCTCTAGACGATACTTTTGATGTTAGGAAAACACATAAGGGTTGTGTTTACAGAAAAGAGACTGTTCAGTTAGGAAATTCAACAGCCTCATATAGACTGGGGCAACAAACGTGTAAAGAACACCTCATTTCATTAGTTTTTTGTTTAAAAAAAATTACCATTCACTCAGTGCATAATAACAAGCACATGTATTGATTTTTTACTTCTAAAATAATTCCTGAAGGTAATGAATAATATTGGCGCGTGATAATCTGTTATACCCTCCCCCTTTAACTTACACTTACAACAAAACCACCAAGTAATAGGCTGGATTTAGAAACAGCTGACAGTGACAGAAAAAAGCAAACAAACTCAAAGATAAATACAGAAACATCTTACGCATGAAATAAGTAATATAGTGACACGACCAAGGATGTATGGTAAGAGCGGCGGGGTTGGGGGTGGGATAAAGCAGAGAGTATCTGGCACTAGAATTAAACAAAAAATATTATAAGCGAAGACATGAGATTTTGAAATGAGAGTAACGATAAGATTCCAGGTTAAAAGAGTACGGAAGAGGATATATCGTTGCCGGAGAAGTAAAAAGGGGGGGAGACATTGCATAACCATCTTCTTAACAGAAGAAGGAAAAACACACAGTTGAAACTATACAAAACAGAGCACTGTGGTGTATTGTAACATGTCAATTACAACGTGAAATTAAAATATAGTTACTGATATTAATTATAAGGGTCGTCACATTATGAGTAGATAAGGTATATATGCGTACACATCTAGCGTGAAATGTTTGAAAGATATCACAAATATATATATATATATATATATATATGTATATATATATATATGAAATTATGTAATATTATTATAGTCAATAAGTGAACACATTAGAAACAAAGAAACTGGTGAAAAGAAAATCAATGGAATATTGAATGCATATTAGAACAAAATCAAAATTACCAGACAAAAAATATAAGTATATTATGAAGTCAATTAGTAGATGATAAATAAGTAAATAAATGATAGAACTGTACATAGCACGCTATGGATAATAATAAAATTGTGCTTATTTGACCTTTTTCTAAAAGACAAAACGTATTCAGGAAACTGGTAAATCTTTATATTAGATGTATAGTCAGTAAAAATAAGGAACAAAAACACAAGTTATGCGTGAATTACAGAAATTAGCTTGTAGTATGAAGCTTACTTTCAACAAATCAATCATATACTCCTAGAAAAGTAATGCTAACGACTTAGTGACCATTTTACAGCATCTGATACACTGTATCACAAACGCAATGATTTCATAACAAGATCAGCAATCGGACGGAAATGCAACGTTGAACCACGTATTCGTTTCAGTCGAACACCTCGCAAATGCACACGTGGTAACTGACATACCTCCATTTCCCAATGAACTGGATCGCCACGCATAAGTCCACCATGAGTTGGCATGTCAAGAGGTGAAGACAACTGAGTGTTTGTTAATCCTTTGGAATCAGTTTCTGAAGTTGATGTTTTCAGAGCAGGTCGATCAGCTGCCCATGAGCATTGCAAAAGGAAAGGAAGATGCGGGTCGTATGAATAACGACAACCAGGAGTGACTTCAAGAGCATGTATAATGCTCTTAAGAAGTTCGTCTGCTGTTTTTGTGCTTGTGGTATACACACTCCATGGAAACCTCACCTCACGAGGTTTATTTAGAGGTCGTGTAGATGAACTGTCCGGTCGTACGTCTGTTGATTTACTGAAAGTGGAAAAAAAGGGAGTTATAAGGTTATTTGCGACCGATGCAAGCACGAATAATTTTACAGGTTAATGTTAAATCTATACCATATAATTCCTCGAATTTACAAAGATACTCAAAATTGAATTTCTCTTGAATATCCAGCACAGAGAAGAGGGACAAGAAATAACACTTATTTGGAATACAAGCTTTTTAATCAAGTACAGTCGAAGAGCAACTAAAAACGTAGGTATGATACTTCGATGCTCTATTCTAGGACTCACGAGCAAAGTCCAATCTGAATGCAGATTGACTTGTACTGTTTACACATTCAAAACAAAAATGACGTTAAATTCATTGTTTTCTGCTTTGTATGTTATAAAGAAACACAGTTCTACTTCGAAAGTATGTATATATATAGTTGAAGGAGAATATGATATTTCATTTCGCAGACTAGTCTGACTGTTGTCATAATCTTTTTAAAACTAAAGCCTGTTCCAAGAAAAAGACAATAACGCAGTCGACATAATATGTAGAGTATTAAGTGAAAAAGAGGAACTAAGGAAACTTATTATTATTTATTCTTTCACGTTCACAGTGGAACATAGGGCTTTAAGTTCCTGTAGCAGTGTTTACTTTTACAAGACGGGGTTGCTAGCCTCATGCCCAACCTTTCCTCTTTACCAGCTTTTTTATTACTGGCTCAGCGAAATAAGGGAATGCGTCGGCCGGGGATCGAACCCCAGACCATGTGCATGGTCGGCGAGAGTCCTAACCGCTGCGCTAAGGAAACTACTCCATATTTATAAAGATTCTGTACAAGCTAGAAAAAAGAACTTTTAATCGAAGCCACACTGACGCCTAGTGTTGGTCAAGAACACATTCTATCAACTCTTCACAGATATTTACCTTAATGTAATTCCATTTTTAAAAATAACTAGACAAACAGTCTACCAACGTGTACCAGGTGATTTGAATACCTACTAATTAAATCAATGGCAATCTGCCGATTCAAAGTTATTCTACATAATTTCAACAACAATTCAACCTTTCTGTCTGATTTTAGCACTGAATTTCACACTATGCACACATATGCTTAAACGTAACAGCAACAGTCACGACAACAACAACAATAACAGCAACAACAATATCGTCTCATAAATATGATTGCACTACTAAATTAATAACAAGTGAAAAAAAAGCTTTATACGTCATTTTGGTCTACTTTTGCACGCTTAAAATAAGAAATAAGAACTGAATTTCAAACTATTTGTCTGTCTATTCGGTAAGTGTGAAGTGTGCATGTACTCACAAATTCAAAGGAAAAAAAATTACTTGAATGAATTCTAACTAAGAAGAATGATTAGGATTAATACAACAACATCTAAAGTTATTTAGCAAGTGTTTTAAAGTCTGAAAAAAAAACAAAAAAAAACAACCACATTCTAAAATCATAAAAGCGCGTGAATTCTCAAGATAGAAAGATTTATATATATATATATATATATATGAGCAGAACACTTGATAAAACAAATCAAATAATCGTAGGCAAGAATTCACTACTAAGACAATCTTTGTTTCTATATATTTTTGGCAGCTGGAAAGTATCTAATGCCGAAACAAAATTGTATCACCTTATAAAACGAAAACTGACCTTAATTTAAATTTTAACATAAGGGAAACTAACTATGCCAAATAACATTCTTTGAATTAGAAATTTATATTTAGATAGTGTAACAGTTTTAATCGTCTGAAACCCTCTCCACTAATAACATCATAAACATAGACATAGTTTAAATGAAGTAAAAAACTAATTCATTTCACTAAACATAAAGTGATAAATGTTAGTAGATTTTGTGGCTATACGTAAATGTAAATGGATTTTTTAATTAACAAAGTACATACCTCTGTACAAAAAATCCACCTAATGCCTTTAAGACACCTCGACCCCATGTAGTTTGATGACTAGAATCCATACCGCTATAAAAAAGAAGAATGAACAAATTAAAACTAAGTGGTATTCAGAATACATGTGAAAATATGCATGTAGTGAAAACTAGAAACATTCACAGGATACTACTCTATTATAGATTTAGCAATTTTTCTTTCTACAGCAGGAGAAACCAAAATGATTCGCACCTAAAAAGCAGATAAATTAAACAACCGAGATTGAAATTCATCAACAAAAACGAAATAAATGCATCGTTACAAAAGCCTCAAGATAAATTACTAAAGGATTCACATTAACCGATAATGTTGAAAGCTTGCCCCAGTTAACAGCTATTCTTAATCAATAACGTTATAGGACCTACAGATAACCAACTACTACGATGGTCTTCAGGAGGGGACAGTCGCACCAATCGCGAGTCCGAATAGCTCAGTGGTAACGTCTCTGACTGCAGGTGGCACTGAGTGACGCGGGTTCAAATCTCAGAAGGGACATGAGTTCCTTCGAGGCTGCGCATATGCCTTGCTGACGAGTGCCAACTAGCACGAAACCTAGGTGTCCAAGGCTTCCTGCCGCTTGCCTCCAACTATCTAACATCAACAATTCAAAGTGCACCGTGATGGCGAGCTACCTAGAATGGTGGTCACATTGCAAACCTGACTGACAAAATTCAGTCTGCACCGAAGATAAGACTAGACACATCACACTAGTTACCAGTGTCCAATGAAAGAACAGTTATATTCATTTATGAAGAATTCTAAAAATCGCTTCGCACTGACGATATCTCGAGGGACAATGAAAACTTCTCAATTAAATCACCTGGCTCAGAGAAAACAACCACACGAAAATATCTGCCTGAGCTACAAATCTCCATCATCTCAATAACCAACATCATTCAAATATTGAGCGAAACAAAAATCGCCACAATATGCAGATAGAAAGTAATACAAGGATGATTGCTGACTGTTTTGCAGTATGTTCTTGAAGAGTAATCACAAACACGTATTCTTAAGCTTTATTGAACCTAGTAAGAGTTAAGGTATAAAATCTTCTGTTCAGGGGATAATAACGCTGAATTCAGTGATGAAATAATCACGTAGTTTTACAGAAACATGACCTTTTTCCTTATTCTGAAGACGTTCGATTATATCCTAGATTTACCGCGGAAACAGCGGTATATATTGTAACCACTCAACAACAAAAAAGTTAGGAACAGTTAGTAGATTTCAATGACTTTGAAGTCAATATGGCTGTGAGCAATCTGAATTCAGAAAGTGTTATAAGATCAGGTAGTTTCAAATGTAGTTTAGAATTATGGGGCGATGTATGATAAACACGACTGCCTCTGATCGATATGAATGACCGAATGTTACAATGCACTCTACAAAGTCCCCATACTTATGTAGTACATACGTGGCATGATGCAGATTGATAGGAAGCGACCAAAACTGAAATCAACATTTTAAGTCAGTGCCTGCAGAGTTTACGTTGTGCGCATGAAACAGCCTCATCGGACAACCTTCTTAACCTTGGACCAAGTGCCAACCAGTCAGAGCGATTTATTCTCCTCTGACCTAGCCGAACTTTAATGTGGCTAAACTGTATAAATATGATGTTTTGCTATAATAAAGACCAATTACGAAGTCTATTATCTTCGCCTGTTACGCATATACATAGTCTACCTGATGAAAATAAACCTGAGAACACCTGGTTGTGAATATAGCGTTTTGAGTCAGGTGCCAAAGAAGAGACACATTTCTCAGCACTATATGCCAGTTGTATTTCTTGACTTAAATCAGATATTTAATGCTGCCGAATGAAGGATTCTGTAAGACAATTTTATATTGTCCACAGTCTCACCACCTTATCATAGAGATCCTACAGGAAGATGTCACGTAGGATGCCTAGATTGAATAGTATCCATCAAGGATGTCCACCATCATCATCATCTATAGCAAATAATTTGTGGATGTTTCAATGTACTCAATTTTCTTCCTCCAAAGAAGTTACTTAGTTGATTTAGAGCAAATATACAACACAGTCTCATTAGACAAAGGTGCTGCTCAACACTGAGTAAAAACCTAGGATGTACTTTTCATGTTCTTGACTTTGACGATTACTGATGATTTTTATTTCACTTTATTACCTTTTACATGGTGTGCGTACGTAAGACGTAGTAACTTCAACTATTACGCAGTAACACAAGGTTCAACTTTCATAGAATCCTATTTGTAAATTTAGTGTACAGGATTCAAAAGTAAACTGTACATAAGCAAAAGAAGAATGATGCAATTAAGGCTGATAATGATGTCAACATTGGTGATGAAACGACCACGATAAAATCATGGACACATACAATACTACCAAATTGTTCCCGAACAACACTTACTAACTCATGGTGTGAATAATAATTTCATGAAATCCAAAAATTATGTTTAGAAAAAGTCACTCCAGTTAGAAAATCACTGACAACCGACTGAAAAAATGAAGTACAGCAATATGAGAAATACAATAACTATCCAACACTTACTAGTTTATAGATGAACGAGGATCGGAAGGTGTTTTAGTGGCTGAATGTGTAGATTGCAAACGTAAAGCTTCTTGACGCAGAGCAACTGCTTCTGTACCCTGAACTGTATGTGATACTTTCATTTGTGGAGTAAGGGATGGAGCGTTTACGGTTTTAGTTGCATCATCTGACCACGTAACATTAACTGTTTGATCTGTCTGATCTATGGTGGTGAGACTGCGACTAAGTTCAGATTTTTCATTTCGAAGACTTGATTGTTCCGACTGCATATGTTCTTTATATTGTTCTGATATATCCTGACTAAGACGCCCATCATTTTGCACCTTTCGTTTTAATTCTGATGGAGTTTGTTGGGGAGAGCGAGGGTTGAGAGATGAAGCATCAACTGACTTCCAGACACCTTGAACAAGTGTAGCAGCTGTTTCTCGAAGCTCACATTCACCATAAGAATCAGATGAAGTACTACTTGAACTCGCGGGACCCATTCCGTTGGTGTCCGTTGTACCCCGCTTGTGAGTAGCCGCATGCACAGAACGATGAGAGGTATCTGAGATGGGCTTTTCAGCTTCTGAAGTTATTCTGTTTGCTTTTGGTGGAAATGAAGCCTTATGACTTCCAGATGATATACTGGAAGTAATAGATGAGGGATGAGCGCGAGGACTAGACGAATCTGGCTTCAAAGAATCTTGAGAATCGCGTGGAGCTATATGTCGAGGTGTAGCTGAGTGATTTGCCGGACTACCATCTGTGTTGTCAAGAGGACCTGAAGGGGGATGATGCTGATTAGCTGGCAGACGCTTGTGTAAATGTTGCTGTTGAGGCGTACCAAAACCATGCTTTTTGACAGCACCGATAGGGACAGGTGCTGCAGTGATGACACCTCTGAAAAGCCAAAAACGGACAATATTTTGTTTTATTCTTAAAGACAACTAATCAGGGGAATAGGAAAAAATGTACAACATCAGTGGCACTGGCGACGTGATTAATCTAGGCGGACTGATTGTTAAACGCATTTAACTGAATTGGTGAAGGTAGACTGTATATGATACCGCTAGATTGATGTACAAAGTAAGGATACACAAAACAATACTCAATTATTTCATCATCTTACTTTACACGACTTCTTAAAGTGGAAAAATTTCAGGATGTAGAAGTAATCTTACAAGTAATCATGAAATATTGGGAATCAATCCGGGACACTTTGGGTTAGAAAATATAAACACCTCTTATATTGAGCTTTTTGTATGAGAGTGCTTCTGTGGTGTGAGCTGTCTGCTAGTCAAATTGGTAGACAGTAATTTAGGTCAATGTTTATGTCCCAAATATTGGTCATGTGAAAGCAAGAACAAAGACTGACTCAACAACCAATCACATCAGACTTTGCGTAGGCGGATACAATTAGCAGATAGATGATCTGACCTTCAAGAAACAGCCACAAAAAGATGAAAGATTAACTTTCAGTGAGAAACAACCAATCAGAAGACTGTGTTTGTCTGCTAACAATAATCTATAATAATGTACATGAAAATCTATAAATATGTGTTGATTTCCTCAATAAACGATCTGTTGCCTAGCCCCTGTCTTCTGTTGTTACACTACAACACAGTGGTTTTTCATGTGATTCTGAAACTGAAAAACGACGCCACCTCTTGTTGTATCTATCAATCCAGCTGCTCCTGTGTAACCAGCTATACTGGCCGTTGCTCTAGGGACTTAACCTTTCGTGCTAGGGACCACCTACTAGAGTTGCTAAATAAAGGTGTGGTGAAAACCATCGACAGTTCCATATTAAATCACTTCGTCCAAATAGGTCCCAAAGCTAGCACTGAAGTCTTTTTTCTATCATCTACGGAATACACTGCCTAAGGTCTCCGAATATCATATACTCCAAAACAGCTAAAGTAATTGCAATTCACTTAGAACAACCAGAGCTATGCACGCAGAAGAAACAGGTTCAGCCATTACTGCTACTCTGGTTTGCTGTGGAACCTATAACTTCATAAATTTTGTATTACTTCCCTTAATTTATCTGATACTGAGTTTAGTGTTATATTTGTGCATATTATGACTCAAAGGTGCTTTTGAACTATAATCTATTGATATTATTGATTTAATGTTATTTAAAACACTAATATTGTTGATAACAATTCTTTAATTATTATGGACATACAACTATGGGACCTGATGAAGGAGTTATGGAAGAGAATATTTTTCCTTCACTAATCAGTTTCTTAAAATTTCTAATGGGTATCTTTAATCACTTTATTTAGTTTTTAATTTTGTATGATATGATGAAATGTCATAAAAGTATGTTAGCTAACAGAAGTACTTTTCACTGGATTCACAACTTCCAAACAATATTTCTCAATTTACAGAAAGGCAGTAGTTACAACTCTCTGCAACCGAACTCAAACAAACAATCACTTTTTCAAAGCCAAACAATACATGGGATAACATTAGAATAATTTTGACCTGTTAATCTAGTATAGGGTTGTTTTCCATGCTGAACAACATATAACAGTATCGTTGACACTGTAGTTAAAAAACGCCTCCTATTGGTTGTATCTGCATTACACAATGTTTTATTGAAGTGAATCATATTGAATATTTAGTCACATGAAGGGGTAATGAATAATGCGCTCACTTTAAAAATTACATACAAGCGATATACACGAGTTTAGTGATAGAACAGTCCAGTTCAGTCCTTTTGTATAATGAGTTGTTCTAATAATCGTCTAGTACAACAGGTTCCACGAGTCTCAAAGTTTAAGTCATTCACGTTATTACGGATTCAATATTGATTTTTTCAGAAATGAAGGATAACGTGAAACTTGATTTGTTTATTGTGATACTCTTAAAAAATCATCCAATGTATTAAAATTTAACGAACTCAGAGAAA
Organism: Trichobilharzia szidati; assembly: GCA_944472155.2. Taxonomy (NCBI): domain Eukaryota; kingdom Metazoa; phylum Platyhelminthes; class Trematoda; order Strigeidida; family Schistosomatidae; genus Trichobilharzia; species Trichobilharzia szidati. Next base: position 128,483,897 of record OX235271.1, read on the forward strand.
AGACAGGGATTAAACTCTCTGGAGGTCTTTATTTTACTTTTTGGTGGTTTCAGAGAAACTATTATTCCTAGACCAACGAAACTAAGAAACGTTTTATACAACTACTCAATAACTTTGTGAATTATAAAGAATCATACAATGTAGGTAATTACACGAAGTGAAAATACCGAATGTTTTACATTCACATTAAATTTATGTTGCATAAAAGAAACGTACCTCCCACCAGCAGCAGTTTTCGGTGTAGACTTATTATGACGTGCTGAAAGTGAAAAAGAAACTTTCTACAATAAATATTGAAGGTTGAAATATGGTAGGGAAAAGGGAATAACATGAACTTTTATGAAGATGAAATATTACTTGTAGTACCTGTGAATGCTAAGATTACTAATATAAATACGTGTCATATTCAGGGTACAGTTCCTGTCTTACACCCCCACTCAAAAAAAAATTGATACAACTGAAATAAAATAAGAATTACGAGAGTCAGTTGTCAAGCTCTAAATGAGGAATCATGAACCTTCGACATTCGTAGTTGCCTCATATCAGTACATGATAATCTGCCTCATAATACATACGCATGGAAATTTAGCAACATATATACATAAAGCTATAATTGGATGTAATAGAGAAATTGCAGCTTTCTTATCCCATGGATTTTCTCGTAAAAAGAGAATACATTTAAACGTCGTTCTTCCTAAGTCACCATCAACTGTCTTCCTCATTATAAGACAACATTAATTATATATCACTCTCTAACTGTAAACTTACAATACCTTCCTCTTGAAGATTCTAATTTATGCAATATTATCACTGAGCACTGGGAATGGTGCCCCAGATAATACTTCTGAGAACTGAATATCTATTAACCCAAAAAACTGTTATACTGTAACACGAATAGATGCTATTATGTGTCCGCTAAACATTTAGGCTTTAATTCTGCTATTCAACTAACGCTATGGTGATGCGGCAAACTATGACTTGAAGATGTAGACAACATTAGATTCTACGATATAAAACACACTGGAAAACTGCATAATGCTTGGTAGAACGCTTGGCCCTTCTGAACAAGTGATACTTTAGGACTGAGACGGACCGTGAAAATCTCCGTTATTTTTGTGTACTGTCTGCATACCCTATAACTGCGGCTAGAAAGCCACAAAGAATGTATGCTAGTGGAAGTTATCTGGTAAAATATGACAGTAGACCATTAAGGCGCAACTTAATGATATTATTCATAAAATGTAAAGGAAATGAGTCGGTTATGATCTAAGACAAAAGAAATTGATGACTGGTGACTTTACCTGAAGTCTGTTGTGAAATTCAAATGTGAACATAAAGTTAAAGGTAGGAGAAAAGTGGACAAAATGAGAAATAACATAATCAGACAAAGGGTACTGTAAGAGAAAAGACCAAGAGGGGACAAATAGAAAACAAGATATTATAATCAATATGGAGTGAGTATTAATGTATTGTAACACTGTCGAACTTTAATGAGTAGTTACGTGTTTCACTTACGTCATAAGTGACGAAATTTAGAGCAATCTATCCGTATCTGTGTTGCGATCCCCCTCACTACAAATCGACTGTGGTAAATGGGAATTTCCAGGTGAGTGAAATGATCGGTGACCACGATCAATTCACTCCTTATTTTCAGGTAGATAGACCAGTCACTAACTGACAACTTCAATTTCGAAGACGTCATCTGTAGTCGCAGTAGAGTAGACATCATTTTCATTTAGATTGCAACATCATAAACCTTCATGTTACTTCCTTTGTTTCACAAATTTTAGTGACTTGCCATAGTACTGTTCTTGTTTCCGTTTTCCCCATTGATGTACTGATGTGGAGTATAGAAGCTTGAAGTCTAAGGCATTATTTCCATATCCTGTGTTAGGTCTGCTGGATCTTTCTTGATTGGCATAGACTAAAATTTCCTACTGTGAAGTAATTACACTAATTTTCAAGTGTTGGTATGCAGGCATTCGACGTCAGTTTGTGGTCTATAAGTTGGAATTAGTTACCACAAATCAATTAATGATCAGATCATTTCTATCTAGCTTATAAACCATTTATCCATAACTTTAACACAAACTGGAAAACAGCAGAAAAATACCTGTAATGGACTGAGCATTAGCACGAGTAATACTGTCTTCATTACTCGTAGATGCGGCTCCACCTCCAGCAATAGTTCGACCCATTTGCATGAATGCCCTTCTTAGGGCTACTGGTAAAGTGGATGTCAATGAATGATGCTCTCGATTTCCAGAATCAGCGGTAGAAGCATTTTTCTGGTTTCCAGGTGTTTGGTTTGACTCTGATGTTAAACTACCACGCTGATATTGAGAGGTATGTTCATTCGTTTTGACACTTGGCGCTACTGTGAAACGTCCGATCGCAGTGGATTTAGTGGAAGAAGTTGATTCTGTGTTACTTGCGGGTTGATCGTGAACACTTCTACTCTGTCGATCATTAGTATATAATGCATTAGATAATACTGCAGTGTTAGGTAGTGCAGCTGATGCAGGATCTACTTCTTTGCAAAGCCTATCAAAAATTAATATGACATCGGTCAGAAATAGGGGGATGCAGATGTGACGCCGCAGACTTACTAAAAACTAAAATTTAATATTACCACAAATACAATTAGCAGAATCATTAGATGTCCACCGGCGAACTTAACGAAACAAACAACTAAGCAGAATGATGGAATAAGGAAAATCTAATAGGATTTTACGCAAACAAAGGAACTAACCGACTAGTCTAGTGCAGTATGCTACCGAAGTGAATTAAAACCAAGTATACAACATCCACATAATTATGCATACCGACCTTTTTAAGGAGTCAAATAAGTTTAGATTCTGACACAGTCGAATCAATGTCGAATCTCTCATAGAAGTTCATTTAGTCCAAGTTATCACACTTAAAAACAGCACATGCAGGAAAAGAACAAGAGAACATATACAGAAAGACAAAACACTGAACAAAAATGTGAAAGAAGGAAATAATGCAGCAAAAACTGATGAAACTTCAGGACTACGACTGCATGCTTGTACCATGGTGAATGATTTCTGGGTTAAGTCACCAAAAATCGCCAACCATCATTTCTTATCGGCCTGGGTATCCCAGACAGGCGACCACACCTTTCTACATGGTTCAGAACGAAATTCAGTGACCGTGTGAACTCTGCCTTCTGCATAGTCCAAAGCAAACATCTATTTTTTCTATGGCGTTTTCTGAAATAATGAGATTAGGTAGTTACTTCTTGTGGCACATAGAAAGCGGAGTTTAATGAGAACATTGACGCCGGTGAGCATTGATCAACTGTTTTCGACACCCTCTTAACAACCAGAAGTCACATCCTTCGATCGACAGAGTAGAATTTCGTCTTCATATAAAAAATATTACAAGTATTAGGCGCCAGTGGATATGTTTATGCTGAAAAATCTGCCAAAAGGTAAGCTGTGATTGATAGATCTCATGCATACTTTGAATCTACTTGGTTGTCTTAGGCTTGTGGCTTCTTCCACTAGGCCTTTGAATGTTTATAGACCCCACCATTTTGGCAAAATACTTATTTTTGTGGATATTCTCCAACTAGAAATCTGAAAGTTGAGGTTTGAACCCTAAAATTTTAACCGCAACTCCAAAGTGTTAATGAAAATTATGACAAAGGCAACTGGTCCACTCATTGCCCATTTTTGAATCATCACTCTTATTAGGCTTCCTATACAGGTACACAGTTTACTGCACGACAATATTCACACAAATGCATACAAAAAAAGCATGACCTAACATAATATTGTTTTAAACTTTGGCACTTCATTATTGCAGATACATAGACATTGGAGATCGACAAAGGTAATGATTTGATGAACTGTGAACAGCAGGCATCACAAGATTCATGGCACTGCATTCCACTGACCCTTGATGAGTGTGAAAAAACTGGTAGTTATTGCTACAGCAGTGACGGTCACAATAACCAGATGTTAGGACGCAGCTCTGAAACATTCACGTAGAATTTTATTCTATTAGATAAGTTTTATATTTTGAATTAGTCAAATAAAACAGGCATACTGAATTCCCAACTACTCAAAAATAGCGATCAGTTTTCTGAAATAATAATTTTGCAGATCAAATAACTTATAAAGGGTGGGTAAGACAAATACCAAGTACTTTAGCTCTCTAAAGCATTACTGTGTTAAACAATCTGCGAATAATTTGATAAGTGACGGCTAGCTGTGAAGTCCAAAACAAGGTTTTCATTCCATGTGCGACTCGTCAGATGGATAGATCTGAATTTGAATAGGTGATGTCTCCATCGAAACCCGTGGACTCAGTACACTATTAAACAGCAGTATGATATATGAAACTATGGGGCGTTTTTGAATTTACTGTAAATTTGTCAAACTTATAGGCAAGCTAACAGGTATTGTCTATACCAGTACGTTGAGGTGGCATGAGAAATTAATTGTGATTTTCCAACAGCCTATTAATATCCCGACAATAGATATGGAGTTTAGCATAAGACTATTGCATCTGTAGTTTGAGGGAGATAATAATGCATCTGAAAATAAGTACATAGCTTATAACGTTAGTATCACACACTACGACCACCAGGAAGAAGAATACATTTCTACACCCACATCGCTGAAAAATGTTTCGATTTCTCTCATTTGTAACATGTGCTGATACCGTTACTAGTACAGGAGACAAAACAGTGAACCATAACATGCCACTCGATAACTCCAAAGTAAACAGAAATAAATAGCATAGAAACAAGTAAACATTAAACAAATAACCTATGGTTAATTATGTACTTATACAGTTGCAACAGTATTATACTATAGCATGACTATTTATGTTCACTGTATTGCTCTAGTACATCAATTTTTCACATAATGAGATTAATTTAGTAAGCAACAATAAGAAATTTTTTGAAAATCCATAAATGAATTTCTTGGTACTTACTCGACAAACTGAGATGGAGTTTCAGGAAGTAAATGATAAGTTGCATACACATGATCAAACTCAGGGTTAACAACTGATGACTCTAAATCTTTTCTTGTAAAACCCATTTCCTCCATGGCTTTTACCCGACTATCATCCAGTTGAGATTTCGGTGGTTCTTTGTACGGGCGAAGATGATCACCTGGAGCATAACCCATATTGACCCATTTATCCTGCATTAAAGACTTGAAGAGAATATAAAAGACAACAGTCAATATTACGTTTACTTTCCCTTAAAACTATGTATTTAAATGGTTACCATGAATGAAGGAAACTCTTCTGTAATTTGTAATATAAGGTGAAAAACTCACTGCTAACTGTTGAAAACACACCTTTATTTTAAGTTTGTGAAAAGGTCAACATAACATAATAAGTGAATTCAACTTCACACTCTTAGACAGTCAGACAAACAAAAAGAGTATGTTACGCTATATGAGGGTGTATGAATACGCGTACCCAAACACCAAAACAGACAATTATACAGGAACAATAAGAAAGCTGTGTTCGGCAAGGAGTAGATAATACAGAGTAAATACACTTACATGACTATGATCAACTTCGAAATATTATAACTACTGAGCGAAGATCAATGACTCAAACCAAAACACCAATGGACAATAGTAGTGTATGTGACATTACAATGAATATATACAAACTTAAAACAGACTATAAAGGCGAACCTTTGACAACTCTGACTACTAGAGATTTTGTATAAGATACAATTGCCTTTTTAGATAAAATATTCTGCTGTGCGGAAAACATGCTCAACAATCAGAGGTACACACACCTATTATAATGACGTGAAATGCATTCATTCCGAGTATATGATGCTTGCTAAGAGGAAAATAATACTAAATATAACTTTCTAATTTCAAAATCACATTAATGCTTATATTCTGTTAACAGACAGAAGATCAGTAGTTCAGCGAAGTCTCTTTTCGGCGAATTCATTTTCATAGCTGTACAATCGCATACATATATGGTTGTTTTGTATGCGTGTGTACATCAAATTTGCCAAACGAAAATACAATTAGTAAGTTCAGATGAATTGAATGTTGAGATAAGAGGGTAGTAACAAGTGATCAGTTATCACAAAGGATTGTTAAGGAAGAGTCACGTAATAACATGAATACTTTGATGAAAGAGTTATGCTCAAGATGTACATGGAAACAAGATAACATACCGAATTACGCAAGAGTTTTAAGTAGTTAGAAAAATAAGCATACAAGCAAAAGTTAATTCAAACCAACAGAGTTGTTACCATGATAGTAGAAGTGGTTGAATAATTCTCGTTTGTATGCATAGTTCTGGTTCTTCTAACTGAATGGCTAGGGCTTCTGTAATGCAAAGAAGACGGAAACGTATTGTTTTTGGCAGGTTGTTCTTCACTTTGTAGATTACTTTGAAGGAGGCGTTTGTTGAGATGGAATGACCAGTGATGACGAGATTTTCGATTATTGCACTCCTTATACGGCCACTACTTCCTTTCTGCAGCCACGCTGAATAGTGTTCTTTGATAGGATGCGTGTCGAACGACCGATGTACCTGACTCCACAGCAACAAGTGACCTGACATGTACACAGAAGTGGTCAGGTCCGGGATCTTGTCCTTTGGGCTTCTGCAAATCAGAGGGCGACAAGAGAACACTACTCTCAGTGTTGCCACAAAGAAAGTTCTTCTTAAAGAAGTGGAAATTCTCCTCCTAAGGACATCACTGAGTAGGTCACCTTTGAAGTTGAGGTTCATATAAAGTATCTTTTTGGTATGGATTTTCTGTTTGATGTTTTTGTCTATGAACCTTGGTGGATAACCGTTTTATATGAAGATTTCTTTCAGGAAGTGTAGTTCTTCTTCCAGGGTATCAGAGCTGCAGATCCGTCGGACGCGAGTAGCAAAAAATTGGTACCCAGCTGTAGAAGCTTGTCAGTTGGCCATTCTATGAGGGTTTCCTATGGATGGACCTTCTTAAAGTTCCGTCAGCTCTCCTTGTAAGTTCAACATCAAGAAAAGGAATTTTAGATTCGTTTACAAATTTCAACAGTGAACTTTGTAGCTGAATGGCATTTGTTAAATATTTGTAGTAACTGATTAAGATCGTGACCATTATCACAAGTGTTGTTCGCATATCTAGCATACAATTGGAAATTATCAATAGTTGATGTGAGTGGGCCGTTCTTGAGGTTTGGTATGAAGCAGTCTGCTAGCATTGGACCCAGTGGAGATCCCATTTCAATCCCATCTAGTTGTCTGTAAATAACATCATTGAATGTGAGTTGTACATCTTTTAAACAAGTCGTCGGTAGTCCGATGTTCAGCTGGTTTTTGTCTATATATTGACAAATGTGACAGACAGTTTCTGTGAGTGGAACGTTGGTAAACAGTGACTCAATGTCAAGAGAGAGCATATTTTTGTCTGTTGCATTGATATATGGTATACAGTTGACGAAGTGAAAGGTGTCACGAAGCGAATAGTGGCACATCTGTTTTCGTACAGGTTCTAAAATGTCAGCTAACCATTTCGCTATTGAGCGGTCCAGGGAACCTAACATGTTGTGATAAACACCGCTTGCAATGTTTTATTTTCCCGGAAGTTATCAAGCACTCAATAATGAGATTATATGATTTTAATTTAAACAATAAACACTGTGAATTTCAAACTATAGCTCACTTAATATAATCTCGGAGGTTTTGTGTTATCATTAGGCCTTACATAATGATTATGACTATAGTGTTGGTATGATTACCCACAATTATACACTTATTCATGACACGAAAGCATATCTTTTTGATTGAAATTCAAAATTATTTACTTTTTTAAAGTGTAAAATACTTGAACACAGTGTCCACTGATATAATGTCAGACATCATAAAGATGAATGTATAACTATCTACGTGCTACAGCAATTTTACTACATTAGAATCCAAGATTACTTGGGTGTACGTTTAGAAACATAATAATGCAGTGACTAAGATTGTTAAACGCAGTTTTAATTTGTTGTGGAAAAAGAATTCCAGTCAAAATTTTCACTTCCTTCACGTACAAGAAAGAAAAGACCGCACTTGTTCATAACAACATACAACACACTACCTTTAAAAGACATGGCTGAAGAGTGATCTTTGTATATACGATTATACAAACTCAACACACAACAATCTATAGAATGAAGACGAAATATTGAACAATTTAGCAATATAAATCCTTAATTCTACATTTTCATCTGAAGAATTCCGTGAATATTTCTTTACTTACAACTAAATAATAACGAAGCATATTTTAGTTGAGACTGATTAGAAGGGAATAAGTGTAAGTTCGACCCCGTAATGTAAACATTTTCAGATAAGAATCATTTCTTAATGTCATTGACCCACCTATTACACAAATTCAAATGCGGGTACTGTCTGACTGACTACCAGATGAGCATAACAATTTGCATAGAAGTGTATCAATTTTACACTATCACACGTTAAACAACAAGGGAATAATGAAACGAAGACTGATGAAACTTTCCAGAACTTCAAACACGATTAAGACTGCATACCTGCACCATGACGAGTGATTTCTAGTTAAGTCATCAAAAATCACTGACCATCATTTCTTGGGTATCCCAGACAGTCAACCACACTTTATCACAGGGTTTAGAACAATAACCGGTAACTTCACTAATGGTTTGTAGCCGTTTCATATTTATTTTCGGTCGTTGGGTTGTATAAGGTGAGCCACTGAGTAGTACATGCGTCAGGATATTCCACTGGAGCCTATGATGAGACAATTGGTAAATGCACTAGTGCATATCCATAGAGATAAACTAGGATAAATATTGATATATAAAAGTAAAAAATGAGTCAGGAGAAATAATTCTCAAAAAAACACATACTTTTAGAGACGACCGGTCTTTTGGATCTAGAACTAGCATTTTCCTTAAAAGGGCATCACATTCTGGCGAAACAGAACCTCTAGGTATAGTATAGTGCAGCCCCAAAATTTTGCTTCGAAGTTCACGAAGATCACGTGCATCGAATGGCAGATGACCCAGCACTAAGGTAAACAAAATAACACCGAGTGACCAAATGTCCACACCAGGTCCATAATATGGAATGCCCTTGAAAAGTAACAAGAATGCACCAAAATGGATTAGACTCATTAATAAAAATTCCATTAAATTACGACTATATGATTTATTCAAGTGAAATACTTATGCAAACATAAATTAAATTTATAGATCTAAAGGAATTTGAAAGTCTCTTAATTAAGCAAACATCCAACATAAGTAACATTCAATTTGACGATTGCCTGGCTTAACGTCATCAAAAGCCCATAAATGATACCAACAGCTGTTGCTTCTACTCTATAAACATACCAACGCGAAATTTAGCACGAAAATGCAGCACTCCACACAGCACACAAACAAGGAGAAAAAATCCAAAGGAACTATAATGAACGCAGAGGTGTAGCAGACAGTAAAATTACGTGGAATAGTGAGAATTTAATGGGTTTAAGAAATTGTAAAGAATGAATACATCTGCACCATTGAGAACGATTTCGAGCCAGGTCAACATCAGTCTTTAGCTATTAGTTCTAAGTATTCCGATGAACCCAACCAAGCACTCTACACCTTTCTACATGGCTTAAACCAGCTGTCAAAAACTTTACAGACAGATGCCATGTTTTGATTTGACCACCCATAACTCTTTTCCAAATCGTGTAAATAAGCTAACATCACTCGATGAGGAAGGAGATGCCTTAGCACGCATAACATTTCCTAGCCACCTTAATTGAAGCAGCATCACAACCTCACCAACTGACTTGTTCTTGTTACATAACACTACATATAATCTCAATATTGCTAACCATATTATACCACTTAACAAGGGAGACAGAACGCAGACACATATGGTCAAAGACAACTTGCCTCTGCTTATCCTCTTTCAGCGACCACGTTTCAGCCATAAGGAAGGACGGAGCAAACTTATGCACAGTACATACAACCTTTGATCGATGGCGGAATATCTCAGCTACGTCATGTATGACACACCTTCGTAAATGGCAGACAAGCCGTTTGTATTCATACTGAGATTCCGTCAGCAATGTGTCCATCAGGGCTAATGAGACTTCTGAAATGGGTGAACTGATTGACACTCAATCACTTCACTTCCCATCTTTAAACTAGGGGCCGGTGTGGACCAGTCCTGTAGCATTTTATATTTGATGGGAGTGAACAGAGTGCTAAACTAAACCAAAACTTTCCCTATGATTTTCTTTACTGGGAGGGAGTAATTATTAAGTATTAACGCCCTTTTAATATTCTTGAATTCTTCAATATATTGTTTTCGGGTCAATAGTTAAAATCCTAGCTCGTTTGTTAATCATTTTTACTACGACTGCCTTAACAGATACGGAATGAGAAAAAAAAGCCTGGATACATATGCCATAGTGCTTATCTTCGATAAACACTTATGTGACTTTTAATATGATTATCAGCAATAAATTGTGTTCGAAAAGTTAACCAGTAAACAACACTGTTACTATATGCTTTTGCTAAACAAACGAAATAGCATGAAATTACACGTTATAATAGGGCCAATTTTTACTTGCATATCACTGGTAGCGACATTCAATGCAGTATAGAAAGTGAATAACGATGTACTGTGCTTTGTAGGTCAAAAATGCTGAATTTACATCCAATAAAAATCAAACTAGATTGAAAAGATAAAGCAGGTTTCAGTTGATTAATCTGATAATTTATGAACCGCAACATTTGAGTATTAGCTGTTCTTGAGTGAATGAGCAGCATGACACCATTGCTTGTTTAATGGTGCATGGGGAGACTAGCAAACAATCTAAAATTATCGCTTGACATTTCAGATTGCAAAGCACAACAACCTTCATACAGGTAATAAAAAGTCAGAATTTAAAATAAAATCGCAAACTGTCGTTAAACTCTAGAAAACAGAAGAAACGATAAGATAAATCGAGACACATTCTGAGAACAACAAATAGTATGAATGAATTTGCAATTTGTTCTGGGTAACGTCACTCAGTCTCCAGCTAGGTGCTTCAGTTATTATGTAAACCCAAGTTAGGTGATGTGCACATTCCTACACAGCTCAGACAGAAAGTGGTTCCATGTGAATTGGAACCGTTCCTTAGTTTAACCCCCCCTTGGCTTTCATAAAAGTTCATCTTTAGCTGACAATAGGGAGCGGTAAGGCGTAATACATCCAGGGCGTTTGGGTGAGCCTTTGAGTGACTGATAATATTTATCCTCTAACGGTAAAAATACACACCTTTACAAAGGTGACACTGCCAAATCAGTCATAAAATATTGGTTCAAATACTTGTAAGCACCTTGTGAGATTTATTTTCGTCCCCCATAAAAGATAGTGTCATCTTTGGAAATATGAGAGCACTTTTGCAAAGTATGCCTATAACACTTTCACCAACAAATGTACGTTAAACATAGGTCTTCACAAGTCACAGTTGCAGCTGCTGCTATCTTCATACTTATTGCGTCTGAAAACATGGCCTCAGTGTTACACTCACATATCAGGCGTAGGATCGGTAAGAATACTTGAACATAGAAGATGAAAGTCTATCGAATCGCTTGAGAGTAAAAGATAGATGTTGAGTAATATCACTACTACAATCCTTCAAATGCTCACTTTTGATATCTAGTGAAGTGGTGTTCAGAATACGCACTAGCCTGAAGACTAGTAATCCTAAGCTATTACTCTGTCCGGTATTTTTTTAAATAAATTATTTAGGATGGTAATTACCATAACGGACTCGGAGTAGGTTAGGAAGGATTGGTCACATTCCAAGGATGGAAACTATCAACGAGTGCTCTAATGACATCTTCTGGGATTGGTTTGCATAGCCATTAAGGTGGGGGAAGAAACTATAGAGGATAAATAAGTCACTTTGGAAGAACAAGGTGAATCCGAACAAATTTACTAGAGAAAGAGATAGTGTAGAGATAATAAATTGCTTGTTCATATGTATTCATTATTGTCAGTAGGGTATTTGATAAGATGTTTCAATAAGACTTAATGAAGAAACTTGTAGACACCAAAACATTGTGATACAACTGCACACAAGGCACGGAGAATTTCTTAGTCAATTAACAAGGATTCAAAGCGATTTGGTGAAGAGATGTTTAATGATATATCCAAGGTAAGTGAGACCACCTCAAATAATGCAGAAAAGTAGTCAATCTTTTTTTACAGAAAAAACAAACATTCTGAGACGTATACAATGACTATGTTGAATGTACTTTGCATCGCCACTATGGCAAGGCAGTTTAAAGCTTTACCCTTAATGCGAGAAGGGATCCAGGCTTACTTAAGTGAGTAGCATCCAAAATAATGATTCTCATGTATCCCACTAACTCGTTTTAGAACTCTGAGGTTATCATAAAAAGGTTCAAAAGCCTTAGTTGAATAAACCACGGTGGAAACCAAGAATCTCTTCCCATAACGCTCAATGACTGAAACCTATTACAAGAAATTGGGACTCCACAACGTTAGTTTTAACATATGGTAATTCGCCTATTATTATAATAAGTGAGAACTACCACGCACGACACAAAACCAAAATAAAACAAACATAAGATGGTCAATTTTCACACCGATAATAAGAGTTTGTTATTCGATGAAAACTATCATACGGAAAATCTCACATGACAATGTAAAATACTGATAAAACTAACCAGAAACAATTCTGGGGCGGCATACGGTGGACTACCACAAAACGTTGTTAACCTCTGATCATATTCAAATGTGTTTGCCAGACCGAAGTCAGCAACTTTCACATTTAAGTTCTGATCCAATAGAATGTTCTCAGCCTTTAGGTCCCGATGAACAATTCGTTTGGCATGACAATACTGCATCGCCGATAATAACTGGCGGAATTTTATTCGCGCCTCCTTTTCGCGCATTTTTCCATTTGCAACCAAATAATCAAATATTTCACCTAGAAAACATTATACGAGGTTCATACGATTACCTCCACTTGCATACTCCATAACAAGGCACAGTACATCTTCGTTTTCAATTATTTCAAGAAGTTTCACTGAAAAAATCTCAGAAGAAATGAGGGCTTACCTATGTTTGGATGGTTTGTGACCTTCATAATAGTGATCTCACGCTTGAGCTGAACACATGGAATGCATGGAAAAACAACTGACTTACACGTTTCAGGAGAGTATTATCCATGACAGTCTTGTTGATTATTTTTATGGCAACTTCAACTCCAGTGGCCATATGAATGGCAAGTTTCACTTTTGCAAAATTCCCCTTCCCTATAGTACGTAAGAGGCGATACTTTCCAACGTTGTTATTCACCACAGGAGGGGCTACAACGGGATCAGAAGTCACAGTTTCAGGAGTCTTTGAGATCGTTCCAGGCTCCGCATCATGATTAACTGGCTCAGCAACTGGGACGACATCAGGTGTTGATGCGGGTACTTCAAAGCTTTGTTTTTCTGTGACTTCCTCAACATTAACAAGTGTCGAAGCGATATCAAACACTTCAGGTGCACAGGTGGCCATACTACTGGCATCAACCTCCATTTAGAGTAAAGCTTGATAAACTAAATCACTAAATTTACCAACTATAGACAACATAAACCTTTACTCACTGGTAAATATTAAGTCCAGAACAACAGTCGACCGTTTGTCTAGCCCGCCATTATAGGACGCCCTTCCCGCTTACTGCCCTAACTCCACCATCATCAGACCAAACAATGTGAAGTGATGCATAAGGACTTTTGGGTGAAACATGTAAGAACTTCAGCCTAAACAGTAGATTTAGACCAAAACTGATTGGAATTGTTAGTGGCTAATGAAAACATGGTACTTGAAGGACAACTAATCATCACATTAGATGGATTTAGTGTTCAGTTCTCTGTACTGACACAATTTGGGTACGCTTCGCGATAAGGAGTGAATATAGACCATACTGGTAATGAAATACATATACCCATCTGAATTTTCGTCACTCCGTCACTATTTAATTTATTTTAGATTACAGATTTTCATAGGTATTAAACCACAAGTTTATTTTAATGCTTTCGATTTTGTGTCGTGAAGGTCCACTTTCGTTGAAATGGTGTACTCCGGTAGAGAGTTTCACGATTCTGCCATACCATTTGAACTTTGAGATGATATCCTCAAAAGCGGTCGGTTGCACAGAGAAGAAATGATCGAGAAAAAATAGCACTCAAATCATTACGTAAAATAAAGGGTGCTAGTATGTGATAAATACTCAATGGAAATAAGTGTACCCAATCTAAACTCTTCTTAAACGAGTGATCTTAGAATCTTTCGCGTGTTTGAGTTCCCATTACTTTAACTGTTTTGTATTTGAAGCATAAACTAGCTCCCAGGACCCCGTATACCAAATTATTGCCGGTGAAAGTAGTAGATAACATGCGAAATATATCAGCGCCGAACATCACAAAGGACTTGTTGGAGCCCATAGTAATGTGAAGTCCTCGGCTTCATAGTTTTCTACTGTCTTTATATAAAGGTTCGCAACCACTCTTGAAAAATTATGCTTAATTGGCGTTGGCACATGATGTCTTCACTACGCATTTAATCTGAATAGCTATTTTAAAAGCACTTTACCTATAAGTGTTCCGAATGGTGGTCCTGCACTTTTTTTAATTGCCTGTATGGAAGGCACTTAAATATTTATTGGCAAAACGTCTGTTGATTGTCTTTTTTTAACATCCCAATGTCAAATTTCACACATTAAACTAGTGCAACATAGCTGACTCCGATGAACTAACTTCCTGGTGTCTACAGTGACTCGCCACCTGTGCGTTGACTTGCTCCCTATTATTTACCTTCGTCTTTATCTAATCTCAAATCTAAGTGTTTCTGTTTATGGTTTTGGGACACACTGATAATATGTTGTGTTTTAGATATGGTTTCATTTTGGAGAAGTCAGGATCCCTCTGACTTGAACTACCTTTGTTGTGTCATACTTGTGGACAGAGTTTGGATCCTGTTTTGTCTTACTAATAACTGAACTCCTTACATTTTAATTTCAATCAACTAATTTTGTCCAACAGTACTTATTTTTTATTTTATTGTGTTCTCTGAGCTGGTCCACTAAACTACGAGGCTTTCATTTTCCCACTAGAGGATATTTTCAACATCAGCTTTGTTATGATATGACCTTATTTGACTTCTCCATGATTAATACAAAACCTGTTTTAAAAAATCTGTTGATGTTTAAAGTGGTGGACTACTATAAATATAAGGAATGCAGTCGCGAAGCGCATCACAACAGTATTATGAGATCTAATGAGGAAATTGATCGATAACAATGCTTAGCGATTCGAAATTCCGAGGGCGCCATCTGCTTATCATATACGGCCTGTAAGAGAAACGCAGAGAATATTTCCCCCTGAGACCTACACTTTCTATGATTAAGTCCCCTCAGCACGAAATTAATCGTTGGCTTGCACAGCAGATGGAAACTACTCATCAACTACCAACTTGATATGATTATGAGCAATAGTTTGTGCTCGAAACGCCATCAGTAAATATTACTGTACAACACTGTGATTTATCAAAATAAAATCTTATCCATAATGGACTTATGCTCTGCCACAGTGCCCAAGTTTTATACTTATGTCAGTAATCTATTTCATTCCCCTTCAAGCCTGAACCCCATGAACGTCTCAAATTGGTACACGGCATCAGTTGACCAACTTCCTATTGCACTGAAGAGTGCACGCATATTAAAAAACAGGGGTGTTAGTGGACTGGATTGGTTATTCTGTGCACAAGTAGTTTTCTGACTTCTTCAGAGTTGTCTCCTGGCAACAGCAATATTTTCTGATGCTGTTATTCACTGTGTCTTACCCAAATGTTTAGGGTTATACGGTCACCAAGTTCCGGTTTCAGTGTCACTGTTGGTATTTTCTGGTCTACCCCTTTGATATTAAACCGATCAGCGTTCTTTCAGTTTCATTAGAAAGAAATGTTTGTTGACCTGGCGGTTATCGGCACTCTACTTGTTCTATTGTTAAACCTCAATGCTACTTCTTTAAACAAGCATCATTCGGTAAAAATTCTTTAATTCATACTCTGGTTACTTCCTTTAATTCCTGAGCTAAAGATGGCGGCTAGGAGTTTGAGAAGCAAACAATCAAGTAGGTGTCAACAACGGAAGCCTTCCTTTTGCTGGTAATATACTCGAAGGCGTGACTGGTTAATCTGAAGAAAAATGTCTGTTCAGGAAAGAGCCAATCCAGGGAATGATAGCATTTCAGTTGCTTTAGTGTGGGCCACTATATTTTGACATAAATCCAGTAGACTACCCCAACTTTGTGAGGGAAATCGGACTTATTCCTGTGTATACGGGAACAAACCAACTGTGCAGGTATGAATAAGTATTATTAAATTACATTAATTTGATTTGTGGTGAATTTACATTGTCGCTGTTCTTGTAGACTTGACTTTGTGGGAACAATCTGACAGCTAGCCAATCAATGCAGAACATTACGGAATATAGAAATACTGATTTCGCATTAAAAACTCAAGCCTATGTTGGGTGGATCAGAAAAAGACTGGGAAAAAATTAAAGTTTGGAGTCGGTTTCCCCACATACCTTTGTTATGTACGGCATTGGATATTACTCTTGATTTACAGGCAGATGGTTTAGTAGTTTAACGTGAATAATATATTTGCATCACTTCCTCAGCGGTGTAATCGTTAGATACCGTCAGAAGTAAGCTGTATTCCGTGCAGACAAACATCGGCCATAGCCATTCAGATTTGTTTTACTACAGTAGAAGGACTAAAGTTCTTCAGAGTCGGCCATTACCGCCATTTGTAGCCACATTGTATTCTGTACGCGTAAGTTGGTTATGAAATGGAAGACTGTTTGAAAACCAGTGGCATCTTCACTTTGGATCACGCGTACAGGATGATAGTAAGTGTCGTCAAATGGTAGATACGGAGTTTCTAAGGATGTTGAGTTGTTATGAGCCATTGGCTTTAAGAATGTTGTGGTATATGTGTAACGACAGAAAGCGAGAGTCAGGCAACAGATCGTTTATTGCGAAAATTAAGAGATATTTATATATTTTATGAACATTACTATGGGTTATTGCTAGCAGAGCAAAAGCGTCTTCGGATTGGTTGTTCTCTTGCTGAAAGTTAGTCTAGCATATCTTTGTGGCCATTTATTTGAAGGTCATACCATATATACGCGAATCTAATCCACACACGCAAAGTCTTTGTTCTTGTTTCTGTCATGTCCAAGATTTGAGACGTAAATGTTGACATAAATTGCTTTGTACTAATTTGGCTAGCAGACAGCTGTCATCACATATGTACGTAAGTGGATTCAAGTCCCGTTCGACTTCAGTCTTACTGCAAGTATGTTCAACTTCCACTACAAGGCAAATAGTAGAAAAGAGGCAAGCAACAGAGTACCATAAAAAGACTAAGTGTGTGGGCATAAAAACAGAACTTTATCTGTTTATATACGTGTTCACATTTTTACACATTGCTGTCAACCAAACATAAATATTGGTATTCTTTTCGTGTTTTTATACGTCTATAAAACTTGTCTTTTTATCGCTTAAACAGAGTAATTAGTAAAGCTTTACGCTTTCTTTAAACGCATAAGTTCCCTGATATTTTATTCTTCTTATAAAGAAATAAGGCTTTCGTATTGTTTCTGTAATCAGTAGGATGAGACGGTCTGTACGGAGAGCGCCTAAATCTTATGATGGAGTTTCAGGCTCTGATTTCTAAGAGTAAGCTGTTCCACATTTTAGAACATATGACGTAGTTTACACAGAGTGATGAGTTAAAGGATTTTATTGTCAGAGCACGCGCATGGTTACTCAGATATTAAGAGTCTTGCGGTGAGAATTTGATATCCTTATTATCTGAGGATGATATATTGTGTACGATCTTAAAGAAGAATATTAGCTGTATAATAAGTCGTCTCGTCCAAAGTGGGTCAGGATTTAGGGGGATACACCGTGAGATGTAGTCTTTCTTACAGTCGTACCCAAGTAGTTTGGACGTGAAATATCGCTGGACACTTTCTCTCCTTAGCTTGTCACGTACGCGAGTGCTACTTATAATAAATGGACAGTATTCTAGTAGTGGCCTTCCCATATTTTGTATAGAATTGGTCTGGCTTCGTTGTCGTGAAAGTTCCTGAGTAGGCATCCTAAGAGCATCCTCGACTTTTGAGTCTGTGATACCACTTGCTCAGAGAATGTTAGGTCACTAGAGTACCTCAGGCCTAAGTCAAAGACACTTCAGAGTCTGATTAAGTTAGCAGATTGAAGCGTTAATTTCACGTCAATTGAGGGTGCGCCAAAGCAGATCCAGACACATTTGTTCAGATTAAATTGTAGATTCCATAAAGATGACCAAGCAGTCACTTTATCTAATTCATTCTGTACAGAATTCTGGAAGCACCCTACGTTATCACATTGGAATGTATAAGCTACTTTTAGGCCATCTGCAAAGATGAATGGTTTCCCACGTGACAAGAAAACGCATATGTCGCTGATATAAAGTGTAAATCAGAGGGGCCCGATGATACCACTTTGTACTACACCAGAAGTGATTGGGTTAGGGGTGGAAGTTACAGACCCAAGTTTAACTATTTGGGACTTGTTGTTAAGGAATGATTTAAGCCATCCTAATGGTGGGTCACGTACTCCCAAGGAGTTCAGCTTATGTGTCGGCAGCAAGTGGCTGACGCAGTCAAATGCCTTGGAAATGTCAGAGTATATGACAAGTACTTGTTGTAGGCTGACATGGCTACTGGTCACAAAATTAATTAATGTTAAACATGATCTGAATTTTAGGAATCCATGTTGGTTTGGACTTAAAATATTGCAGCTATGCATATGTTTGAGTATCTTATCTTTAACTAGTCTCTCCATAGTTCTAGATGCTCTAGGTGTGGTACGGATCGGCATCCAGTCGTTCCCCCTGGCATGACAACCCTGTGTACTATTTATTGTCAGCAGCATGTTCACCTTTGTCTATCGAGTTACTATCTCCTTTCGGTGAATAATGTGTTGTAGTATTGTATTCGCTAAAGGGTAAGTTAGTTCTGGGCTTGGGTACTTTGAAGACATGAGTAGGAGTTTTCATTTGGCCTAAGTTTATACAAGCATTGGACGTCATTGACAATTGTGTGTTCACTAGTCTGTGTCTGTTTTCTCCCCGATAGGGGGTCAACAACAGTGGTTAGGGTTCAGAATAGTTCATGTGAGCTAACATCCACACTAGTTGTTTGGTTAGCGGTGACAGGGATGTGACGGATAAAAGATTATTGGTACCTTGTGGTGCCTATAACGTATTAATATGCCTAATTTTTGGAGACATTCTAAGTGCCCCTACATTAGTTTCATCATATTTACTGCTGTAGTAAGGTTTAATTCCCAGCAGAATTGTGCCATATATTCTGTCAAAGTTTGTTCATGTGTCTTGCTTTGAGGACTCAGTGTGGCTGGTAGCTGAGCTCTGAGTGTTGCCACTTGTACCATTTTGCGTGATGGTGTTACTACTCCAGCTGTTAGTGTGGACTTTATTATGACGGCATATTATGCGAATATGTTGTGACGTTGCTCTCCGTAGACCGTATGGACTTATTTCTGCTTTTAGTGCGGCTGTTAGAATTCTTTCTTGTCTCACTTCCTTAACAGCTTGGATTCTGCTTAGGAGTTTTAAAAAGTAGGGGATTTTTCGCTACAAGTGGTGTTTTACGGTGTGTTTCGTTATGGAATTCCATTTGAACTCTAGCGTTATGGTTAAGAGGGGATGATGTCGACCTACGAGAGGCACTGATATATGTCTAAGGGCTATCCAGAAACATTTCTAGTCCCACGGCAGGTTGTGAAGAGGCTAATTTTGGAGAAGGATTATAAATCACTAACCTTTTGGCCAGCATCATGTTCTGTCGAGCTAGTTTTGTGAGATTTGAGGAGGGAGAGACTATGAATTTTGGCATCCTGTCGCAGGTTTATTTATTTAAGTGGCTTGCAGTGTCTTGCCCTTCTTAACATTAGGTTTAGTGAGGTGACTGTAAGCTCACTTTTCGATCACTGTCTTATCTGCTACAATTTTTATTTGTTTGTAGCTTGTATCCTATAATAGGATAAGTTGTGAGTTGATGAATTTCTTAGACCCTGCCTGTGTTTCAAGCTGAGAGCTTGGTCGTGCTGACTTTTTCCCGGTCTGTGTTACTTTGAGAGTCCGGCCTTTTCGCCACCATAAGTAGGATAATTTGAGCCTTTTTTAACACCTGATTATCCGGTATAATGCGGATTTTCACAGTTTAGTATTTAGTCTTTTGATGAACACATAATTGCCTTATTACACCTGAAATCCCACATCTCACTCTTCAGATCTCTATAGATAGCTTCAGTCGTTGTGTTTCTGAGGTAAGTGTTTTAAGTTTGCTGACACGTATACAGTACGTAGTGAAGAGGTCTATGTCAAGACCGGGAGCTGGGTTTGTAGAAGCGATGCTACTCCTAGTTATCAGCCTATTTTTGCAGTCAGTTCCTGCCACGAGAGATGGTGGTGATGCGGGAGCTCGACGTTTGCGGAGTATTGGCGAGCTGTGTGACACATTGACACATTGTATGTGAGGTGCGTTGCTTGTTATTGCAAGCATATATGGGCTTTAAGCCATCAGGTTAACAGGCGACTGAGTTGATGGCTTTTTTGTACGATTAACTACAACTAATTAGTGAAAGAGGTATCGGTTACAAGTATGGTACCGGAAAATCACTTGGGTGAGTCTCACAACAAATATATATAATGAATCATACTAAAATCTGAAGCAAACGTTGAACGTATCAGTTATAGATAATTTCAAGTGGTCTTATGGTTCTGGAGACTCTTGATGACACATAGATAGAATTTAAATAATTTGGACAACCAGACCTGAGTGGAAATGCGGAGAGGCTGGTCACATACGTTTAAGCGTCTCACGATGGCTAGAGCAAATGTGTTTCCTCGAATTGGAGGTGTTGCACTAGGGTCTGTAGTGCTACTACTAGTAAAACAGCCTATTTGGGTAAAGTGTGGGCGAGTGGCAGAAGGATTTTTGTTGATAGAACCTCACAAAGGAGGCATTGGAACTCAAGAGGAGGACATTAGCGACGTGCAGAGAGTGAAGGTTCGTTCCATAATGAACTAAATTTTACCTTGAAGAAACTCTTGCGCAGTTGTGTTAATTAACAGGTTATGGGCAGAGTGTGTCCATGATTTCGAAGAGCATACGTGGCTGTATCGTTGATAGCTGTTGTATCACTGCTTTTGATGAAGTCTTGTAAGAGGCGGAAAAGGAAAGTTAGGTTGAGTTTCAGACGTCTTGACCAAAGTGGCTCATGTCCGTATTTTGTTGCACGTACCCCTGTAATTAAGGCCTTCATGTGTGTGCATAAGACGCCGTGTACGGCTTCGCCGGATATTTTCTGTACAAACCACATGATGTTCATGCACAAAACCGACGATGATCATGCAGTACTCAAGTACTAAACGAACCGCCACTGTGCGCAGGTGCGTACAGTTTTCGGTGTAACAAACCTCTGGGTTTTCTGCATTTAGAAACAGTTGATTTTACATGCCGAGTGAATGTTGAGATTTGTGCGTACGTAATGCCTGGGTTAGGAGAAAGGAGTCATCTAGGAGTAAGCTGAAATTAAGGTGGGAGATACTGAAGTGTAGGATTCCACAATTGTCAGAACTGAAAAGCAGATATCAGGCACTACTCTACTTACATGATCTATTCAGAAACCTTCTACTCGAATGAACGGGTGATTAACACATGCATTACTATAGACAGAATTCTCCAACTAATAAGACACAACAAATAAGTTCAGATCCCAGGTCAATAACAATAAGATCAATGGAGATGTAAATTAACACACAATCACGACAGCAGTTGTCGGGGGATTCAATTATGTCATTCACGGGGAATTCAAGTAGATTCATTTTATACTAAAAATTGAGCTGAAGATGTTGTTCCGAAGAAAGACGAGACGCCGTACCTGACCACACTGTGCATATCTTCAATGTAAATCAAGAAAAGTAGTGGCCTAAGCACGCTACTTCGAATCACTTCACTTCATATATGTTTGGGTGACAAGTGGTTGTTTGAGAATTTCAAAACTTAGAAGCGGTCTCCCAGTAAGGGACTGAACCAGGATAATTCTTGTTTTGTGAATTTTGCGCCTGTGAAACCTGACCTTCCTCGATGGTGAATCTAATTTGACCATTACTTCCATACTGAATCTCTTTGTGGTAAGTGCAGCTGTTTTGTGTTACTGCTAAAGCTTCAGCGGGTAACTCTGTAATAACATCCTCCTCAGTAGTTCGGACAAAGAATAAATATTTGTCTACTACGTGATCGTTTTGAAGTCAAACGACTTGAAAATTCTAGGTAAATTCGAAAGCCCTTTTCTCATACTTTTACAACCTTTTTTCTTTTTTGGCCGAAGCCGTTGCTACCATTTATTCATATTTAAGCATACTTAATAATAATCGGTAATATGGCGGTTGAATCTAGCCTCAAGAACACGAAGACACAATATTCTGTAGTGATTGGGGCTCCATCCACATGAGGAAATAATCCGGGGGTATAAACGCCATCTCACATACCCGTTCTTAAAACCAATGTACATACCAATGCTTCGATAGTATGCTCTGCTGCCACATTCAAGCAATGGAATTGCTCAAACAGAACCGAGGGGACACGATTCTACACCTGTATTCATAAGAGGTCAGTGTATCAGACGCTAAAGCTACAAGAAAAGCTCGAGACTTCAAAATATCTAGGTGTTTTTCGGAAAAGGTGATGACCGCCATGACTGTAGTGCTGTTGTTTCCAAAAGCGACTCACCATTTGAATGCAATTTTCGGAAGCGATGGGTTCACTACCATTGCGATAAAGAACTACCTGAAGAATGATATGAACTTATGCGAAATAAACCATACCCATAGCTCTGTGCCCACATTGTCGTCCTAATACAGGATTATGAAGTATTCCAAGTAAAAACGAAAATATCACATCACCAAAAGTAGTTAAAAACTGCGAAACCGAAACTCCAGTGCAACCGAATATGGGTACCAATCCACATAAACTGAAGACACCTTAGGTCATATCCGGTAAACATTCGACTGGCAGAAACCCTGGAAACGCACTAGGAGCAGCACGAGACTCTAGATTTGCTAGAGGACAGCCTTTATCAGGTAGTAAGGGTGGCAGCGTGACACATATTAATCGAACCCTAATGCAATCCAAAGTCACTCACCTTCTAAAGGATGACAAGCAGCCAATTACTTAACCTAATTCTGAGGTCAATCAACCAAACTACCTTATCCCGCTTAAATCACTGGCGTGCAATAAGTTTGCTTGAACGAAAGGCGTTGTTTGGTCGGGAGCAACGGTCTACTTTGTACGGTAAATTGGGGTTCGACATCAAGGTACTAAAGTTGTATGGATAGTACAAGGGTGTATAGACACCTCAAGGTAAGCCATCTCGATTAAGGGTGACCTTAAGCTCTGAAAGAGTATTATTGTTACATTCACTAGCTACCCTATAAGCTACGGGCAGACAGGCTAATGGCTAGGCAGTCACCTGAACTAATGCCCTCCACCTCCTGGTCATACACGGTGTTCGGGGATTGGGTACTGGCACTCTTTGTCAAAAAACACACGCGTGATGTACAGCAATGTAGATTTTTGTCACTTTAGATGGTCCGTGATGCTTCTGGCGAAATCTCGATTTGTGGACTACCTCGCCCCTCCCATATCACATTGATCAGCTCACCAAGGCTATTAGCTGTCAAATTCAGCTCCCAGAAGCAGTTGGCTCTAGTGCTTTAACAATAGTATGAAACCAAGGGTAGAGTTGGGGAGCACATGCAGTGCTGTGAAAGCCTACCTCAGACCTTAAGGAGGCAGTGGACTGAAGTCACGACGGGTCATCATGTTCCAGTGAAACTATGGTTATACAACACTGAGGATGGCAAACAGTATCACCCGATTGTCTTAACTGAACCCAAGGAAAAAATGACAACAGGCAGCTTCCATGGGAATCGGCTACTGAGTTTCAATATAAACTCCTCAACCAGTGGCCTGCACAGCATTAACCACTCCACGAGACGGCAAGGTGGTGAGGCCCACTATCAGCTGTGTGCATAGCAATATAAGAGAACTGAGAGGAAAGACAGCTTAACTAAGGAACCTCCAGTGAAACCTACACCAGAAAATAATAAACCTCACTGAAATCTGACTAACCCCAATATTGCGGCCAATGAAATTGATATCAGTGATGTGGTTCTGGTCAGGCAAGACAGATAACATGGAAGAGGGAGTTGTTATATACTTTTACAAGCAACTGAGATGCGTATGTGCAAAGGCTCAACCACTTGTTGAACCCCCAGACTGTATTCGGTGTGATTCACCGTAGACAGTGCCATGTAGTTATTCAGTGGCATCTATCGACTGCCCGCATGTGGACCAAAGCAAACCCAGCTACGGCTCAGCACCACTACAGGGATACGAGACTCAAGCTATGACCAGATCACAACAGGTTAAGACTTCAATGCCCCATCCCTTAACCTGGGTTCGGACTATGCTGAAGGAAAATTGCGCCGAAATCGGCCACACGTGGTTAGAAATACAGGATTGGCTGAGAATGTTGGAGACGAGACTAGGCGAGATCCTGGTGAAAGTTGTCATAACTGGATTGTATCCCAACCAGTGATCGGTTACTAGTCGAAAATGCGTAAGTCATAATCCCTGCAGGTAGCACTAGCCACGCAGACCTGATGTTAGACCGCTTACTGTGGTACGCTAGGCGACATTATCCAGGCTATAGCAGATCTGGCCATCCAGAGATGCAAAGGATTTTGTCTGACTCAGAATGGGCCACAAAATGGGCTGACTTATCCATAGGGGATCATTGGGAAGTGGTCATAGGGATAATTCATAGAGTAGTCTCAGATAATAATAGTAATGTATATTTTCATATAAACACAAATTTACATGAAAATGCATGCCATTTTTACAGGCACGATCAAGTATGATATAATGTCAAATAGTAGATTGTCTACAAGTTAATAATGTTTCAACAGCTAAATATTTGAAATATATAAATACACTCATTGTCTGACCCAGGCCGTATGATTATTCAATTGAACAGTAGTCCTCCAGGTTGCGCGGGAAAATCGACTTCGTTTCATTTTCAACCCGTGTTTGTAGGCATACGATAACCAACCAATATTGAGGTAAGTACAACTTTAGAGATTGCGGGTATCGACGTTCGCGAGTTGTACGGATTATACTAACGCAAGATCTTATACCAACAACCACTATAGTGTTCGTTCTTCGAGTACCAAATGGTAAAGCAAAAGACCAGATTTTGTCGTCCAAATACGATATATATTTTGGGACCAAATCGCGGGTAGGAATGAATGCTTAGCTAGCTAGTAATCGTGCACGCACGTGACACGACGAAGCACCAAATGGCGGGGATGCTTGACCGTAAGCCTTCAGCTAAACAAGTCGACTTAAACAGTGATGGTCAGCATCCAATGTTGAGTGATGATTGCTGTGGTTATTAATTTTGGGGAATTATTTACCGCTACACAACGTTTACAAGGGATAGTAATCTGTTTTAGAAAAGTAAAGGTGCAAAGGTGAATTATTAAAGTGTAATGAAATAGGTAAATGGAATGTATCATTAATATATGCATTCATAAAGGAAATACAATGGGAGACTATAATCCCTAGGCTGACGAAGTTCATTTACAATGTATAATGCTACCCATATAGGTCTTACTATCATGATGTTCACTTTTGGTTTTAATACAATTATCCACAAGCCGGTTGTTTTTATTTCATACCTTTTTTTGTATTTGGTGCACAACCGTACCCTATAGAGAATAGGAATAAAATAAGTCGAATGAAATTCATAAAGAGCTATAAAATGTCCGGTTTAATGGAATATAATAAGCAAGTGAAGACGTTATTAGGAAATGATTGAGACGAGACATTGTGAAGTGATATTCGAACATTCGATAAAGGAAAGCATGTTAATTTATAAGATGCTTACATAAATCTGTGCAGAGCCCACGTGGTAGCATCTCAACAATAGGCTGAGCGAATGGTATATATTTAAAGGTAGAAGCATGATCTGTCCAGGCGATCATTATTATCTTTTTCAATATAAAGATTCAAGCCCTTATAAAAATCTGGAGCCGTCAAATTGCATATTGCTGTTCCTGCAGAATGGGGCGATTCACCTTAGTGACCACAACCTCCCTCCTTTTATGATATTAGGCTCTGATTGTTATGGCTACAGCAAATCTATTGTTTGGTTCCAGACACGTTCGTACCTCACATTCCATTTCCCTAGCTTTCTTAGTGAGTGCTTTCAGATTTATGAACATATTATATGTGTGTGCATGCGTCCTAATGAAGAGATTAGTTTATAAGATGTTAAAACCTTAAAGAGTAAAAAGAATAGGTTTTGTGAATAGTGGAGCAAGATTCAGCAGAACATTGCTATATATTTAGATTAACTGATGACGTTTCGAGCACAAACTAGTGCTCATAATCATATCAAGTTGTCATCAGTTAATATAATTGTACAACACTGTGTGATTTATCAAAATAAAATCTTATCCATAATGGAGTTATACTCTACCACAGTGCCCAGGTTTTATACTTATAACTATAGTTAGAGTTCAATGTAGGTAGTATGAACTGAAGGTGAGGTCGGTTGGCAGGACTTATTGTACTAAATTATCACGACAGTCTTTTATATAGTAAACATTTGACACTGCAAAGTAACCTGTCTACACATATTATAAAAAGATAACATCCCCCTGGTTACAACGCAATCTAAGAGACGATCCTCACGGCTGTTATTAATTCCTGACTTCACCAGCTAGCTAACGTCCCAGTATTATCCTGTTACGATTAGGACATTCATCCTTGTTTGATGATTTCAAACAACTGATTAGGTTTGTATAAATCGTAAGTACGCCTTAGTGTAATGAGTGATGAAAAGTCAATTAATCTGTAGAATAGTGTAGCATGCTTGTGCATGAGGTTTTGAATCTTTACGAGGATGAAGACGGACTTTATAGACCTTGATTCCACCAGTTTTCCGGGGGTGATGAAGTTGTGTGCAGAAGATAAAATTCTTATAGAATAGATTTTCTGCATTTGTAGCCAAGTTGTACGTAAATTAAGGCCCCTAGGCAAATATGCGTAGGTATGGCTTCAGGCCATGGAACATAGTTCATCTACAACATTTGGGTATCAATTTGTTGTCATTTACCATTCAGTTCATGCTAGTAGGCGTATTAAATGTAACAAACACTGGCTTGTGGTCACTACCTGGAGAACCCTTAACTACCCAAATAATTGCGGAGTTGGTGAAGACAAGGTTCGAAATCTCAGGTAATATAGTAGGATATTTTATCTGTCATAGCAAGTCGTTTGACCCTTGAGTCCTCATAAATTCATCATGAATACTTAAGTGAGCGAAATTGGTGCCAGATAAATTAAGGCATATTACAGTCTCCACACATGACATTAGCTGTGTGATGTGATGAAGTGGCATAAGCAGACATGCTAGCAAGCTTCGCGCCACTCTTAGCAGGTGAACATGGGGGATTGCAGGTGCTACACATAAGATAGGAATAAGACTGACTCTAGGAAGCCTGTTAGTTAGGCTGCTCGAGAATCACCGAGCTCGTTTCCGGTTGGTTTCATCTAGAAATAACGCTCGTGATTGTTGCGTGGCTATCTGTCCTACTTGATGTGAGCCCTCAATGCACTACTCTTAACACTATCCCAACTAATGAAGAGAGGATGTAACCCTTATGGTTTTTCAAAGGTGCATTTATTAGTGATGATACGGAGACAGTGCAGATGTATACAACTACGCTACAACACAGCCTGGCTCTTGTTCTTTGAAGACTCAACTGTCCTTAAGCTAACCCAATAAGCACAAACAAGAAGAATTATCGTTGAAAGCTAAACGGATTCAGTTCGGCGGATAAACTTCTTTGATGCCCTACTTTAATTCTAATATTGCATCTTTAAACAAGAAAGTTGCATTTTATATACCATTCTGCATCTTGTGTTAATTAGACCGTTTTGTCGTTCACTAAACTTTTGTGTTAATTGCCAGCTAATTGTAGGTCCAGCTTTTGTGTTCTTTGAACATTTGATGACCTCATACTTAGAAGTTTTCGCCATGTTCATCTGATACATTTTGTCCAATAGAATAATCTTGCAATACAATAATATTTGGAACAAGTTCTTGTTTCTTTGAGTGTAGTCGGTGTTATTTGGAGCAATTACGCTTCATTTTGAATTTCGGTCGAAATCTGTGAGTTCTCTTCTGCACAGAATTGTTCACGCAGTGATAGCGAATCCCCATATGAAACAGCTTTTGAATATCTCAAACTGAATCGTTATATTTGATGAACGCTGGGCAAAAGCACGTGTGGCATTAATAATATGTATTTTCCTATCTATGTAGGACACACCAGTTGTACAGGCATGGATAAGTATTATTTACATTACATGAATTTGATTTATAGTTAAATTACATGGTTGTTGTCCTCTGTGACATTAGTTAGTTAGTGCAATCTGATAGCTAGTCGTTCAGCGGAGCACATTAAGAAATATAGAAATATTGTCTTCGCATTAACAAAACACCCAAGTATGTGTTGGATAAATTACAAATATTTGGGAAAAAATAAAGCTTGAGGTCAATTCATATGAACTGTGATCAAGATTTGACCGGATAGTTGCAAAATAATTGAGCGCCGAGTGAGAAGTAGACATTTATAAAATTATATCGACTTTGATATGACTAAGGTTTTACAGAAAGGTTTTGGTTCATATAAAGAAAGACTGACTGCAGAAGCCCTACATATATGGGTGAATCCCAACAGTTTGAACAGACGTGAAGGTGTGATTTAGCTGATGCATGGCAAATCCTGACTAATAAATAAGTTGGATATGTTTTCAACAACTAATCACACTTCATCAAATTCTCGATTATCTACGTCTTCTTACGGAGAGAATATAAAATTTCTAAAATACATTATATTTGTAAAAAATCTCAATTATTTTGTAACTATCCGGTCAAATCTTGATCACACCTCATATGAGAATAACAAATGGTTTATGACTCTTCACCCACACACACATACACACACCATTGATACTGCATATACACATATATTTTAACAAAAGTAGACTAATTTTGAAGGTATGAGGTCAAATTTTGATCACAGTTCATATAAAAAATTTTGTTTTGTCTTGTTTATTATACCTATTGATAGCTGTTTCTTGATTCACATGACAGGATAAACAATTTAAAACAAGAGATGCACTTTTATATATAAACATACTATTTTATTTATTTGTTTATTATACATGTTGATGCCTGTTGCATGACTCATGATTGGACAAAGTTTAAAAAACGAGAGTTGTTCCTTTTATATATAAACCTCTGTAATGTTAATTTCGATTAATTTCTCTGAAGAAGTCCGGGCCAGATTGCCGAACGAAACGTTGGAATTAATCATTTCAATTTCGCTGAGATTTTACAAATATAATTTTATAAATGTCTTGAAGTTAATTCCTCCCTATAACTTTGTTGTGTGCGGCGTCCTATCTTGTTCTTGTTTTATGTTCAAATTGGGTATTAATTTAAAATGAGTGATTTGTTTGTATGATTTTGACATCATTTTTATTACAAGTAACACCAGATGTGAATTCAAATGAATGCAGATTAATATTGGTCATTGTCAAGCAGATTTTTTTTACTGAACCCAAGTCAACCAGATCTGATGTAAATAACAAATCCTCATCCTCTGTTTTGGTTTCTGTCGCCCCTGAGTATGTAGTAGCTGTTAAAAGAAATATTCTTATCGCAAACCTCAGGAGTATACCATGTTTTAGTGGTCACCATGGGGAACGGACGTAAATTCGGGACAGTTTCATTCGGTCAAAAGTTTCATTGAGTAAGGGGCAAGTGTTGACCACACAGAGTAATGGGGAGTCAGGAATGACGAGGAAATTGTATATACCCTTGAAAAAGTTGTCTTTAAATTTTACATTGTCTGATTTAAGTTGTTTTTCAGGTGCTGCCCCAAATGAAAATGATTTGCCGATCTCAGCAACATTAGAGCAGAGTAAGTTGGTGTTGTTGGTTAACTTGGGAGATGTGGGGAGTTAATAATGCTGTGAGTAGTGTTAGTCTCCCTCCCGTCTGGAGGCAACTGGTTTGTACTTTTTTGTTAGCACTGGGGTTTAGAAAATTTGGGTAGGATGATGGAGGGAAGATAGGCATTTTCTGAGGATAGTGGGCCAGGGCGTGTCGTAATAGACTAATGTGTGCCTGAGTTGTTTCGATAGGTACTGATTCATGCATGATCTCGAGTTACTTGTGTCAGGTGATTCTTAGGGATATGGTGAAACAAATGGCTGGTTTTAGAACAGACACTTCACCAATCGGTTACATATTGTAATGATTGTAATGAGTTTTAACCATAGATGGAGAAGTCGCATCAGTGTATTTATATGACGATTGATAGACTTTTGGTTTAGTCAGGAAGTGGCCAGGGGAATAACGTTTATTGTATCTCTTGTGCGAAGACATTTTGGTCACCAAATGTCTCGACTGTGTCACTTCCTTTTCATTGACCCTGTTTTTCTAATTTCAAGAAGTCTTATCTGCCTTTGTCATGTTAATACCTGGGTCCGATTTAATCATGTAGTTGGTACTAGCTTTGACGCTGAAGACCCAGTTGCAAACGGCTTTGCCTGCAGGTATCCTGGATGGCGGGATTAATTATCTCCACTTTGTATGTTTAACATTCTCAGGGTCTATTGGGGACTTTCCGTCCGTGGGCACAGCGTCGGGCTTGGTTGTTTGTGTAACTTTGGGGATAGGCTTCCTTTCGGACAGACTGGTAGGTGACGCTAGCATTGGTGTTTGTAGATAACGTGGCTCTAATTATTTGCCTAAGTCTATGGTCATATCTGCCTTACTGTTTTTTTAACGAGAGGTGGCATCCATTACTAATACCTTGTTCTCCTGCGTATATGGTGCAGGCAGTTTCCTTACATCTCGGATGATATCAGTGAGCAATTTTGATAATACTATAAGGTATTTATGAACTAACAGTTTTGTTAGACGGTAGGAATTTTCCGAAATCTTCAGGGCTACTGAATCAGGACAGCAGGGGACAGGTGAATTTCTCAGATATTTTACTCAGCTTAATTAGGTGACAATTTGCTGATGACACACGACTTGCCGGGAGACACGCAATATGGGATGGTACACCGTCAGGCAGACTGTATGCCGAGGAGTTTTGCGGAAGTGATTCGTCCGGCATATTCGATTTTCATAAATTCTGATGCACTAACTTCGGTAGACCTTCTGTAGGGGTTTCATGGGTCAGGTCACTAAGAAGCACTTACTGCCTAATGGCGTTTATTTTAGCATTGATTTCCTCCAGAGAATTCCCTATAAAAGAAAGGTCGGGTTTGTTTTATTCACTATTTGTGTATATTTCCGAAAGTCAGTCGGAGGCACTGACGTCGAGGAAATTAATAGAACTGTGTGGGACATAGAATGATGGGTGTGCATTTTTAGTAATGTGACCTAAACTATGCTTACCTACATGAAGTACTCTCATGCCAACTAGCATGAAAATTAGGTATAGGATTTCCTGCCAATTGCCTCCAACCACCTAATATAAGCAACTCCTTTACTTCGTTGGGCCATTTCGAGCGACTTTATTGCATATCCCCTCAGTGACGTTTGTCTCGATGTTGCTATTGGTTTCAAGTGGCCTTGGTTTCGGGGCGAGATTTAACTGGTATAATATTGTGATTTCATAGACATATCTCAGGCTCATACGTGAAAGAAAGTTATTAACCTGTAATAAGGAAAAGTTGTTCAGAAGGTAAGGAGGACGTTATTTTTCAGTTTATTTGTGTACATACTATTGTGCACCGAGTTGCATTGAGTTCTTAGTGCAACTGTATGTAACTGCATTTACATAAAGTGAAACATTAGGAATGCTCCTGTTTCTAGAATAAAAACATTATTATTATCATTAAGTTTAGGAATGAAGAATGGAATTTCTTTCACGTCAGTGTTACTTAATTGAAGTTGTAATCTGTGTAGGCCCTTAAAGGAATTAATTCGGCATGGAGAACTCCTATGTAAACCGAAAGTGCTTTTAGTTTAGTAAATCTTACGGACTTCCTGTATAAATTTGATATTTTTCAAGTGTTTATTTCAAATCTGCTGGAGTATTCAGTAAAGTAAAAGTTGTAGTGCATAATTCCAAGACTTGTTGTAGTCATTTTCTATTGCCAGGATACCACTTACTCGTTTTATGCAACCGAAATATACAAATCTCGCTTTATTGAGGAAACACTATAATGCCTGCAAAAGTATGGCGCCAGTTAATGAGTTTCACAAATTCTACAGAATGTTTCCTATTCAGTGATTACTGTTTGCGAATTATCCGAGAAAACACATTTCCAATTGGGATGTAACACAAGGCTGAATTCTTAAACTGTCATCCTTATATCATTTCAATCCAATCACACATATATCAGTAGGATAGTCTATAAATGACTTTAGAGACTTATCATCATCATCAGCCTACAGTTTGCTGATGATACTGTACACCTAGACTATGAGAAGTAACCCCTGACACTTGAAAATATGAAAAGAATACCGGTGTTGATTATAGGTGTCTGTGTTCGATCTCATGATTAAAGCAGTATAATATGGCGATTGCCCTTGAGGTTACGCCTAAAGTGTTAGGTGAGGAGGGTAAGTTAGTCTTCAAGGTTGGGAAGCTGAATAGGTTGAGATGGCTATAACACGTGATTGCATACCAAGCCATCGCCTTCCTCGAGGGATAATGTTAGCCAGCACATATAAAGGTTCAAAATGTGTTTGGGTCGGTCGAATGAGAAACTGCTATTGGTTCATAAAATCGTTGACAGTTTAGAGATTGATGGTATCGACGTTCGCGAGTTGTACGGATTATACTAACGCAAGATCTTATACCAACAACCACTATAGTGTTCGTTCTTCGAGTACCAAATGGTAAAGCAAAAGACCAGATTTTGTCGTCCAAAGTACGTATTATATTTCGGGACAAAATCGCGGGTAGAGGTGAATGCTTAGCTAGCTAGTAATCGTGCACGCACGTGACACGACGGAGCACCAAATGGCGGGGATGCTTGACCGTAAGCCTTCAGCTAAACAAGTCGACTTAAACAGTGATGGTCAGCATCCAATGTTGAGTGATGATTGCTGTGGTTAATAATTTTGGGGAATTATTTACCGCTACAGCTCACTCCCCCCCTAGTGGGTTTGTGAGGACCCTAAGACATGACCAGCCGGAAGTAAAAAAATCTCGATGGTTCCCTGATGGGTGAAAAAAATCTTCCGAGCGGCTTGATCGAGAGCCTGCTGGTCTGTCTGCCTATGCTAATAGGGTGTCTGTACATAGCTTCCTCAATGTTGTTCGTTGGATCCCGTGCTTCGTTTGTTTCCTGTCCAGTGCCCGTTGCACCTGGAAAAGAAAACAAGAATGCTGAGAACCTTGTCAAGAAAAATGTACCAAATAAGCGTTTTTTTACCAAAAAAAATGACATGCATCTACTATACAGTAAAATAATGTAAAGTTCAAAATATCGGGAAAAAAATTATACATCTTATATAATTTTATGTACGGTTATAGGAAAAATATCATTTACTTGTGTTAAATGACGCAACATAAAAAAAATTGATGTGTCACTCAGTTA
This sequence comes from Trichobilharzia szidati, assembly GCA_944472155.2. NCBI lineage: Eukaryota > Metazoa > Platyhelminthes > Trematoda > Strigeidida > Schistosomatidae > Trichobilharzia > Trichobilharzia szidati. The sequence goes on from OX235271.1 coordinate 128,517,783, forward strand.
TGTGAAATAGGTGTGAAGGTATTCTGGGAATCTAACGTGACGTCCAGAACGCGTTTTCTTAGAGTGATCGACCGAAGTAGCCAGTGGGCGAATGCCCTGACAGTCAATAGTGTGACCCAGAAAATCGAGTGAGTCAACGCCTATCTGACACTTCTGTATATTGATGGTAACACCATGTTGGCGTAACCTTTCAAATGCCAAGTCCAAGTGTCCAAGGTGAGTTTCCTTATCTGGACTGGCAATGAGGCAGTCGTCTAAGTATGCGTATACAAAGTCGAGACCGCGAAATACTTCGTTGATGAAGCGTTGGAATGTTTGGGCCGCATTCCGGAGGCCGAATGGCATACTTAGAAATTCGAAAAGTCCGAAAGGCGTGATGATAGCCGTTTTCGGGATATCTTCCGTTGCCATCGGGATTTGGTTATATGCTTTAACCAAGTCGATTTTGGAGAATATAGATGCTCCAGATAACGTTGCCGTCAAGTCGTGTATGTGAGGCAAAGGGTAGCAATCAGGAGTTGTTTTGGCGTTCACTCGCCGGTAATCACCAGTGGGTCGCCAATCGTTGCTATCCTTTTTCGGTACCATATGCAACGGGGATGCCCATGGACTATTCGATGGCCGAATGATGCCAAGGGTGAGCATATGATCGAATTCGTTTCTGGCAATTCTCAGTTTGTCAGGGGCCAGTCGTCGTGCTTTAGATGTCACGGGCTGTCCTGAGGTTATGATGTGGTGCATAACATTGCTGGTTATACACGGGAGATCGTTAGATGGGCAATTCAGTTCCGGATATTTGTCAACAATCGGTTGAAAAGTTGGATCGAGGATTGCTTTCATCTTAACGATTGACAAGCTTGGGCCTACGTAAGTTATGCCTTTGATAGACAAACTAGTAGTGTTGTCAATTAATCGTTTACGGCGGACGTCTACGAGCAAATCATGATGATTAAGTAGGTCCGTGCCAATGATGGGCATTGTGACGTCAGCGATTAGGAAAATCCACCGAATAGGTTTGCGTAAACCTACGTTCAGATAGACGTATTTCCGACCATAGGTTGCAATTGGTTTTCCATTTGCAGCCTGTAGGTTGAAGTTAGGATCCTTCTGTCGATCTGCTGCTGTAGCAGGAAGGACGCTGACTTCGGCGCCTGTGTCGACTAGATATCTAGTCTGGCTAATTACATCATGGATGTAAAGTAAGCGGCTAGTGCCACCGGCGACGGTTGCCGCTAACGCGTGCCGGCGGGATAGTTTCCCACAGACTTGGAGGCTTTGCCGAAATCACAAGGTTTTCGACAACATTTCGCTTCCTTGCCATAGGTGTTGTGATACCAACACCAGTCAGGATTTTTGAGAGAGCGTGTGTTGGACTTAGATCGTCCACGTGCGCTTTGCCGTTGAGGGGATTTAGAACGACGATAGGAGGAATTGCTAGGCTTGTTTGACCTAAGCATCTGCTGGACGGAGTTGCATAACTCTATCATTGCAGAATCCTTCTTCGAAGTCTGTTCGGTAACAGAGTATACTTCGGTAACTGGCCGTTTCGTTATCTCTAGAATTCTATCTGCAGAGACAGCTAAATCATCTATGAGAACACCCTGAAGTGTCACAAGTACAGTCTGAACTGACTGTGGCAGTTTGGATAAAAATAGTTCTCTGAACAGTCCTTCATCGAACTGACTTTGGCCAATGATCTCTTTCATTCTTGCCAGCATGCTCACGGCTGACTGATCTCCTAACTCGATGTTACGAAATAACTCATCCAGACGTTGTCGATCTGTGAGAACGTTTCTCTTGAGGATGGATGCTTTGAGCAACTCGTACGAGTTACTTACCGACATCTGCAGAGTTACGCACTTGCTGAATTCCCGCGGTAGGGCGTGAATAACTGCAAGGAACTGTGAACGTTGATCAGTTATGCCATGTTCACAAAAATCGGACTCAGCAATCTGAAACCACGTTTCAGCATTATCTGGCCAATATGGTACTAGCTGAATTGTTTTGGCGGTTGAGCGAATCTGAATAACCTTGGGGCTAGGATCACTCATGACGAAAAGTATGCCGATAACAATATAGTACAAGAATAAACACAAAAAGGAACGAACTCACCGGGTTTATCTGCGTGTGAATTGAAGATGTAGTTCGTGGTTGGGCTCACCAGTTTAGGTGGTTGCCTGTAGTTCGTGGTTGGGCTCACCAGTTTAGAGATTGATGGTATCGACGTTCGCGAGTTGTACGGATTATACTAACGCAAGATCTTATACCAACAACCACTATAGTGTTCGTTCTTCGAGTACCAAATGGTAAAGCAAAAGACCAGATTTTGTCGTCCAAAGTACGTATTATATTTCGGGACAAAATCGCGGGTAGAGGTGAATGCTTAGCTAGCTAGTAATCGTGCACGCACGTGACACGACGGAGCACCAAATGGCGGGGATGCTTGACCGTAAGCCTTCAGCTAAACAAGTCGACTTAAACAGTGATGGTCAGCATCCAATGTTGAGTGATGATTGCTGTGGTTAATAATTTTGGGGAATTATTTACCGCTACAACAGTCAGCTAGAAGAACTACTAGATATATGTCTGCAAGTCTTTGTTTATGGCACAGATGCATTCACTCTGTGTAATCTCAAATATCTATTCAACTCATGTTGTCACTATTTATTTTCCCTCAAATTTTCGCTCGTTAAACTTCCATTTAGTTTTATGTCCCTACCTTTGTGTTGTGCATGGAATGTGGTAAACTGAACAGTTGGACTTCTTTGCGAAGTCATACTGAAAGTCAGGCAGAATGACACAGTCTAGGCATAACTAAATGCGAAACACTGAATAATGGTCTCCAGAATGTCAACAAATGATAATTGCAGTTCTTAATCTTCTTCTTTGCTAAATGAGAAATAAATACCTTTCAGTAACCTCCTCATCCACCCGGGATCCGTCTCCTACTTTGCAAGTGTTTTTTATGCTTTATCACTTTTGTACTAAGCTTTAAGTTATTCAGCATATGCCGTTATTGACTAAGGACCTAGATGATATTAGTTGAGTAAGGTTTCGGTCGTGCAAACACGAGTCCTGTGCAGGTGATTGGTTGCATTGTCATTTCCCAAATGGTATACAGCATACTGTATATTAGGGTAAATCTTCCGCCTTGCTTGCTGAAGGTTGTGTTCCTCAGGGTACTGTTATCTCTCCTTTTCTTTTTTCCCTCTCTTGCCTTACATGACTTTTCTCTTTCTAATGAGAGCAACTTCGTCAAATACGTTGGTGATCTGACAGTCTCACTTCCTATCATGTCACAATGTGTCACCAGGAGGACTTTATTTTTGAGTTTCTTCATATATATACTGTCGCCCATCGAGTTGCACTGCGATTCCACATAAAGCGAAAGATTATGAATACCTTGCTCTTCTCTTCTGCATAAGAAAGTTACTTCACAAGAACCGCTATATTAAGCTCACTAAGGACAAATATGAATTTCTCCACTTCAGTGTTGTGAGTTAATTTGTGAAGTGTGTAGGCCCCTAAATTAATGCATTTGGCGTGCATGCTGAATAGTGAAATCAGGAGTGTGCATGTTGTACTAAATCTTCTTCGCTTTCTGTATGGATTCCACGTTCATGAATTGACCACTTAACAACTGCCGAGTGTTGCATGTGATCCAGCTGAAATTATAACTGATAATTCCAAGAATTTCTCTCGTTTTCATCGGCAGCGGTTCACATCCTATTAATTTTATACAAGTACAATACCCATTGCTCACTTTAATGAGGAGACAATAACTATGACTCCAGAAAAGTAGTACGTCAGCATGTGAATTTCATGAATCTGTAGATTGCATTCCATTCACTTAATACTGAAACTAAACTATGAGGGAATTGATATTTCCAAGAAGGATATAATACAAGGCTCATTTCTACAACTGTCGTCCTCATTTTAGTTCACTTTCATCATACATGTATTAATAGAATTGTCTGTCATTGACTTTAGGGACTTATAGTGGAACAGGCTCGTCAACTTAGTGTATCTGATGATATCGTCCACTTAGACTGTGAGGAGTGACCATTGAAACTGGAAGATATGAAAAGACTACTGCTTTTTGATCGTAGTGTCTGTGCCCTTTCTCCTGTGTTAAGTAGTCCAATATGGTGAGTAATATTGTGGTTAAGCTTAATGTTAAGTAGAAATGTGCCTCCTAACGTTGTTAATGACACGGATGCATTCACTCTGTGTAATCTCACATATCTGTACAACCCTGGTTTTTTTTCCATATCAGTGTTCGTTTTCCATGACATTTATGCTCATTAGAGTTCCATTTGATTTCTTTTTTCTCTACCTTTGTGTGCTACATGGAATGTGATAACGCAAACAGGTGCACTTGTTTGCAAGCTTCTATGTTGAAAGTCAGTCTGTCAGAATGATCTGTAGTCCAGGTATAATGAAATGCTAAAACGTGGATAAAAATAAGCAAAATGTCAACAAATGATAATCGCATTTTTTATTCGGTTCTCGTCTAACTGAAAAAGAGTTGTCTTACAATAATTTCTCCTCCCACTTGAGATAAGTTTTACACTCTGTCCCGTTACATCTCAAAAGTTGCACTTCTCCACGGAGTTCCATGTTAAAACTCAGTCAGTCGGCTTTGTCACTGCAGCTGCCTAGTGTCACAACTCACTACAGTGTTAATTGGCACAAACAATTATGAATGCCGTTTCTTAAGTACTCAGTGCATTTCTTAATTCCTTAAATTGTCCAGATAAAGTGCACTGAAGAAAACATAAACCAAAAGTCAGTAACACGGACATAAGAATTAGTGCTAATAGAAGTGAATTAGATGAGTGATTTTTTTAAAGCTTTAGTACGCATTCCATATTAGTTTGTTTATTAGGTATATCACACAGTGAAACAGTATTATTTACTGGATGACGTTTCGAACAAAATTTATTGTTCATAATCATATCAATTGTGATCACACGACTTTGACGCTTGAGTTTTATAGCTTTCTTTGTTTTCTCCAATTTGTCGTAGGGGGAGTAGAATTTTCCATATATCGGGGACAGGTGATGAATCATTCCTATTACATGTATTTGCAGTTGATTCGATAAACAAAGCTTCTGTTATCAATCTCTCCCTCCACCCTGTGACATTAGATTTTAAAACTGTCATCCTATCCCATCCTATTGTATGGTTGTGTGTGACTGCATGCAGTGCTACAGCTGAACTATTCTCTAGATTTCTTATCTTATTCGGGTCAACCAATCTAGATTTTGCTAAGTTTTTATGTTCAGCTAGTCTGACTGCCCCTGTTCTACTAGTTTGACCTATGTATTTGACCTGACAATCACTGGAGGCAGGGTATTATATAAACTAAATTGTTTTGTTTTAAAGGCTCTATAGGATCCTTTAGCCGACAAAGATTGTTTCTAATTGAGTTTGTGGGTTTGAATGCCGGTTTTATTCCTGCCTTGTTGAGAATTCTGAGTAAAGCTTCTGAGGTTCCTTCCTTGTATGGAATTACTTCTGATGATTTTGATTCCTTATTGTTGGTGTCGTCATTAATATTATTATTATCACTATTATCATTATCATTATTATTGTTATTATCACTATCGCTATTATCATTATTTATTTTATTTTTACATTTCCTTACATATTTCCTGACTGATTTATCCGGGTAATTATTAAGTTTTAAGGCTTCTTTTATATGTATCAGTTCTTGTTTTAGATTTTCTTTGGTACTACTTAATTTTTGTGCTCTGTCATTTAAACATTTCACCAATCCTATTTTCACTGACATAGGATGTGATGATTGGAAGTCCAAATATCTGTTTGAGTGTGTGGGTTTCCTGTAAACACTAGTGTTCAACTTCCCATCTTCTTTCCTCTGTACGTTGCAATCTAACATTGGCAGCTCCCCTTCCTGATTTTCCAATTCATAAGTGAATTGAATTGCTTCAACCTTCGAGTTTATGTGTTCGAAAAACCTATCTATATCTTGTGTTCTAAATACAGTAGTACGCATAACTGAAATACTCATGTATCATTCACAAGATGTTTGTATCACAGAGGGCACTGAAACATAAACTAAGTCTAACATGAAATACCTTGGAGATGTTATTACTTCATAAAATGAGATACAATAATGTACGAGATGCTGCGAATTCAACACTGAAACATTAATACTGTTTTCGAACAAAGCAAATTATTATTACTGTTGCACCTCACTGCAGTGTTAATCTGCTTATACCCTTATTATTGCTGTATCCTAAGTATTGCACTCATTTTCTCATTTCCTTGCACTGTGTAAATAGGGTGCAACGAAGAAGTTACAGTGAACTATAAGTAAGTAACGCTGACGCAAGAAATGGTAGCAGTCGAAAGAAATGAAATGAGTTGAAGACCTTGTCATAATACTAGTCATCTCCCTTATTCCAAAACAGTACTTGACTTATTTACCTATGCATTTTAACGTGTCTTCTAATTATCTTATTTTTGTCTTTGTAGACATTGCCTAAGGTGCCGTTGTACGGATCGTCTGGAAGCAGCCTTTAATTTCATCTACCTTCCGCGAAGTTTGACGTACGAAAACTCGAAATTCTACTGACTGGAAAACGCTACAATTGGTGTTACTCATGCGGCGATACGCCAGACTAGACACGTGATAGCAATGTATGCATGTAATAACATTACCTACATAGTAAATACAATGCTAGTTACAAAAACTCGTCATTATCTTTTCATTGCGTACTTACAAGAAAAAAACGTTCACCTTACTTCTCATACTAAGTACTGGAGATTCCGCCTAGTACTCACTTTTACTTGCTCTCTAGAAAATGCTTTCTACTATATTCGCAAATGACTATTAGACTTCTGTCACATGAAACGGTAAAACATAAGGCGTATGCAGTTTAGAAGTTAGGGTATATTTGCATTTATTGACACAAAATTTATGTACATCTTCCATTATTATACAAGAAAGTTCTCAAAGTAATTCAGAGTTGCTCGCAGTGCACTAATAGTATATTCATTACTATAATTATCCTGCATAACTGCGAAGCTTCTGTTCAATTGCCTGCGAAGTTGCAGTATCTCTATGCAGGGTTTCTTCACTGAACCTTCACACGGCACACGACTTGGTAGCGACGGATCCTGCCAAAACCATCTGCGACACAGGCGAATTACTTTGTCAACTAAAAATATTAATTGAAATATTAGTAAAAGTTTGATTTACCTGTAAACTGAGGAATTTGAGTGTGACATAGCAGCATATGCCGGCAAGGTAGTCTCTGTGCCCTAAATATTCTGCAGGTACAAGTAGAATTGGTATAATCCACTTGGTGCAGGTATATGCCGTCATTTATGATAGCCATATCATCAGTATACAACTCTATGTTCATCCGACGATTACGGCCATAGTCCTTGGCAATTAACTTAGCGGCATAAGGAGTGAAGTTTCCTAATATCGACATAACTGGTTCCGGTGCGTGGTACTTATGAATCCGACAACTTTCGACGATTACTTCAACACTACGACGCTTCTCTGTGCGTACACACCATTTATACGTCTTGTACATGCATACGTGTAGTGGATCTCTTCTGTGGAGATATCGTTTTAGGTGACTGTGAGAGCTTTCAACTCTATTGTTGGTACTATTAAACAGCAGCAGAGTATTCGGCATATATGCCGCAGCCCACGTCTCCTTCTTAGGCACCCAGTAATGCCTGACATAATTCCACACCCTCCGATCAACCATCCTAATGACACTAAGGTAGTGATGAAATCTAAACGGTTAGAAATCAATGCATTTACCTTTCAGGTGTCGTAGCTTTAACAAGACGGTATAAAAACCTGCGTACAAAAGGATTTCGAGTCTAAATGCATCAAGTATTAATTACATTCACCTCACCTTCCTGCTGAAAGCCCGGCATACATGAAATGCACAGATGACGATTTTCGCCTGAATTTGACTATTACGCACGGCGGATATCTCACAGTTGACCGAATCCATTACGAAAGTTTCTGTGATGGACGTATCCTGCATTATTCTTTGGAATTGTTCCAATATCCAAGCTACATCACATGACCTCTCTCGTCTCGTCCATGCCAAAAAAACAGGCCTGCCATGACCCATATTGTCTGTTACCACCAACTGAAACAGAGAATATGTGATTAAGATTTGTCAACCGTTTCACGTATAACCTACCCGTCCTTATTGGTATTGTATGTTGAGTCAATACACACCACCTCTCCATATTTCCGATATAACTGAACCTGTGATTCCAGGGCGAAGCAAATTCTGCTGGTTACCCCTGTATTCGAATCCACGTATTCAACCACCTGACCACTTTGCCTTATTATGCGCATAACATCTGATCTCAAAGGCATGGCTTCAAAAATAACTTTAAAATACTTCAATTACCTGGTCTCATATCCTTACGTAAATTATACACATCTGTGCTCGTCAAAATTTTATTAAAATTCTCTTCAGCATATTCCAAAACATCAGCAACCTCAGATGTAGTCTTCACAACTGGTGCAATATTCTCCTTTTCATCCCCGGACAGGCGTCTAAAATATGGATCACCTATCATAAGACTTTTTTCACATTTGTGATTGTGAACTGTTTTCGCGGAAGAAATGATAAACTCGTCCTCCTTGTAGCGTATACGAAAGCCAGATTGGCAACCGGTGTATTTTGCACTGCAGAAATAAATAATAGAATTCTTACGGTTTGACGCGTAAACCTGAACCTCTAGTTTTCCGCTTCATGCCATATGTACAACGAAAGACTACTAATTTGTACTTCAACTCCTGAGATTCATGGTCCCGTATGCACTTTTTGATTACATAATGTGTATGAGTTGCCTAGGAATACTCTGTCATACATATATACATATATTACTGATTCCAGCTGACTTAGAGCATCTTCTACTTGAACCCAACTGGTATACCGGTGACTAAACATAATTCCGTCAAAAAGTTTTTTGATATCCACTGATATAGGAAGGGCAGCTTGGTTGCCATTGTCTCCAAGTGCCAATGCGTCCATTCGGTACCACTGTAAATGAAAAAAGAAGCTTTTCAATAAAAAATTCACGAATAGCCAACAGAGTACAGTAAGCAACCTAAAAGAGACATTGATTTGGAAACTATAGCGGAAAAAAATATAAATTCCTTACCACAGTTACCGTTTTGGAAAGTTCCTGATTACAGCCATAAACATTTACTGAAACACTCGTGAACGACAAAAATGGACACAAGTGATGAAACGAAGCTCCACAGAAATCATTGAGACGCCACAAACAGGAGGATTTTAGGTGCACCCTATAATTTTCACATGAAACACATTCTCAAGCATCCTCCTGCACCATAACTGCCTTCAGGCCTAGAGGCAGCTTTTGACGACTATTCTTAACAAAATCAATACAGTTCAAGCCAAACAGAAACCGGAATCACGTCAAATGCAGATACCTAGATCAAACGAAACGATTCAGCCAAACTCAAATCAACTAGACCGCGCAAATGTCCTCAAGGTAAAGCTGGAGGCGCCACTTCAAACAGGGGATATGCCTTATCAACGCCCGAAACGTGTCGAATAAATACGGAAACCAGGGAACTACTGTAGGCGTGGTACAGCGATTTATTATTTACGTATGAACAAAAGATGAACGAAAGTGGTAGGCCGATGGATACAGATTACAAGAAGACTGTCACGCAGCAAGTTAATTCTGATATTTTCAAACCACAAAATGGAGGAATTCTCCGCTGTTTTTTCCTTCTGGGTTGCTTCTGGTTTTTAAAAGGGTGGATCCAGAATATAATTCTGGCAGTGAAGTACCAAACGTTCAGCCAGTATGTTTTAATTGTTTTGTAGTTTAGTGTATACTGAGGTGTTCCAGAAATCCATAAGAATAAGTTCTCAACACCAGAAGCTGTTGTAACTTCCTACCCAGATCACTTGCTTGGGTGACTTTATAAGAGAGTGACAAGTATGTACCGCTTATCTCACTGAAAAGGTTTTAGGACGAGTGTCTTTTAATCTGACCAACTATATATTATCAAGTATATTATGTATAACAACTTTCGTTTCTTGTGACTGACATTAATGAACTTCTGTGGCAACAAAATTGATCACATTAGCCATAAGCGATATTGACGTCTCAGAAACATTTTTGATTTTCCTGAGGTTCTTCAGTTACATGTTTAGAAATTACTGTTAGTTTGCTACCCACATGAGAGGCGCACGTCTTATTCAGAAAATAACCTGAAGTACTGCGTAGTACCAGCAGCGTATTCGTCTTATTCCTTAAATTCATAATTGCTTAAGAGGCTGCCAAATTTCAGTCATGCGTTTCGAACAGCTCTTATTTTTGTCCCGGAAAAAGGTTGGTAACAACATAGTTAAATGAATCTGACTAGTGTGAGGGTAGAGTAGAATCAAACGGAGGCAACACTTTTCGAAGCCTCACTAATGGTTGATAACCTTAGATTTTTCCCAGAGTTTATGGAAGTAGCAGATTGGGCTCTATTGTTATAATCTAAAGGCATGATGAAATACTTCATTTAAGACGACAAAGATTTGACAGGTTCTCAGTAACACTTAAGGAGTCCCTTAGAAGGACATTCAAGAGGGGATTGCAATACATAACGTAATACCCAGTAGTGATAACATCTAGTATTTGATCAAATTCTCCGCTAGATTACAGCACCGGACTCTGAAATAGTGGATACCTGCATTACAATCCAAATATGAGCTTACAGCCGAAATGTCAAAAGTTTGACTTGTGATGGCCAAAGCACACCCGTTTGCCGAGATTAAGGTTGATTAAGGGCTAAATATAATAATCAGAATACTAGGTAAAAAGCTCAACTTATGAAAGCCAGAGGAGAAATTTTTTCGGAGTGCACGAGCAAGGTAACGCAAACCTCGGATTACCTCCAAAGTAACTCGTGTTTCAGCCACAACCGAAATCCCGATGTCATTAGGGGAAGTCAAGGGAAATTTTCTTTGGCATCTGCAAATGCTCCAGAAATGTGACATCTTATCTGTTTTGTGTACAGTGGATGACACATTTTACAGGGAATCGTCCACACATGTATAAGACAAGGATAGTATGAAGTGGTCTAGGAAGCTAATTAGTCGCATTACCTGTTGGTCTCAGATGGAAAATTGCTCATGATTATTACGTGGCCATCTTTCGCGGAAATCTGCTGTTTGGCCACGCGACTTGTTGACCCCTTAGTCTGGTCATCAGTAGCCCGGTGGTGCAAAACAGTGCAGCAATTACGCTCTTGTTTCTAGAAAATCTAATTGTATCCCGTAATCTCCACCAGTACAGGTGAATTAAGTGTTTATTGATGTTGAAGTTCCTAAGTACAAATATAATAATCATTTTTACTTACCATTTAGCTGTAAATCAAGAATAATATTTGATGCCGTACACAGCAAAGTTATAGCGCAGAAGTGACTTCAAGCTTTTTTTCCCAGGTATTTGTAACCCATACGACACAGACTTGAGTTTTTTGTTAGTAGGAAGACAATATTTCTGTATTCCTTAATGTGCTCCATTGAGTGACTAGGTAACAGATTGCTCCCACAAATTAAGGACAAAACGAACAACAACCATGTAAGTTCACCATAAACCAAATTTATTTAATTCAAACAGTACTTATCCATACATGAACAATTTGTGTGTTCCTAAATAGACGGGAACAAATATATTATGTCATTCATATAATAAAGCTCATTTGAATTAATGAATCTCTTAGATTGCGAAGAACCCCTTATAAGCTTGGTGTTTGCAAGCACTAGGAGCATTTACTTTTCAGCTTTGTGTCATTCGTAATTTTATAGAACGTGAAACCATTAGAATTTCGATTGTTATTTGAAACTGTTTGATGACGAAGCATATTAAGACCAGAGATCATCTCTTACATTAATCCATTGGTGGTCATCTGACTAGAGATAGGTAGGCATCATCATATTTGCGCATCTTCTGGTCTCTGATCAAGACTCCACACGTCCTAAAAAAACCGCCAGCTCAGTAGTGGAACAGCGGTATTTAGTGACAAGATCGTTTACTGGAGAAATGCCATACATTAACACTAGTGTTACAAAACCCTTCAGTGAGGTAAGACGCCATTCTTGTGCTGCATCCTCTGCCTTCAGATCACGCTTTATATACTGCCTATTTTTAACTCAAGACGTCACTCCTCAATTCAAGATTATTGCAGGAGGACCTTCAGTGGTACGCGGCACATCCATTAGTTGTTCTGTTTGCCCGTTAGCTTTTTAAAAAGTTCCGTTGATCTCCGTCCGTTTCAAGTTGTATGACACTGATATCGCAGTTTGTTTCTACCACTAACCTACATGAATCGGTGGTGATTGTAACGCGTCGTCAAAGAACTTTTTCCACAACGACATCATGTTATAAGACTCACATTCTTACGTGTATGAATTAATAATAATCTGTCTTATTCCAAAAACAGTACTTATAAAACAGTACAGAATTCTCAGCATTTATCATAATGGTTCATCTAGTTTATTCAAAATATTGATAAAATTAACCACATGAACTCGTCCACATCTACAGTAGAGATAACGTCAAAGATGTGTAGGGGACTGTCTAGAGCAAGTTCATTAACAAAACGAATATGCGAATAAAAATCCAAGTCAATGAGAGCACAATGCAACAGTATACCAGCAAAATGCAGTAATGAGTTATATTAATTAGTAGGTTACTTGGATATGTTGTTTAAGTCCACTGCTATAAATTATTTATATAATCCACAGAAGCATTGTCTGTTGGAATCGTGTCTACTGATAGAAGCTGTGTTCCAGTTGTAGGTTTGTCTTCGGATGAGGATGATAGGTTGCTGCAATAAATCCAAAGTATACAACACGGTTTGAGTAGAGTGAGTAGACAGAAATGGCCAGAGAGAAGGCGAAGCTACCAACAGTATAGTGTATTTCAAATTGCACTCGGAAGTTATATGTATTTAAACATAAATCGTTTTCAACAAGAGTCATGTACAGTGCTTCTAATTTCAACATCTAACCAAAAAGTGTACAATCATATGGTTACGTACTCCACAGATGTGCAAAGTATAAAAGAAGAATTATGACAATAATAGTCATAATGATAACAGTTGCTCCATTTCAAACAATACTGTTGATACAGTATGGAAATTATAGCATGTTATGGAGTATTGAATCTATTGCTCTCCTAACAAGGTATGGTGAGGATATAAAAACAAAAAATAACAATTATGACAGAGCTTAAATGGTGTTTACACTTATGAAAAATAAGCAGAAAAAGAAAATGAGAGGGGTGTAAATATAAGAAGAACAATAAGATTAAAGCCTGATGGTATAAAGATGAAGACATTTTTTTATTTTCTAGTGGAAAGAAAGTTAGTTCGCGCCTGACACTATTTTCATCACAGAATGCATGCCGAATATGGTATCGTGGTCATTATTAGTGATCACTGTTAAGAAATTACAGTTGTAAGTGCGACTTTGTGACAGCGTTCCGATCCAGATGAACGGAGACAGTCCCCAATTTACTGAACACTGGAATCATACTTCCTCTTGACAATGAGCGAAAGACGGGGTCAACTCAAAAATTCCACTTATGGATGGTGACGGCGATAACATCCTCCTTCGGCTTTCAAAGTGTGAGGTTAAGTGCATATTCTTTCATTATGGGTTGTAATTGCGCTATGAAAAAATCAAAAGTGGATTCATACAGAGGAAAATCCAGTGTTGAATGACGTAAGCAAGCACTATGAATTGAAGTTCAGTATAGTTGTGGAGATGTTTGCTTTTGTTATTGGTTAACGACTTAACAGCTCAGTTTAAAAGAATTTGTGACAGGCAGGTAGTGCCCCAATATGAAGATGTGTTATTTGACTGCTCATTGTCCAGAAATAGAAAAATGGTTATTAAGGGAGAAAAGACAGCACTATGATTTCATACAGCAGCTCTTTGCCAACCTGCACTAGGCTGGATCCCAGCATACTGTTATATATTTAAAAATAGGGATTTTATGACAAAACGACAAAAGAAATACCAAATAAAGATAGTGTTACTAGATGGATGGCCACAATCTTGAAATGACTCAATCCCAAATGCTTCGGGGAAGCCAGAACCAAATCAGGGCCAACCTTTTGTGCAAGAGAACATCTCATTGTAAATGTGGTGAAGAGGAGTATGGTAGCATTTAATTCAAAAAATCCCTTCGAAAGAAAGTATCCCAGTTAGGTGGGTTTGTTAATTCACCCTCGATATGCTCAGTGAGCTGGTGAGTTGGTCTATAATCCATCTCATTACTCAGTAAAAGCACACAGAGTTTATATCCGATAGATCTGATGAGTGTTGGTATTATTCCTCTGTTTGTGCTCTTTTTAGATCTGAATAATTCAACACACATCTGCTTCCCTTTTCCAGAATTTGACCAATGAATATGTTTAGCTTTATTCAGTGCTATTCCTCTTTGGACATGTAATTGTCCCCTTTTCTTACGAGTAATAGAGGATTTTTTCCCATCCAGAATAATATGTTCACTCAGAATTTCAGTTAAAATATTCGCCTTGTCAGATTCGAAATAAAGAAAATGGAAAATTTCTTGGTGTAATTCTGTGAAGTTATTGAAATATGCATAACAACATCCAAGATCTCCCCGAATATTAATTTTGCGGCCATTCTTCACCTATGAAAAATATATTGAAGATTTCCAGTGACACTTTTGAAATATAAGTAGTGGAGAGGATATTGTTTAAATGAATCTGAGTAGGTAAAGGCGCGATTGTACCAATGCTCTGTGATTACGAGTCGTCAGTGGTGAGTGTTGTTTTGGCAATGAGATGTGTTCATTTTACAATTAAAGCATTCTTCGGATGATGGAACTATAGACGATCAACGGCAAAGCAGCAAAAGAGCAACAATGACGAAGGTAATTCTCTTTATGCAATGTTGAGAAATTGATCTTTGTGCATTTTGTGAAGTAATAACTGTGCTTAGCTATGGTGTGCCTTGTCAGAAAGTATTTCTTTAGGTTGTTCTTTAATCTACAGTCATAAAAGTATCTACTCATCCATTAAGTAGTTAAAATTGTGGATGGACTAATCGGTCTAGAATGAGCGTTGGAAGGCTACGTTCAGATTTGTTGACTGAGGCAAAAGGCTTGAAGCCCATGAAAATCCTTTTCTAGTGAATTTCTGTGCTTGTTTAAACCTTTCTTGGATAAGTCAGATGCGGTTGCTGACACCACTTCTTCTGAGAGTCGATTTCAGGAATCCATGCTGTGCTCCGGATAACAAATTTTTGTTTTTCAGATATGCCATGATACTTTTCTTGATGATTCCTTCTAGTTTCTTGATTAAAGTGCTGATCAGACTAATAGGCATCTAGTTTGGAGGGCTCTGCCTTGATCCTCCTTTGCGGCTGAGGGATGCAATGTTGTCTCTCCAGTCACGTGGTAACACTCCATTTGAGAGAGATAGCTTGAAGATCGTGATCAATGAGCCGGTTCTATGGGCTGATAGCTCCTTGAGAAGCCTTGGATAAAAATTATTCAGGACCATCGATTCCCCTGCATCTAGTTTATTTAGGCATTTGAACACTGTCTTCGTCAACATCAACGGAGTTAATCCTGCGTTCCTCTGACGCGGCCAGATCTGATCCTACGGGGAGTAACGACTCTTGTGTGAAGACTGCCATTGCTTCTGCTTCTTCTTGATCCTCTTCGATTGTGCCGTTGTCAATAGTCAGATTTGGGACCACATTAGATGCCTTATTCCTGAAGTTCATGTATGAAAAAATTTTCTTAGGTTGTGCCTTTGCATTTTTAACCAGATGTACTTCGAACTTCATCCTTGATTGGCGGATTTCTGCAATAGCCTCGTTCCTAGTGACGTTGTATGACTTCTTAGCCTCTAGAGTCTCAAATGTGGTGAACAGGTTACAGCATTTGTGTTTTCTTCTGAGTAACTCACGAACCTCTCGGTGTATCCAAGGGGGCAATGTTTCCGACCCTTAGTGACAGATCAAGGGATGAAAGGTTCAGTTACATGAGCGTTAAGTTTTTTAAACTGGTTCCGTCTGGCTTCTACTTGGGACTCTGGCTGCTGAGACGGTAGCATTTATATCAGCTTTCCAAACGTTTGGTCGAGGTGGGGTTTCGGCCCATGATGCTGTTCCTGTGAACTTGAAAGTGAGCACAGCGTGATCGCTTCTTCCTAAAAAAGGAGGATGTATGAAGTCCACATCCTCACTATTGAAGGGCACTAGGTTCAGCGTTGAGGAGTGCTGTGTCATCGTCTGCATTCCACTTTGGACTGCGGCATGATGTCTTGGCCTATACATTTAGTTCTGCAGCGTGGAAGTGTGCACGTTTCACTTTCGTATGCGAGAGCTTCAGCGCTACGGACGGTTATGCATTTATTGAGGTAGATGACTACGCCACCTCCTTTGCGGCTAAGTCAGTCCATCCTATGCACTATAAAGTTTGTCAGGTTAACTTCGGTATCAGTAACATCGGATTTGGGCCCTGTCTGTGTGATGGTAATTATGTCTGTGTTTCCGGAGTCTATCATATTACCCAGCTCAGTTCTTTTGTTCAGCAGGCATTTGTGTAGCAAATTGTTATGAACTCAGTATGATGCTTTTGCGGCTACCTACAGAGATTTCACGACCATAAAACTTCGGACTTTGACAACTCGAAAACCTTCAGTCTCAAGGGTTTTCTAACCATTTCGGTCCCGTTCGCTTGGTTCGAGGGCCATAGACTACCTTTTGATGCAGTGTGTTAAGCATGAGTTGGCACGGACGTGTATACTTGATCCCTTCAGAGTTTGGGAGTTGCTTTGTTTTGAGTTTGGTATGACTTTGATAAGGTGTTCTGGCAGATATACTGTATAGTCATCCTATTGATTCTATACAAGTTCTGTATAATTACACCTGATTCTGTTTTTGACAGTGACTTGTCTGATGGGAGCTAGACTAGGTTAAGATCATGTTCAAACCTGACCTTGGAACCTGAAGTCAATGATTTTTCCGCTTTGTGGAGAATAAATGACCTGCCAGAGAGACCAGGTTTGCTTACGTTGGCTTTCTTGCTCTGCAGTGCAAGTGTCTTCCCGTCCTTCGTGGATAGTGTAACCTTTATGAGATTTTAATTTTGCTTTCTGCGGGAGACTATATCACGTAATTCGCTGGCTCCCTGCTCGCTGTCATCCACCTGTATGGGTGAGACTTGATCTACAGGTTCATAGGCAACTTTAGTTGAGGGTTTTCGACCCCTGGCACGCCTTTTTCTGGTGCCAGCAATAGGCGACTAGGTGTTGCAGTTTTCTGTCGCCTTTTCTCTACTGGCACTGAAGGGCTTATCGGGTATCATAGGGGCAGCAGTGGTATCCGGTCTATGGTGGATGCTTTTCTATGCTGAAGGGCATTCATTGAATATACTTGTTTATCTTTAATTAGTGCCTAAATTTGAGTTTGAACATTCACGATGTAATTACTCAGTGATAATTGCTTTCCTTCACGTTCCCAGTGGAACATAGGGCCTCAAGCTAGTGGCTTGAAATTTCTGTAGCAGTGTTTACTTTTTACAGGATGAGTTGCTAGCCTCATGCTCAACCTTTCCTCTTCACCAGCATTATTTCTGGCTTAGCGAGGTAAAGGAGTGCGTCGGCCGGGGATCGAACCCCGAACCATGTACATGGTCGGCGAGCGTCCTAACCGCTATGCCACCGACGCACCGACGCACCGACGCACACTCAGTGATGATAGGCAATAATTTCGTGGACTATATAACTCATGCCATATTTGACCGTTACAAATAAACCTGTAGATGAGTACGGCTACTAAATAATACTCTTCACTTTCCTAATATGTTGATACATTTGGTAGATAGTCGTCTGTTCGTTAAGTAGATGCCAATCAGCTTTCGGTGTTGTGCTATGGTAGGTATCTTCTTATGGATTAACGAACAGACTGATATGAATCTTAGTCCTTAATTTGGATTCTTTTTTCAACATTCGAACCGATTGCCGACAAGTTTCGAAACGTTCGATACTTGTAGTATTTGCGCTAAATTTAGCAGTCCATTACAACTTCTTTGCTTTTATAACTCATTGCTCACAGTGTAATACAGCTCCTATGCCGTTCGGACCTTCGATGTTCAGTTCAGATGACTGGTGTCTGAATTCCGTCCTGCCGAGGCCTAATGGTGTCATAAAGATCACTGAAATTGGTAGTAAATCAATTGGTGAGTTATATAACTAGTGAGTGTTTAATGATTTTTGAATGCAGGCTCAGATGCGTGATACACATAAACTTGTACCGAAGATTGTTTTTTTCTCAGGATGAAATGCGCAATATGGCTTCAGTAAAGCACGAACTTTCACCCAAACTCAAGTCAAATAAAAGTTCTCCTGTGTTATCCAAACTACCCGCTTCTTACTCTGTTGAGAGCAAACGTCGTTCATCTAGTCGGGAACATAGCTCTTCCAGGAGACGACACAAGAAAAGGCATTCATCTAGGTATGTTCCCGAAGTGTCTACTTTTTTGCATTCTCAGATTGTTTTTTGGAAATAATGCAAGTTTTTAGTGGTACTGTTCATTTCATAAATCCAGAAACCCCCATCATTCATTTAGTATTGCTCTCACACTTTGACGCGATGGATTACCGCGCAAATATTCTTGTAATGTGTAAAATACAATACATAGAACCAGTATTGAGGTTTGAAAACATGTTCTTGAAATCGATTTGTTTTTATACAAACCAAAATGTGAGGCTGCTCAAAATAACAGGAAGTGGAGAGATTAGAAATTTTGAGCCGTTAACTCTCAGTAAATCAGATGTTCGTCAGTTTCTCTGAAAACTTACGAAACAGAAGCAAACAATTTTCTGGTGGATTCACAGGCTCCCATCATTCCTTACATTATTTCGGATCTAGTACCATCAGACCAGCAGTGTGTTGCGAAACTGCAGCTCATGAATTTTAATTATTACAGTGGTGTCTTCAAGCATTTTGACCATGATGGTGCTTCTCAGGTTAGTAGGATGCCAAACGCACCAGACCACACCGTATCTCATTCAAATGAGATATAGACACCATCCAATCTGAAGTTGGATTAAAATTTGTCAGGTAAGAAACGTATTCCAAGCATTCCTACTCGGAATTTACAGTACAGTGCATTTTAAGGCAGCACCCGACAAGTGATTATCACCTGTGTAGTCAAAGTAAAATAAGTAAACTTTCAGAGAAGTCTTTTGCTAAGATGTTTGTAGCAGTCAGTTGAAAAAGGAGAAACGTCGTCCACGCAAACATGGCTTGATACAAGTAACTTGAAAAATGACCCACTCTAGCCTCAAACTACCGCAAGCATTTGTTTGCTAGGCTTTGACTAAGATGTGTTGGCCAGTAGGACTCGGTGTCATAAAACTTAATTAGTGTTAAATATGTGTAAGTCAAAACGATGTTTTTAGGGATCTGATATTTCTGTCATTAAGGTTACGTTTCCTGAAGTAGAAAGTTTGATTTTAGGGACCTACACATGTAATTTTTTTAACAGTCTCCAACATTAGCCATCAGTAATCGGCGACCTTTAAAGTAAAGTCGACCTATAAAAATTATGTGCTACGTAGAAGGAAAACTGCCTCCGCATGATGTATTTACCAGATCAGCTGATTAATCCACTGCATAACTTCATAAAAAATTCGATGATCTCCATGAAAACATGTATGTAAAGTTTGTTCTATGTCGAAAACAGACAGACAGATGTAAAGGCTAATTTACATATGTGTAGAAGATAGCTTTAATATTAACGATATGTTCGGAAATAGGGAAGTGTATGTTGATTTCCTTTCGTTCCCTGTCACCGTTTTGGCCGAACTTCACCCAAACGACTACGGTCTGGGAAGCAGTTAGAATGAATTTAATTATCCAAATCTCAGTGGTACGTTTGTCCAGCGCAAAGCGTACTTTTGTCTGATTTTCAACTAAATGAGTTGGTAATTGCAAAACATTCACGTTGCCACAAATTTTGTCAGACTGAAGACTTGATATATTCAGTGCAGCAATCAAAAGTGTAGTTGATATACTCTTGTTTATTCAGATGGCAACCTTCAGTTGGGTGTTATTTTCCATATGAATAAATACTTCCATACATACACTTTGTCACTACTAAATATGAAATTAATTCTATGCGCTTTTATATATGCCAGGTGTTTACACTTTACCTTGATGTAGATCCAGCCGTAGGAGTTCAAGCAGACACCATAGAAGTTCTTCAAAGCGCAAACGTTCTCATCATTCAAAACATAAACATTCGTCTAAAAAACATCATCGCGACTCCCACTATCGAGATCGTCGTAGCCGTCATCGCCACAAGCACCGTCGCCATAGTTCAACGTCAACCTCCAGTTCATCCAGTGATTCTAGTTACGACAGCAGGTCGCGTCACCGAAGTAGTCCAGATGGTAAACGAATCACTCAAGCCTCTACAACAATTCCGAAAGATTCTGTAAGTCAGTCACTTTTATTGGTAATAACTGCATAGAACTGTTCACTTGAAGTAATCTCACATTATGATAAGACGAAGCTTTTTAGAGTTTTTATGACTGAGTCTTCAAAATGTATTAGTTTTTTGTAAAAGTAGGTGTTGTAGCTTCACGATTTATAGGTGTGTTTATGAGGAACTTCATAGAATAAAGTATCATTCTATTTAACTAGACTATAAGACAAAGTACTGCGAAAAAGATGTATTCTCAAGGGCATAATAAAAGCTTCACATTCGCATGTTAAGATACAGCAATGAGGTTTCAGTAATTGAAAATAAACATTCTACTTATCGTATCCGTTGAGTGTAGTTTGCACCCGTTCCCTAGTTAACTCAATTATTATGTTTCACTTTTTTAGAATTCTCGGCCCAGAACAGAAAACCACGTCGTCACTTCAACAGCGCCAGTCATCTCGACCACGAAAGTCGCGGACGTAGCTAACTCGCCTGCGATTCCTAGTCAAGGTATGTATCTTTATGATAATATTTCCGCTTCACTCAGTAGAATGTTAGTGAGTTGACGTAACTGCCGAAACAAATCACTAAACTCCCACTTTTGAGATTCTTCAATCACATAAGTCACTTAGAGATGTAGAACAGTCACCAGGACTTGAGAATCTCTGGCTTAATATTTTTTCCTTTTGACTGCAGTTTGTGCCTATGAGTTTCAGTACTATGGACTGACAAATAGGGAGGTGCATACTAATGCCATCTCAGCTAACAAAACTACGCGGAACATATAAAGCCAAACGTCCTCAATGTGATTGTTCATATTTTGTTGTGGATAGACTTGTATGTGGCCTCGATGAGGACTTTTCGGAAACTAACGTGCGACTAGGGGAGGTCTGTTTAACTGAGAGCACACAAATGGCACAGGTCTTCCAGATGAAAACGCTGACAAAGTGCAGTTTCCTATACACGAGTACACTTGACATGCAGTTCACAACAGTCTAATGTAAGACTGTCATAACATGGTCTACAGTCACGATTGGGTTGACGATAAAAGAACAAGATTTTTCAATGTATTGATTACTCAACTTATTAAAGAATTTGCTTGAGCTCCAAAGGAACAATTACCGAAGAAATGGAAACCGAGGGTTGAAGCTATGAGCAGTTTCACCCAACATAGTTACGTACAATTGTTCAAGTAAAGTGGTGTCTCATGGCAAGTTATATTGAGGTCCCTTATGAAGCAAATGTTAACCAATAAAATTCGAAGCTTTTTAATTAATGTGGTGTAGACCTGTGGTGCACAGCCTTTTTTCCTGTAAGCTGGAGTGGGATTAGATTGGAAAGAGCAAAATCAAAAAATCTGGACAATGCCTAAAGCTATGTATATGCGTAATGTACTTGCCTTGTTTCTTCTGGGCTGCTTAAGGATCCCTGGCCGAAGACTCATTCTCAGTTATCCTTCATATTCAATAATCATTATTGATATAACCCCGTCGTACATCTACATACATTTGGATGCTGTCTCGTAATGATTCACTTCAGCCCAAAGTATGGTGGCTAAGACCGTTGAACTTTTGAGCTAATTTCTACTCTGTTTGTCAATGCATTTTTGAATTTTATAAATATGATATTATTATTAACACCGTAGACCTTTACATACTGGTGAGTCTTTAGTAGTAGCGCAAATATCATAGTATGACCAAGGAATTTAAAGCCTGTACAACACTACTATGTAAAGGTTGAATGTGTGAAGCCTTATTGTTGAACATTCGGTTTCCTGGACTCAATTTTACGTGCATTAGGTTACGAGGCATACTGCATGTGAGGTGACACTGCACAGGGCCGGTTTCGAACTCTAGACCCATTTGTTGAATGTCGAGTGCTTAAGACAACCACTCCACATCTAAAGCAATCCGTAGGTTTTTTAAGTAAGGCTAGAATTAGGATGGTGTTTAAGCATTCTAGCTTGCTCAAAGACTAACTCGGTCGGCTTTAGGAACCCATTGACTCATACGGAATTTCATCAAAATTCATGTAGTCATTGCGAAGGCAGTTGCATTTTTAGAACACAAGAATCTAGCTAGATGCGAAATAATAGGACCCGCTAGGTTAGGTGATCTGTATTAACTTAATCATCGCCATGCATAGTCACATGATTAGTTTGAGCAAGTTGAACACATCTAATGACCGCAAAGTAATATAAGTAGGTGAAGACAGTTTAATCTCCGATTCTTTGTTCATAGAATCAACAAATATTCTAATACGAATGACATAACACTAATTTCGGATTTAAGCAATATTATATCGAAAGAGGGAAGTAAAACTATACGAAGCGAACGTGGAAGTATGAATGCATCGACGTGATCGCGAGTAGCTGTCCTAAAAATTATGCACTTATTAATATTTTATCACCGTTATCCTAAATAAATCTACCTGACAGAGAATTGTAGTAACCTTAGGTCACTGATATGTGCCCTGTGTTATAGGTCGTCCTCAAACAGTGTGAGAATTGATTAACAGTTCTACTGTGAATGGGAACTTATGAATCGCCACATGACCAGATCCAAACGCTTAGCGTAGGCGAATAATATTCTAGTCCTTATGGTGTAAATCAGGTCTTCATTTCAAAGCTTCCAGAATATACCATGTCGGTTATTATTCAATGAAACGTGTGACATGCACTAAAAATATAAAAGCGGTCTTTTTTGATTGCATTAAGAATGTACGAACTTTATGATGTCCAGTTTTTATGTGTAATTTGTAAAGGTTCATTGATATCCGTTTTCAGTTGTCTGCTCTATTGAACGTACGGAATTTGTTCTGTAGGTGTCTCCACAAATACTACCCTTCAAAAGCTGACAGCACAAGATATTCTGGATAAAATTCAAAAGCATCAACAGCAGCAGGCTAAAGCCCAAGCATTAGCTGCGGCAGCGGCTGCTAATCTTCCGAAATACTATAATCCTACGACGGTTAATGCTGTTAAGCTGGCTGAGCAACAAAAAAAGCGTAAATTGTTATGGTCAAAAAAAGACAATGATAACACAAACTCTGTAAGTTTTTGCAATTAATGTCGGTAGTTTTTGTTCAAGATTACATTAATGATTGGGTTTCTAAATAATCAAGCACCTTCATTTTTTATTTAGGACAGCAAGACTTTGTGGGCAACCACATCTTTAATTGCTGGGAAAGGTGATTCTGCCGCTGCAGCTAAATTCCGAAAATTAATGGGCATTCACGACACTACCGAAGAAACTGTGGATGGAAATACGTTACAAGCAGATGAAACTGAAGCTATAAAGCGTGCTGAAGCTCAGGCAGAACTATTCAGGCGCCTAGAGCATGAATACGAAATGTCTCGTACTATAACTCACACACAACGGGGTGCTGGTCTCGGTTTTAGTTCCGCTAGTCATGTCGACTATAGTGCATATGCTGCAATGCAACCTGACAAAGATAAAAACCCTAACTTTTAATTGTATTTGACTCATTTCTTATCTCATGTACAGCTCAATAATAATAATAATAATTTCTCTTATGCTTCACTTCTTTTAATTATTCACCGGAGAAGTATACAAAATATTTGTCTGGTAACATTTTAATTGAAGAACTTTGTGTAAATGGGATGGAAATATTTAGAGATAGGACTCGCTGAACATTGGTAAAGTCAGTTACCTGGAAATGAGAAGCAAATGTTCAAGATCACAGTCGTTTGGTAAAATTGACATTTACAGTAATGCTAACAACTACTTTTAATAGATACTAGTTGCTTCCGCGACTTTTCAGTGTAGTAGGAATGGGGGCAGAGTGCATTGGCGAATGGATACAAACGATTCACCCACAACTGGAAATTCGTTTAGACCCTTTTCATCCTACGCTACTCATTTTATTTCCACGTACAAGCGGTTTCGCGTTCCTCACCGATATTCGCTCCTTGTTCTGTCTAATACTGCGAGTAGCGTTTATTAAGTTATTCTACAGTACGCTATCCAACGCAGCGTGTTATGTCGGGGATTACAACATCTGTATTTTGAGGCATATCGAAATTATTTGTCCTAAGGGACTTTCAGTTGCAGCCTATGTGCCTATAAGTCACCGACTTCTGACGCTAATTGGCAACTTGCAGATCCTGAAAGTATCACTGCGGGTACCTAGCATCTCCACGTACTTAATTTCCACTAACTCGATAGGATTCCTTGAGCCTGGTAGCCATATGGTCTAATTATTTCTACGAAGCGGTAGCGAGCGCTCTAACAAGAGAGTGATCTACTGTTGGAACACACAAGTTTTGATGCCTTATGCGATGATTATGTCAGCTTTCAGATTATTCACTGTCTCTGAACCTGTGAACAAGCTCACAAATGGCGTTGCAGACGGTACCAATTATTTTTTATGTTTGCGTCAACAAGCTCAGGACAGTGTCCTAGAGTTTATGAGAAATAGGATTTCACATCGGAACCGTCGGAGAACATGATGCATCTATCCAGGTCTTACATTAAAGATCATACGTGGTGGATGCCTTCCTAACGGTTCCTCTAGCTACCACCTATCCCTTTTAAACTTTATGCACCCCGAGTTTTGGTGACCATACTGTAATGAAAGTAGGTAGTCCTCATATGAAGTAAAATTAGCACTTTATTTTCCACATAATTTATAGCCACTGACGTCACATTTTTCACCAACTCGTGTTGTTTGATTAGTTACTACTGCATAAATGTAATGCGGCAGTGCATTTTTTTTCCTATTTAGGGGAATACAAATGAAGACGAACATTTTGTGTACTCAATCAAAAAATAACATAATTCGAAAAATTAGTTGTTGATGTTGATAATTCACAATTGCTAATTTCTCCACAAGCGGTCATCTTTTGTTTACAGATTCATTTATCAAGAATGAGTGAAGTTCATCAAAGGTTCGGATTTCATTGTTATTGGTTGAGGGTTGTATTCTCCACTTTTCTGGAAAGAAATCACGCAGACGCTTATTGAAATCCTCCTTGTCTTTTGGCTTCATAATAAGCCATATGAGTAGAGATAATGCACCAAATGACGATGTTGTGATGGCTGTTGCTACACCAAGGGCACGAAAAGCCAAATGCACACCCGTCTCGTTTATGCCTTTGTTGTTACTAAATGCCTGTAGGAAAGTTTCATATGCAGCGGTTAAAGTAAATTTATCTTGTTCTAGATTAAAACAATATAAATAATGTATTAAATCTCATTGCATGACTTGGTGACCTTGGGAGGAAGAGGAATAAAATGTCGTTGTGTAACAAAAGAGTCGAGAAGCCACAACAGTGGATGAAATTATTTTGGAGCTACCGTATACGATAGTTTCGCCAAAGAAAATCTTCAGAAATCAGAGTGCCTGGATTTCTCGATCAGTTTACAAATCCGTTAGCTAGGCCCACTGAATAGTAGTGTTGCACAGTAGCTTTAGTCACGCAGAGTACGTGTGACAGACATGGTTTGTGACAACAGTAAGCGTCATTTGTTGGAAGCTTCAGAAGTTTACAAATTCCCTCCTGTACCAACTAT
Source organism: Trichobilharzia szidati (assembly GCA_944472155.2). Lineage (NCBI taxonomy): Eukaryota > Metazoa > Platyhelminthes > Trematoda > Strigeidida > Schistosomatidae > Trichobilharzia > Trichobilharzia szidati. The sequence goes on from OX235271.1 coordinate 128,543,843, forward strand.
ACCTAAAAGTGACTCACCCAATGGCCGTGCGTAGGTGTCTGTGACTTTGGGATAGTTAGAAATGTTACTCTAATTTGTTCTATTAATAGTCGAAGATCACTAAGCTTCAACTGACATTTTTAGTATATTAACGCACATTTTACGCTTTTAAAAGGGGTGATTTAAACTGCATCTTACAAATGGCTGATTGTGTTAATATTATTTATGAAGTTTAAGAAGTCTTTCAAGCATTTAAATTTTGTCGTTGAGCGACTTAGAAAAAGACATTTTATGTTATAGATCAATTAAGGTAGGTTTGTTTATTCATAGTTCAACTCACTTGCGTGATTGGTAGCGCGTGAACCTTTTTTAATGACAATATTCTGTATGCAAATCCGGCCATTAGGGACAAGCCAGAAAACCCCGCAAACGAAGCTAGAACTTAACACTGTTAGTCCGAAACTACACGTTCTTACCTAAGTAGTTGGGTTTGTCTGCGTCACTTTTGACGCTATTTTTCTCCGTCATAATATATTGGACACGTTAAAATCCGAGGGGTTGCTGAAAGAAATAAGTGGAAAATGATGCATACAACTATTTGAGTTAGAAAAAAATCTCCCAATCATCCATGCAGTGCACATTGAAGATGTGTGAATATGAAAAGTGTGATTTCAGCGACAAAGTTAAACTTTAAGCAACACTAACTACCAAGCAGCGAATGACCTCGAACGCACCAATCACGTGAAGGAGGCATTTTTGTGTATGGAGTACATATATTTATGAAATAAATGCATAAAGACTGTAGAAAAGTGTTACAGAGCATACCTTCCTCTCACATGTGATAAAAATAGCTCTCAGTTTTAGGGTGGAGTATCAACAGACCATAATTCCATTGCGGGTAAAATTTATTTTGATAAAGTTCCACAGTGTAATACAGTAGTATTTACTGAGCAGTAGATTGTGCTCGAAACGTCATCGGCAAATATTACTGTATAACACTGTGAGACTTAATCAAAATAAATTTTACTCAAAATGGAATTATACCCAACCACAGTGCACAAGTCCTATTCTTATATCAAAAGAGTAATTTAACCACATTCTATGCATGTAATTATTTAGGTCTTCTAAAACTAAGAATAACCCTAATTTTTCCTTAAAATAACCCTAATGTGCGAAAATCTCCAAACTAACTGTAATCTAACTCGAACCAAACCTACTGTCACCTTTGTTAGGTTAACGTAACCCTAACTTTTTCTTGGCTTAAAGAATAACTTAATCTTTCCCAAACCTAGGCTGAAACTTGCCAGACATTCCATTTAGCAGGATACCACTTCTATAAGCATATTTTATCGATGATCACAAGATTACTTGCCGGATTTCACTAACATGCTCAGTGAGTGTTTCAAGGTCATTGGTGCGGTCGCACTCCATTGGTAGTTAGTAGTGCTTAAAGTTTAACTCGGCCATTTCAGCACATCTGATTTTAGTGACAACTAGTACGCTTATGTGTCGTGTCGTGATGTACTGAATCACGATTTGCATTCGTAACGTTTTATTATTTGTATGTTTTAACACAGAGACAAAACAGATTAATCTTTGAAAAATGTTTCCGCGAATACACAGGATTCACATTATTAAAACGGTTTCGCAAAACTACGCTGAAAAACAACCCAAAACATGAATATTTTCAGAATACTTTGGTCTTCACGACACACAGGAGTTAAGACTACAGAAGGGGAGAATTAGAGGGAGTGACATCAAAAGTTAAATTTTCGAAGAAGGAAACACTAGTGCGATATGTTTTATTTGTAATTATTTATGCAACAACAATATTTGATAGAAATTACTAAAAACTGAAAAGTGAGAATATGTCTGTTTCCCCTCACAGAACAGGTGATCACACAGAAAATCCTGATAGGAGGTTAGTAAAACTATGCTTCAAGAAACGTGATCGCATACATTATAAAGTATACAAAAAGGAACTTTTAATCACATCCGTGTATGACAATTTCCAAGACTTTATGAAAGTTAAATCTAAGACACTTGGATTGTATTTGGCTTCTTGTGTAGTGTATTACGTAGATTCTCAATTTCGTTCTCTTGCAAGTGTACCTCAGCAGTAGTTTCAGCAAGCTTGTGAAAAAAAGAGAGAAAAGAAAAGCAGTTTTCATATGAAAATCTACCTCAAATCATATTATATGCGAAAATAAAACTTAAAGTATAAATCAGTGATATGATTGTAAGAAAAAAAGTTCAGAAACCATACCATGTCTAAGAGGATATCGATTTTTAATTTCAGCAAGTTATTTTCTTCAATAAGCTGGTGATTTTCTTTTTTAATGCGGAAAGTTTCACGTCCTAGTTGAGCGGAATTTACAGACTCTTCTAAGCCAGCGTTTTCCCCCTCTAAAATAAAGAAAATAATTACAACATGTACAACGGGATTTTTCAAATGCAGTGTATTTCATTACAGATATGTGGATTCGCTACTATCCCGAAAAGATTACATTGTAAGTGACTTATCCTTAGTTGGTTCAAGTTGAAGGGATCGGATTTTCTAGACAATTACCTTCATTCAAGTGGTAGTAATTATTACCCTATTTTCGCATTGTATCTTAACAACGTCAAAATTGGATAGGAGTAGGTAATTTTTTTAAAATTTACGCAAAAACAACAAGTACTCGGAATAGGGTCAGTGCTTTTTACGAGTGACCAACAGGGTGCAGCAGGTCGGGTGTGAGGACAAATACTCGCCGAAGACATTGGCTAGCGGTTGCGCTATGTGGTGAATTGGCAGAAGTTAGAATTCATGGGCCATTGGATCGGGTCCCAGTGGCTTAATGGTATACGAACTCGCCTTGCAACCAGAAGATCCTGGGTTCGAACCCCGGTGGGTGCGTACTGTCGAAGAGTCCCAAACTAGGACGAAACGGCTGTCCAGTAGTCCCAGGTTTTCCAATGGTTCTCTAACCAATGTCAGTTCATGATGAAATCCTGTAACCAAATATATAAATGTTCATAGCTAGAAGACTGTAACTCACCTGATGAGATGATCTACGAACAAAGACAAGAGATAATAACTGTAGGCTTTTATTTACTATTGATTCTTTATTGTTTTTATTCTCAAAAACTCAGACAAGACAAAAAAAATAACAATGACAAGTCGACTAGTACATAGTGAATATTGGATTAAGAAATGCTTGAAACTGTAAAGTAATGCAGTGGAATTATTCAACAGATATTTTGCTGAACAATTCTTTTAATAAATATCATTCAGCTAACAGAGGATTTCGAAAAAACACTAAAAAATACTTTCCATTAGTAAAATATGATGTCTTTAAACTGCACAGTAACAAGTTTACAGATGAAATAATGATATTTTTTTAAAGCAACAGTGTATGAGAGTATTCTGAGCACTAAATTTTGAGAGAAACAATAAAATCGAGTACACGTTTACGAAACATTTCAACTCGGAAAAAACAGTGGTTTTATGCTTCATGTACAAAGATATAGTGAATCAATTTACAACATTTAATGAAGGTATAAGAAAAATTATAATATATTATAAAACATCTGATATTTCTTTTGGCGACCTGTTTAAAACTTGGGCTACCAAAAACTTCCATCTCCCTTATTACATATATTCTCTATCGTTCGGTTTGTTTTAATCGATTAAGAAATGACCTATAGTAGTATTATCTACTCTTGTATGTATTTAAAATGTTTACAAGCTTCTGATTCGCAAGTCCCTACTAAACTTGAGAAATGGCCTGATTGTGAGTGGCAAAGTGTCCCAATACATGATATAATTGTTCTTCAGTTATGTCCTTGGGTCTCAGAATATATCGTGGATTTCTCTAAGGAGACAAAGCAGACAAAACCATAATGGAATGGTTTGTGCTTCAGCTTAGAGACCATTGTGTCACAGGATGTACTGGGAATTAATATTTTACTTGAAGATACTGTGCGAAGGGAAAATATCATACAATAAGCTCCTCTGAAAATTCTGTACATTTTATTAATACTGTCGAGAATATAGATATTATTATTATAAGCAGAATACCGCTGAGGCGCAAGAAACAATACAGCAGTTCAGAAGCAACAAAATGAAACTTGTCTTTAACCATCTAACTACTTATTCCATATAGTCAGTAGATTGGATCAGCTGTATATGCATCTTAGTTCACTACTGTGCCAAAGAATTATTGGTGATTCCTTGTTGTGATTCACGAAAACCATTTTCAAGATCCAATCACTGCAATTCATACAGAACAAACGCTAAAATTGCCTACGGTGATGATCATCATGCTGCCAGGCTAGTCAAAAACAGTTTAAAGTGAACACCGATTTAGATAGCAATCTTTACATATTTGAACAGTCCAATAAAATAACAGGATACGGTTAATTGTCAAAATACACCTCGATAATCTGTTCCAGTACGATTTAAGTAATGCAATGAGGTGACTAAATAACTTTACGAAGGGCCTATTGCGGTGAGTGCTACTCATAATCAGATATAAGTAGTATATCAGTAAACGAATTCAAAAAAGTAACAATATGTTTCGGACAGTGGAAAAAGCAACCGAGAAACAGAACTGTAAGAAGAAAGTTAGAAACACTGTGCAGAATCCAACAAACTATCGAATGTGGTGACATTCGCCCAATTTGAAAATGATGTGCAAATAAAGCATTGGAGATAGTTTACCAAATTTATTTACCTACAAAGCGTTTGTCCTAATATACGTGGACTTCCATCCTCATCGGTCTTTTGTTCTTTACAGTACGAATTCAAAAGCTGAGTAAGATCAGCGGCAGAATTTTTCTTTTTGAAGTTTCAAATAGGTTTATAGAACAAATATGCTGTGAGCATACATAAAAGGATTCTGCAATTTTTTCTCGCTTGACTATCCGTCTTTTCATCTTCAACCAAATTCAACAGATCCATGAGTTAAAATTCCTATGTAAATAGGTCTACCTTTGAACATAGTAACCGTTAAATTACTCGAATTGATAGACGATAAATCTCAACAGTTCAAAATCAAACTGAACAAAGTTTAGATGGTTGGAGGCAATCGGCAGGAAGCCATGCTTGACATAGGTTTCGTGCTAGCTGGCGCTCACCAGTCAGCAAGGCGTATCTGCAACCTCGAAGGAACTCATATCCTTTCTGATATTCGAACCCGCGTCACCTAGTGCTGAAGTCAGAGACGTTACCACTGGGCTATTCCGGCTCGCGATCGACCTCCTGTAGGACTGTATTGGATACTAGTAACTAGTGTGATGTGTCTAGTCTTTCCTTTGGTGCAGACTGAATTCTGTCAGTCAGGTTTGAAATGTGGCCACCACTCTAGGTAGATCGCCAACACGATGCACATTGATTTCATGATATTAGATGGTTGGAGGCAATAGACTGACTGGTAGAGTTTAGTCTGCACCAAAGAAAGGACTAGATACATCACACTAGTTACTAGTGTCCAATCAAAGTAAACAAGGTTTATTGTCAAAGTGATATTATACCTAATCATATAATCAAACTGAGACGAGAATAACCTTCAAATATGGCGACTTCCCAAGGGAAAATTAACAGAGTTTCTAAATACAATTAACATAAAAATGCAACAGAACTTGACAACTACTAAAATGAACCATCACTGGCAGAGTAAAGAAAGAAATAAAGAGCTCAATCTAATAACACGCAAAATGTCTAGTTTGTTTACACACAAAATCAATACTAATCTCAGAAGAGACGACATATATAAAATGATAAGATAAAAATATGCATGTCTCACTGACTGATGGACGTGAAAGTGTCAGTAGAATAAAAGAGCCTATGAACTGGATGATTCCATTATAAATACACTTTCATTGGGTGTGACAGATACCTAACATATAAAAATACTCATTTGATTACAGTCAGCTATTCCTCTTATAGTTAAAAGTAATTGATGACGTAGCGAATACTTATACCGCCATTTCATTGTTTTTTAAACTTCACAAAAAGTGACTTCATTTAGCAATGGACTAGAAATCTGTTCTGATCTGAATAACTAAAACCAAATGAATTTAAAAATAGATTTATAATCAATAAACTAAACCATCTTACCGATGATCCATTGACCATTTCGAAAAACAAGATCACGTCCACTTAAGCGTGTTCTGATTGGCCCAAAATCAGTACTGAATTCTTGACTTCTGGTAGTTGAACCAAGATGGGATAAATTTGTCATGCTAGATGCTTTTCGAGCAGGAAATTTCGGCACACTAAACTTCCTTTGGAACAATGGCATCTTGGCTTTAAAACGAACGGTATAAATTATGCAATGAAAGAGAAATTTATTGGGGTAATATCCAGTTAAAAAACCAGACAGTATAATGGTCAGGGAAAATAAGCAGAAGGAATTATAGGTAAGTAATTTTCACTTAATTTAGGCACCAAGATTTTGTGTTTAAAATATCACTTAGCATTGACCATTTTCGTAACGTAAGGGCTCGTCATACGTTTTGCAGATTGACTGTTGAAACCGCAACATCATGTGGACGTCAATAAGTGAAGCGGTTTTACAAAAAAGCACTTATTTGAAATCTACGTCTCTTAGACTAACTGTTATACATAAGCTGTGATAGATGCATGTATGCCAATACATAAAACTTTACGCTTTTCTGCCGCTCAACTTCTCAAAGATATTTCAATATGACAGTATTTCATATCAGACATCGAGTTTAATTTCAATATAAAGAACGTGACTGGGAAGCTGACGCTGAGTTTATACAAAAAATCCTATCGATAACAAAGTTTTCATAACTACAATAAACAGTAGGATTTAGTTGACAGTGATGCTTGTAAAAGAAGCTTTTTAAATACTGACAGGTTAGGATATGAATCTAAATGCCTGAAGCTTATAGTGGTTTTTCTACACACAACCTCAGAAATTCTCATCCTATAAACTTTTCCCAACGACTAACAGAATAAATTTTGTGGAATAAGAGGTTATGTTATGTTAACCATAAATTTCAAGACGGTTAAATAAATTATGACAGGAGAACACAAAATATAATTAAAGGGTTTAACAATTTGTGTTAAAAGAACCATCTATTATTTCACAAAAAGTAATAGATATGTAGCTTACTTTTCCTAAGAGATTTCTAGCCGAAATATATACAAATTTACATGCATCTGCGGGAGCTGTTACATTGGAAGAACAAAAAGAAGGGCATACCTCCAATTTTATGAACAGGGAACAAATGATTTAAACAGTGCCATTGCCAGGCATCTACTTGACACGAGTCATGAGGTGGACGTCGTAAGATCGTTCAAAATTATCAATAGGTAAAGAGTTCAACTCTCCTCAAGTTTGCCGAAGCAATGTCCACCGAGCGCCTGAAACTGGATTTATGCATTCATAAAGAAGCGGTTATCAGTCTATTAATGCCCTCTACCCTCTCCTTCATCTGATTACGTAATGCCGAAAGATTCCATTGTGTACGATCATTATTCTTTGGGATAAAGTGTTTATTATTATTAGCATTAGCATTGTAGGCATATATTGTTTGATTTTCGCTTAAAAATGAACTGTGTGCAATTATGTTAAAATTGTTTCTGTTGATTTACAAAATAATGACTTTGGCCTGTAAGCAGCTGATGAGAAGCCAACGAAATAAATGATGGTACCATTTTATTCTGCAAAAACTGTTGTTCTTACTTTATTCAAATTCATTAAAGAGAATATAGGCATGAAATAAAAAAAATCAATAGGAGACTCAGCGAGTATATTCACACTTACTCTATAACTAATACGATTTATTCATTAAGCCGTTTTTAAATGTACATTGAGTACAAATTCGCTTGATAATATATAACATAACACAAACATACTAAATTATGAAAAGCACACATAGTGACTTGAAATATCATAGAATTGTGCAAACAATCATGACAGTCAAACACTTATCAGTACATACAGTCTCTATTGATAAGAAAAAAAAACAGTTAAAAGGATGCACAAAATTAATTTTATTCAATTCTTGTTTTACAAATCATGTATGACAATTCCAACAAGTGGAAAAGTGAAATCCGCATTGACACTGAGAATAAAAACAACAAACAACAGTGAATACTGATTTTTTCTTTTTATTCCACTGAAGACACAAATTACACTGTTGTCATTTTTCTTAAAAATTGAACTGGTTTAAGGAAAATTCACTTGTCAGCAGTAGCGTGAATGTTGACAATAAAGCTGAATGAAAATAATTCTATATACAAATAATGTGAATAGCTCAACAAAGCAAATCAAACATTTCTATATGTGAACTGTAACCTGATTTATGAAACGCAGTTGATCACTAATCTGTGTATGGAGTGTTTTTGCGAGTAGAATTGCCAAAAGCTGTAATAAAGAAGGAAAACAAAAGTAGATCTCCATAAAAAATATCAGTTCAAATAAACTAAAACGCAATGTACAACATGGTGCGTCGTTGGCACAGCGGTAGAATGCTCATCGACCAGGCAGGTGGTTCGGGGTTCGATCCCTGGTCGACGCACTCCCTTAACTCGCTAAGCTAGTAATACGACTGGTAAAGAGGAAAGGTTGGGTATAAGGTTAGCTACCCAATCTCGTAAAAATAAATACCACTGCTACTGAAACTTCAATACTCTAGCTTGAAGCTCTATGTTCCATTGGGAATGTAAGGGAAAAAAGATGTACAACATGTACAGTTCAAATGAATGAGGAATAAAAACAATACACCTATCAAACAGTGAACGCAGTAAATATTCTAATACTTGCTTAATTATAACAACAATATTCAAAAAAAGGAAACAGAAGCCTTTATGCATACGACTGCAATTCAAGGGTGACGATGCAGCTAGTGAAATAATTACTAACAAGTTAAGAAAATCGATTCAAAGAACTTTTAATGCTGGTAAACCACAAGTCATGTTTTCTACACAACCGATATTGATTCTTCAATGGAAAGATGAAGTACCTAGACTAGCCACTTCTAATTGTATCTGCCAATTCAACCGTGCTTGTGGAGCGAGTTATATTGGCCGTTGCTTTAGCAACTTGATTTTTCGCCCTGGCTCAGGAACATCTACCAGTGTGGCTAAGTAAGGGTGTAGTAAAAACCATCAACAGTTCAATATTAGACTACCCGGTTCAAACCGACCACGAGGCTAGCATTGGAAAATCCTTCCCTATCATCTACCGGGTACCTAATAAATTGCCAAAAACATCCAGGTAAGGCATACTCCAAACAGCAGAGCCTATCGCGATTCGCCTTAAACAACCGGTGCTCTGTGTCCGGAAGAAGCAAGTCCAGCCATTACTATTGCCCTGGCCTTCAGTGGAGATGATAAATTCATGAATTTGTATTATTATTTTTCCTAATTTGAAGAGAGAAAGAACGAACATGTTTGCAGGATAATACGAGCTCGTTTTATTTCGTGGATACTCATCCAGTGCATACATCCTAAACAATCCTAAACAAACCAACATCAAATTCTGTAATTATGTTCCTTATACCTTCTACTTATAACTCCAAGTAATTATGAAAAAGTATGTTCCAAAACTTTTTTGAAACTTATAATTTGATTTTGTTTAGGATGTATGCAGTTGATGAGTATCTACGAAATAAAACGAGCTCGTATTATCCTGCAAACATGTTCGTTCTTTCTCTCTTCAAACTAATAAAGGTAACCGGTTGTATGAAATTTTCCTAATTTTTCTGATATTCATTCACTGTATTGTTGTGTTGATGCTATAGAACTGTAATCTATTGATATTATTGGTTCGATGTTATTTGAACAAATTTAATGCTGCTAATAACACTAATTCACTCACTAATATGTATATATACAACTGTAGAACCTGGTGAAGTAGGCGTTATCAAAAAGGATGTTCTTTGTTCAGTAACCATCCTTTTGAAAAAATTTAATGGGTATTTTTAATCAGTTAGAGTAAACATTGTTGTAAATATTGTAATCCCCAACTAATCACACAACACTATTCGAAAGCAGAAAATTCAGCATATTCATAAATCACTGTCAGGTAGAACTTGTTAACTGACGCACTATTTGAGTTCAGTGTGAAACGACGAAATGATTAAACTATCATTAGAGGTGAATTTATCAAATGAAAGTGATAAATGATCATCATTTCAACTGAAACCTGAATAAGTTTATATTTACACTGCACAAAATTAGTTCTTTTCTGGTGCTTTTTAACCTTTGAACTAGCATAGTTTTCACTTTTCCAGAGCTCTCTAAATGAGCTGTACATGATAAACTGATTCATTCAATCAATAAACAACCATATTTTCAAGTACTGGTTTGTAAGGGATTCAACTGAATGGTTACAGGATTTCATCATGAGCTGACATCGGTTAGAGAACCATTGGAAAACCTGGGAGTACTGGACAGCTGTTTCGTCTTAGTTCCGTCCTGAGATGCTCACTAGCGACTAGCCTTAATCAGGTAGGTAGTTACGTGAGGTTCTAGTGGGAAGTCGTGACCAGTAGGGTGCAGCAGCTCGGGTGTGAGGACAAATACTCGACGAAGACATTGGCTAGCGGTAGCGCTATGTCATGAATTGGCAGAAGTTGGAATTTATGGACTGGTCAATGGATCGGGTCCCAGTGGCTTAATGGTCTACGAGCTCGCCTTGTAACCAGAAAGTCCTGGGTTCGAACTATGCTGGCGGGTGTGTACTGATGAAGGGTTTCAAACTAGGACGAAACAGCTGTCCAGTACTCCCAGGTTTTCAGTGGTTCTGTAACTGATATCAGCTCCTCTGACCAAATAACTACATTATTTTTCTACATGTTAACACTGTATATATCCGTTAATCTATTTATGCCAGGAAGATTTCCAACATAATGCATTGAGAAGTTAACATGAATCTGTGATACACTGTAAATGATAGTGAACTGAAAAATTTCAACACGAATCGATCCAACCAACTAGGTGCTGTTCATACTTTAGGTGGATTAACACAGGAACACAAAAGTTAATGGTTAAAGGTTAATCTAAGTGCACAAATTTTACATGAATAATGTACTTCAAGCATTTTTATTTATGGAAATCATACAGTAAGATTATCTGAAGACTATACAACAAAATGATTTCATTACTTACTTGTAATACAGCTACACCACTAACTCCACAAGCAAAAGGAACTATATTAACTTCTACCACATTGACAAGGGCTTGTACACAACCAGTTGTCCATACCAAACGACTAGCTGCTGTGCTAGTTAACTTTTGCACACCAAAACCACATGAAGTATTGATCACATTAACCTGAAAGTATGTTACAAATACTTAATTCATTAAGTTGCATTTGCTTTTATTTTGTTTTATTATCTTTTTTTTAGTTAGACCAAAAAATAATAATAATAATAATGTAAATTTCCATTTAACATTTAACATTGTATCAAAGGTGCTCAGATGATATCTTAGTTTTGAACATGTCAGCTTTACAATTTACACAAGGATAAAGGTTATGCAAGCATACAATGAAAACAAGCGTATTAGCATAACTTTGTAAAACTGAATTACACTTTAGATAGTATAAATAATAATAATAATTGACAGTTCTAATAAATTTATCTGTATAGGGAAGTGAATTACATCTGATATGTGACCAATGACCACATAACAATCAAGTTATAGTTAAGACTAACTTTGTTTTGCTACTCAAAGACATCATGAGTGGTATAATAAATAAAATCGTTTCAAAAACGATACTTACTTATACTTTAAGGGGAAAGAGTTAACCGGACATGATAACTGATCTCTATATATTTATTGTATGTGTGAAGCCTAATATGTAATTGGTTCATATAGAGAAGACAAAAAACACATATCGGCTAACTCTGAACAAGATGAGATTTGAAATCAACATAGAAAGATATCTGACTGTAAGCATTTTCAACGTAAGTACTTAGTGGTACACATTACCACAGCCCATATCTGTACATTATGCAGAAGTAGGTTGTAAAAGTGAAACAAACAAACGTCATATCACAATAATGTAAGTGTAGAACTTGAGCACTGTGACAGAATTTAATTCCATATTACTGAAGTTTATTTTAAATATCACACAGTGATGCAGTATTAACAACTGGATGACATTTCGAGCATAAATTACTGCTCATAATCATATCAATTTAGTCACACGGCTCCACAATTTGTCTTATATATATTTTCTCTCTCTCTCTCCACCTTCCCCTTGTTGTTTGCTGCCAATTTCCATATCTCGGGTATTCTCATTGCATGTGTGTGGTATTTGTTTGACTTAATTATTTAGACCTTCTGACTTACTAGATAGGCTCCTGGCCCGATTATATACATTTAATAAAAACCTATCTTTACCGATTCTGGAGGGGATGAATTAAAGTCTAAGTGTACTTATTAGAGACTGTCGGTTTCCTATAAGTGCTAGTGTCTAACCCCCTATCTTGTTTTTGTTTTATTTTACAGTCTAGCATTGGCCAACTGATATCCCTATTTAGATCAATGGGTATAGTATGAATAGATTCGTGTTACTCAGATACGCAACATTTACATCCCAATAGATATTGAAAGACTTCATGAGTTACAGCAATGTTTTTATTTGGTAGTTCTTAGCTTTCTATCAATTTCTCTAAGCTGGTTGACTTAACTGCGAAGCTTTCATTATCAATCTTGACAACATGTTCAGCGCTGAAGATGGAGGTGGTTTATAACTTCGTCGACCGAAAGGTCTTTACCTCCACATTGCTCACGTAGTGATTACACCGTGTGAAAATGGTGTTACGAAATCAATAGTGGTAAAATTACATTTAGCCTTCACAGATCTTGAAAATATACTGCTGAGCAGCATGTATGAAGCATGTTGAGGTATCTTATCTAAGTCACAACTGAAACGATTTGGACCAAGCAAATTAAGCTACAATGATTATGTAACACAACATTTCATCAGTTAGAAGAGCACTTTACCTGGTCAAATTTCTCAAGTAAATGAAATGGTCAGTGCAATACACCCATTCGCATTTCATATTCATACAAAATTATTGACACCACTAAGTCATGAAGTGAAAATTAACATTTGGAATCGAGATGTTAGATACTATTTCTTGAGAACAGATGTCTATCTAGATATTACAGTAGAGTTGATGGTAATTCAACATGCAAATTCATTTTCAACATGAGTGTCTAATTTATTTATTTATTTATTCATTTCACTTTCTATACTGCTGCTATCTGGTGTTGGAAGCAGTCCAAGCAATCAAAAGAGAAATCGAACTTAGGATATGATCCTAACAGTTGCTGACTGTGAATTACAAGAATTAAAATATATGGAAGATGATTATTTGTTAATTTTTAATAAAATAGGACAGTAATATTTCAAAGTTTCCGGTATGCAATTTGAAGTACTTACATTTATATTGTTCATTTGACGACAACAAGAATAGGGAACTCCACAAGCCTCTGGACTTACATTCGAATTACTACACGAAAAATAACGATTGGCCGTCCAATCTAAGTACGATTTCGGTCCGCAACAATTGAGCTATATTACACAAAAAAACTGTAATTGTAAACTGATTGTGATGAAAAACACTTTGATATCAGGAAAGTTATTCTAATTCTGGAAAATATTCTCAATGGAAAACTAGGAAGAGAAAAACATCCGGATAGCAAGATGCTAAGAATCAATGGATCATTCAGTCTGTAGAGATCAATGATTGCAACAACGCATTACAATAGGGCGCATACCTTGAGATATTTAATCTCGATAAAAAAATGATTATCGAAAGTCATATGCATTTTTTCCGTATTTCATGAAATGTCAGCGGTGCAAGAGAAACTGAGATTCGCACGACCAAATCCATCAAATGCTTGAGGAATTTAAAGAGAGTTTCTACTTTCTAGAGAACAATAGCCAGAGAGCTTTTTCTTCACTGTACAATAGTGTTTTTCTATCACATTTAAACCCTGAGAATAATTCGCTCTTCTTCTTCTACGATTGACAAGTGATTTGGGGCAACTCTAAACAATAGGAACCCAAACCGAAACGACCTACGAACGCACAAACGACCTTGTTAAGGACAACTTCGACCAATCAGAAGGCTCAAAAAAAGGCACATAATTGTAAAAAATCGTTTATATACAAGTAAAGCAATGTTACAAAATAGTTACAAAGGATAAAGTTCTTGTATATGTTGCAAAACGGCTCCCAGTTTCTCATAGGAGTCTTTATACTCAAGTTAAACCAACTTCTGTACATAAACTCATCCAGATAACTGTATGTCATTGGATTTCTTGATCCGTTCACGGATCTAATCCTTTTTTTCAGGTGACTCCAGAAACTTTCGATGCAATTAGTATGAGTTCCATCCAAAGGATTGCGAAAACCGTCTGTGTGATTGACTACATGATGAATATACCCGACATTCGACAATTGACCATAACTACTCTATTCGGCTGTGTGAATAGTGGTCCCGGGCAGCACTAAAGGCTGGATAATAGGTAATAATACATTTGCACTCCGATTAGGGATCGCAGTAGATGTGTAGAGCATCCATAATTACTTCTAGAAACAACACAGTCACCTGATTGGTTTCTCAAGGCCGTTTGTGCGTTCGTAGGTCGTTTCGGTTTGGGTTCCTATTGTTTAGAGTTGCCTGATTTGGAAATGCATAACACAATGATAGACGCTAATTTAGTCTTCTGTATCCGATTTGAGATAGAATCTTGTATTTCTGTACAGTGAATGCTATTAGACTTTTTATTATCTTCAAAATTTTAACTGCTATAATACCTAGATGTGTTTGGTTTTTCATTGGTAATTTTTCAAAAGATTTCAAAATTACTACATGATTCTGTTCAACAACTAGACGTCATACATATTGAGTAAGTAACTACCCAGGGATATGGATAGATAACTATTTATAAGACTATATTTATTCATCTCTACTTCAAAAACTGAAAAGTTCATAGTACTTTACATCATGTGAATGATAATAAATTTCAACCATCTTAGTAAATAAAATAAGTGCCCACTCAAAGTACAGAATAGTATAAAGCAGAAATTCTTGCACTCGTATTTTCATAATGGTCAATAAGCCTTTTATGCAGTGACAGATCAATACGATGCGTCCTTAATGGCTTAGAAATAAGTTAATCAGATCTAAGTTGCTTGGGTCATATACCAGGCGGCTATGAACCACAATTATTGTCTATAACGGTTGATTATACCACACAATCGTCCAGACTGAAACAGATGGAACGAAAGTCGAACACAAGACCCACTCTGTTCAAGTGGTGTAGCTGATTAGCCACATCTCCACGACTTTAGATAACACTAATAATATCTTTTGGATATCGCACTTCACAACATAGATTGTGTCAGCAGCTAATGTCAGTTAGAGAACCAGTGAAAACCAAACAGCATTGAATAGGTGTGAAGTCCTAACTTAAGATTCTTTAGCAATGAGCACCCACTACCCAACGCAAAGGATAGAATCCATGATCGTCACACTACAAAAGTTCAATTAAATCCCCGTAAAATGTGTTACATTTGAAAAGCAGAATTTCAAACTATGCAAAACTAACGTAACGCAGCTGGCAATACACAATTTCGAAAAAAAAGTACATCACTACCAGACAAAACTTATATAAGTGAAATATAACAATTTAGACTAAGAAAAATTTGAAAAAGATGGTAAAATAAACTTATGATGAGTTGTGAATTACCTCTCTTTGAATGAAATCCATAAAATTCGTCGTATCCTCGAACCCAATTTCCCGATACTGAGTTAAAAAAGTAGTTCTTATTAAATCTTCTAGTTTACGTAGGGCTGAATCACGATACACAAAGAATAATACGCAGCAAATAACTTCTGTCAGAAAGAGTATTGTTAAGACACTATAATACTAAAATATAAAACCATAAAAATGAAGACTTCTTTACAAATTTCAGAAGGCAACTATTTTCACGTAAGGAGCCCACAAAACCAGCCGATGAAACAAATAAGGTTATTACACCGAAACCGATACATATCACGGTCAAATTGAAAAGCCACTGTAATGCACCGATGTTAGATTTCCATGGTATACCTCCAGACTCGACAAATGCAATCACACCGACAACAAGAAATACTGCTCCAATAGTCTGAAAGGAGAAACCAAAATATTCAACACAATAGGTTAATTTTTACTTTAAGAAAATGAAGTATTCAATACATGGTCATATTTATTAATATTGGTAGTACTATTCTATTGAGTCAGTCCTGTAAATTTTATAACTCAAAGTCAGTGGCTTCTTAAGGAGGTCCAACATAGAAGCACTTTTAACTGATTCAGCTGCAATGATATATGGTGGTGCCTGATACATTTGTTTTTGTAATCAATTTTAACGAAGCTGTCCCGTTTTAGCATACTGTATATGCTCACGAATGTCCGTTGACGATAACTCTGAAGTATCCAATTATTAAAGATACAAAACAAGTTTAATCAGTAATGAAACAATAAACACATGAATAATCAATAAATAATTTCGTATAATAAGCTTACTTATACTTACTAAAAAAATAAAATTCGCCAAACACAAAGAATACTTTACCCACTGATTGATATAGGATATTCTACCAGCAAAACGGCGATGATACCTATGACCCATGATCTGATGAATAGTAAACAGCACAGTTCAGCCAGATTATTTAGGGTCCAAATCTACAATGAGAGTGAACAAACTCAGTAAAGAATCCAAATAGATCTACTAGTAATAAAATTAACAATTTAGAAACAAATTTTGCTGAATATACTGTAATTGTTTATTTTCTGTGGCTATCCTCACAATCCACTGAGTCACATTTGTAAGGAATCTTCATTGGTCCTCCATTTAATACCAGTAGATCACACTTTATCCTATAATCGTCTTATGAATCACTTATATATTGTGTTGTAACGTCTATAAGAACATGGCTCACTGGCTAAAGTACTCAACGTTCAACAAATGGATCTCGCGTTCGAATTCAGTTTCACCTACTTCATACTCGGCACCTGGATACTGTTTTCAGTCTTCACACAATAATTGCCTCATAGCTTAGTGCATGTGAAGTCTGTTTCTGGTAGCTGAAGTTAAACGACTTGTGACTTTCTACTGCATTAATAATTTTGTCGCCAACCAACATCAACTGAAAGAAACACTCAAAATCTAAGAAACGCTGAACAACCTTTTCCTTGTAGTTTGAGGCATTTCACATAAACAACTTTACAGAAAGCCGAATTTCAGATTATTCGGTTACATGGAGAATCAAATACCACTATGCTAAGCGATTGGAACCCAACAGTTTTTGACCTCCAACTAAGAACGACTCTCGATATCGCCCTCCTAACTTTCAATATAATTGATGAGTACTAATCTTTACACTCAATTATGTAAGTTTTATGAATTGTAACTTCGCACTAGATTTCAGTGGGATCCATCTATTAGTAGACTGGGATAAAATCTCTCCATAAAATTCAAACTAAGATGAAACAGCCGTCCAGGGATCATTGATTTCCAATAACTCTCCCAGCTGAATTAATCAACCTTAAGATTCATTAAATCTGCACAAGTACAAGAGCTCAGACTTCTTTTCATAACCGTCACTCGATTGTTTGTTTCTATTCGTTGGATTCTTTTTAGTATTTGAACTGCATTTAGTGGTTTTGTGTCATGCGTTACTGATAAGATTCATCAGTAGTATATAAAGAGACATTCATCGGCATAATAACATCAAATGGCAGGGAATTCAGTGGCATAGCGGTTAGGACGCTCGGCGACCATGCACATCACACATAAATTCGTTTATTACTCGTTACTGCCACTAGTAATTTAACGAGTTTCATATAGAAATCCTGTTACGCTCTTAATAACTATAGTTGTGACACTTAGGGATATACGTTTAGACTTTCACAAGTAAACTTGAAATTCCTATTCAGACGTTTGGAAAACAACAAAATGAACACAGAAATATGTTTCTTTTTGACTATTCCCTCCTCAACGGCTTCACATTAATATACAACTTTTTTAAATAATACATCGGAATTAAAGCAATCAAATAGTGACCTGTTAGTTAATAAATGAATACCAGTTTTGAGGGATAGGAAGAGGGAGACAGTAACTACAAAAACCGAGATAATAGTCAAAGTATTTATACAGCCATCTAGTATGATATAGACTCAATTTATCAACGTTAGCACAAGATTACTATATAACTGTAAGTTTGCAAGATAACGATAATTCAGAAGAATTGATGAAAGAATCGTTTAGATATGAAATGGTCTAGTGAATTAAACAAAATAATAGTAACAATAAGAATAATAAAATAAATAGCACAACAATAATATCAATTGGTAGAATGAAGGGTTTGTTGTAACATTCCATACATATTATGTAGACGAGTTGTAAAAATATATTTAGCCCATTTAGAAGAATTTCCATCGTCTCTACTGTATGTAAAAGTTGGACTTTTATAGCATAGGAAACGTTGTATAAAATATAATAACTTTAGAGGCTCTGACAATGCTGACATAATGTTCCATATCAACAAGGTGAGTTGGTATAAAGCTGCTTATCGCTTTAGTCAGTCCTTTTAATAAAAATGACTGCAGCTTATCTATTACTCTACAGAAACAGTTGAATTGGTAACTGCACATGCGGTAGGTATTTTTATCTTTGGTTATTTCGCTTAGTGTTATAGATGCGTGCAACATACCATTTAAGGAATTAAACAACACAGAGAGGTAAGATCACTAATCTCGTAATTCACCACGAAGATTCATAGCTATATTTTTGACCTAAGTAATATTAATACGAGAATTCAGTAAATAAAGTGCAATGTGATATTAGGCAAACCATTGACGTATAGTTTATTTTGAGATGAAAAAACATGCTATAAAAACCTAGTCAATATACTTAGGCCACTACAATTGTGTGAAGCCTAAAACTACCCGCGGCGATCGAAACCATAACCTACTCTGTCGAGTTTTCCGCTTAATAGTAGCAATAACTTTATTGCAAATAGTATTTTCAATACGCTTTGAAATTTCCAATAGTGGGTAACAACTCTTGCATAAACTCCTCCAATGCGTCTCTAAAAAACTCAACGGTAATGAAAGAGAGAATGACTGAGTTGAGACTAGTTAGTGTTCAACGTTTAGGCGACAGAGAGTACATGTTTCCTTACCACCATTAAGTCTCTAACTGTTGTTCTCTAGAAACCCAATAAAGCAGATTGTTGTCTCTTGTACAAATCAGACCAAAAATTAGGCTCGATTGGTCGTCACACTTTTTCAGTTTTATCACCACCGGTTTTATCAAAAATTAAATTCTACTTCAGGAGAAAATGCTCGTCGAAGAAAATGGTAATTTGTTGTGGGCAAAACATGTTTTAAATTAAGGTGTTTGTCTGATAAATCGACTAGTGCTCAGACTCATCAAACGACTTACTTTCTTGATCCAGAATTCTTCTCATCCAAGAACAACTTACTCAGTGGCTTTAGTATATGAGGAAATGTCAAGAAGACATTTGTTTTCAGAAAGATGTGATATTTTCACCTACTTTTGATGATCATGTTCCAAATATCGTAAAATAGAACGCAGAACTACTATTCGGGATATTGTCAACAACAATGCGTGCAAATTTTTTTAAAATGCATATACAAAGAAAAATGCTTCTGTAGATTACCCCTGAAACGTGTGGTTTTTGTTAAATGAAAGATTACACAATGATAACTTCAGGTGAAGAAAAAAGTCTTTGTGAAGATACTAAAAACTAAGCACTATGGTTTCGTTAATAGGGTGGACGAAAGAGATTCATTTCTAGACATAAATTTCAGTTGCACAACTTGACCACACATTGTTTTGCTACATGAACGTTTGAAGCTGAAAATATTCGGAGACAATAGTCTGTTATATTCGATATCTTGACTTGACTTCGTTTCTTCCACTTTTCTTCATTTAATCTTGCAGAAAGCAGTTAGTTATTAGTTGTACCTTTCGTATAGGATTTTAGCGACACATTTTGACTTTTCCAATATCACTCAACTCAACTTGTACCACTATTGCGCCAAGATACCCCCCCCCCCCAAATTACTTGTTTGTTCCAAATAACCTTGTTCTATCATCTTGCGATCCAAATTAGTTTATTACTTGCTTCAAACTATTTTCTCAGCATGAAACTGAAAAATATGTACAGAAGTACTTTCACAGTATGCTCAAGAAAATTTCTGCAGTTTGCTGTACATTGCTTCGTGGCATCATTCTGAATAGCACTACACCACATCTTGCAAGAGGTGTGCCTACCGCAGTCCACTTCTACATTCTCCGTTGATTTCGAAACAAATTAACAGCTACAGTCGAACCGTGATGACTGTGTAATACAAACGACATATATAGTAGGAATTCGGTTAGTAATTCTGTGTATTGCTAATTACCATAACTTATATTTTAAACTACTTTCTCTTTTTAAACTGCGAATAGGTCACTGATGTACGGAATGAAACACACAAAATGCAAAAAGAAAACTCAAACGAAGAGGAACCACAAAAAATAATCATAAGCAAACCATAATCCACTAAATAAGCATTTGGCACGCCTAAAAGAAAACCCAACACAGAGAATTACTACCTTAACCTAATAGCAAAGAGCTTTAGACAGATGCGCAACCGCGTAATCCTTGATTGAAGGGTTTACGAATAATCAAACTGTCGTATACCCACAAATACTTGAATACACGAAAATTAATAAATGATCACTTAATAAGTAATAAAATTAACAGAAGAACAGAATAGAAACAATATAACCATTATGTACATTTAAAATATATTTTATGTCAGTTTTCTCTATAATAGACTTGTACTTAAGTTTGCATATGTTGACGTGAATACGCTTTCTGAAGAATGATTTATCGTACGGTGCAGTTAAAAGCATACAAAATAGAATTTATAATAGCATTCAAGTACGCTTCATATATCCTAATATCCTATTTTTCGATCTGTTAAAACAGTACAGTACGTCACAGGAAAAAATAAGTTTGAAAGGAATGAAATTAAAAATATCAAAGCAAGTCATGATTTCTACGCATTGTAATTATAATCTCCTTCGCATACACATATAGACTAATCAGTATATGAAAATATGGTTTGCATTCACTAAACCGTATTTATCTGCAGTGGGTCTAGCCTTGTCTGGGTTTCTGGTAGGCTTCTCTAAATACAAATATCTGCCAACAAACTTAACATATTCTCATTAGTTGGTGTGAGCGTAACACGTTAAACTAACACAAAGTGACATTGGAAAAGATCATTTTGTTCCAACACTTACCTGTGTGATGAACTTATTTTCCGGCTTAACTAATATATTTTTGACTGCACGATGAATTAAGACCCATAAGCACAGATGAATCCATGATATCAAATTTAACACTCTGTTAAGTAGAAATGACAAACTGAGAGTTCGCTGAGTTCTAATCCTGTACTACTAGAAAACGGTTTTCATGTGGGCATTCAGTGGTTCTTTTCTTGAGCATGAGACCTGAAGGAAAAAGAGAGATTATTTAGAATGTTCATTCTTTTTGATAGACTACAACATCAGTGGTCTCGAAGCGGCATCGAAACCCTTTGAATACAAACCTCTGACAGTATATTGCAAGATATAGGGTATCTTGATGGAAGTATTAAAAAAAGCCGCTGAAACTTTATCAACTCAAGAAACTCAGTTCACAAGTTCGGATTAAAAAACAGTTTGAACAAATGTTAATTCTTTTTCTTTAACGACCTACATCCATAGGCCGAACTCTGACTGAAAATTAATAGTGCTTTCTTAGGATGTAATGGACTACGAGTGAAATAGCATGCCGTTATTGTATCCATGTAACATCTGTAAACTACAAGATGCAGATCAAGAGCTACTACAGGATTACAATGAGGCTTCTTCCATGATCCGTGGTCTCTGACGGCGCTTTTTCCAAAATGGTAGTTCATGTTTTTAAATACCGAGGCCACTAATCACCTCTAAACTACATTCATTGTATTATATGTATATATCGGTGGTTTAGCGGCAGGATGCTTAATAACCCCGCGCATGGTCCAGGGTTCGATCCCCAGCCGACGCACTCCTACACCTCTCTTGGTCGGTAAAGAGGGAAGGCTGGGTGTGAGACCAGCAACCCCACCCCGCGAAATCAAACGCCTGCCGCTTAGTACACCTAGTTAAACGGCATCCAACAAAAGAGTAACTATTAACGATTCACAGAGTTAATTTGAAGCTCTTTTTCACACCTGTGTGTATTGCTGTACTTCCTAGACTGTAGCAAGTACTAAGAGGAGCTACCTGATCTACTAAAATTATCCTACATTTCCTAGTGTAAATAGTAAAACATATTTTTGGGGTAGAGACTATGGATATCGTTAGTCCTTCTAAGGAACAGAAACATACATTATTTATTTATTTACTTATTTCCCTTTCAATCTTATAGTCAACCGATGTTATTTATAATTACGGCAAACATTATAAAATAAACGAACAAATAACTGTAGATCATCAACTATCATCTGCAAGTATTCTCACTAGAATGAACTTAGACCGACAGATAATCGAATGAGTTATTTTTTTTATCTACAGTGATACCAGCTCCTGTAAACTATTCAACTGAAACTCCATGCAAAATTAGGATTAGTCTTAGTAGATAATTCAGAAAAGCTGAATGGTCCAACATGGATAGGCTGCTATCGGTTCACTTAGTCAGTGCATCTATCCGTGTTAATTTTGGAATCCGCTAATCAGAAAGGCTTTTTCATATGCCAGGATGTGAGCCAAATATGTTGAGTGAGGAATAATGATACTACTCAGGTGACCAGTGTGAAGTTGGTGAAGCGGAACTTAAGCCCGGGTACACATCATCCAAAAATTGACTGCTTAATACAATGAGTTGAATTTTAGAAAGTTAATTTACAAAACTAACTGCACAGAAAACTATCTTGTGGATCAAATAGAACTGTGTTGTTCAGTTAACAGTCATGCAATTAATTACTTTTCCATGAATTTCGCAAATAAACATATCAGTCTGTACTTTGGACGAAAGCTAGCTATCACTATAGATGAGTACAACTTGCACTCAGTCACCGATATACCTACACTCCGAGGAATATCAGTCGTAGAAGACCAACAAGAAAGCCAAAAATGTAGTAACAATCTCTAAGTGGGTAACTGTTATTTAGTTTCTAAGTCTTTTGCTACTTCCTCATGTTAAGGAAACTCATAATTACATAACTCATACCCTCAATAGTTTGACTGCGTTCACGTCAATAGTGTTTTTATCACTTGACACAAGTTATCCGAAAATTCCTCCAACTCATTCTCAGTGCAGTGTGTGTTAGCTGAAGAATTGTTTCTTTCTTTCTTTATTTTTTATTTTGATTTACAGCTTGATTCCACACCGTACTTTCAGTACAAGTGTGGAATTTTCAGCATGGATATCGTTAGCCCAAATTCAGGCCGACCATAGATATCGGGTGTGCGCCGGCAGAGGATCGAACCCCGGACCATGTGCATGGTCGGCGGGAGTCCTAACCACTGTGCCACCGACGTCAAACAACAATCTGCATGTCACGTCTAATTTTTGTAGTACATGTATTATCTCTTTATATAGTATTAAGTATTTCCCCACTAACGACAAGCTGCTTTTTCCTTTGAATTAACTTATGCTAGCATTTTTTTAAGCCAAGAAAACTATTTTTAATGAGACAATAATATTTCTCGAAACGACTCTCCTAATGCTCAGATACAATGTTATTTGCGTTAGATCATGTGACATATTTCAGGCAGCAAACAACTCCTTTCAAGTCAGTTTTGCCATGACTTTTGACGTGTAGTCTTTTAGAAGCAGCATGCTTCTTTGCATTTATCCTCAAGAAAATTGAAACATAGTCTCTCCATCCTAAGTCATGAATTACTGGACATTACTTAAGTGGAACAATCGGTACAGATGTGGCATGGATCTCTTGTCACTAGACGCCTAATATGGGTACTATTAGACACTTACGCTACGTAGTGTGATCTGTGTTTGTTCTGTACTTGAACTAATAAAAAACAACTTTTGCAGACTCCATGTAACATTTAGTCCTGCGGAACTATATTCTGGATAAAAACACAGTATTGAAACATGCAAATGGATACATTCAAGCAGTTTTTGACAGTATCAACGTGTCGTTTTAACATTTGATAAATCCACTCCCTATATATCACTAACAAATCAATGCAGTTATACATAATTTGATGAAAGTTAGTATTGCTCGCTTAGGATTTCATCTAACGCATTAGTTGAATACAGTTACCACTAACAAGCTCGAAAGTGGGAAAAAGCCCAACTTACAATCAATAAAGTTAGTACTAGGCGCCAAATAAACAATACACAAAAGACCTTCTCAATCAACCTTCTGTCTTCAGCTCCTCAATATTCAATTTTCACTGTTGCCAAGAATAAATTAAGTGAGCTTTCAGTTCCTTGAAGCTTGCTACTCCATCATGAGAATTGTCTGAGGGTATGTCTCATTTGTGCAGCTGCATCAAACTGCACATTTTCGCATGTTAATTTTGCGGGAGACTATGATTTACCAAATAATAATGGGGTTTCATGGGTAAACGATCTAAGTTTCACTGCATTGTATACTAGGTGGTTCGTAAAGAAATTGGATGAGAAAATGAGAATCAGGAACACAAGAAGGAGTAGGAATTTTTTAGATATAAAACGTCAAGGATAGCATTTGTATAAGTTTCCCTCCTCAGACTTCAAGAATTTTGTAGGTTGTTTACCCTTTTTCCTCCAATATTTGTACTGTAGCCTCCACAGCATCAAGATAAACATACGGCTATAATAAACCGGTCATACAAAAACCGTTTTAATATTAAATGAATAAAAGTTCAGTCCAAATGAGTACGCCTTTAGTTTCTTAAGTTTTGTCTTAACCGGATAAGCTCTAACTCCATTTTCACCCCGCTTTCTCGTGTTATTAACGTGCACAGACTCCGAGTCCGTAGTTCAACCATATTAACAATATGAATAAATGATTTCTTTCCCTTGAATAACCTTAACTTTTAATTCTATTTAAATATACTGCTCATTATTAAAAATTGCAACGGTATTAAATTTCCTGAAATCATCAGAGTGCACAGTTCATCACTCAAAAGTAGACAAAGACCCTCAATATTTAAGTCGATTCGTGTAGCTGAAGGCTTGTGGTCAAGCATCCATTCCATTCGCCACGGTGTCATGTTGCGTCCGTTCGTTCTTGCATGACCCCTACTTAGTTAAGCAATAGTCCTCACGCTAAGATGTTGATCCAGAAATATGTCCCACCCATTTTGGCCTGTCATTTTAGTGTTATGATTTGCCTCTGATCAATACAGAACAAATACTGTGGAAGTAATTTCTGTAAGAACTCTAGTTAGTAGACGCGTTTCCCTTAAACGTCAACACTACCTGTTTCCCGTAAACAGTTGAGCCCCACCACGGACTTCATATAATTTGGTAAACACATAAGCAAATCTGTTAGGTTCGTTCCATTTTATATATTTGTTCTGTTGTTAGTTTAATTGTATTTTAAATCAATTTTGCTAAATTTGACCACACCAAACCTTATCTGTATCCCATCAACTAGCACCACTGTTCAGCTCATGTCATTTCCGCCAGACAATGCAGAGAATTGGTTTCTGTACACCAAAACAGACTTTGTTAACATGAAGTCACTTGTCCGCGTTCACAGTTCCTTGCATTCGTACTCTCTCTGTCACGGGAACTGAGCAAATGCGAATATTCAGTCCAGAGATAAACAACCCTTTCAAGACACTTAAGCAGGCATCCATAAGAGAACCGATTTCTTGGATCGTCAGCGTCTTGACGAATTCTTTGCATTGTCGATCTAGACAGTCATTCGGCCGACCATATGATTGCAGAAATGCAAGGGGTTGTAGACCAGCATAAGTTCAGGGAGGGACTCTTTGGAGGGCTACCCATATCCCAGTGCAAACTGTGACTGTTACAATGCAGGGTGTCGTCGGCGATGGTTTAGTAGCAATAGCCGACAGAATCCTTGAAATACTGCGGCCGCCAGTCGCTGATATATGTTTGATCAGTAAACGCTCTTTGAGTGTCGACACCAAAACGACTGAGTTGTGCAATTCTGTCAAGTGACTACTTAGGTCAAGCAGTCTCCTCATTCCCTCTTATCGCCGGCGAAAATCACCCAAGAGTAAAGACCACGTGATCGATCAAAATCTAAACTTTATTCACCTATGAACCCCATCGCTGGTGTTGGTATCATAACACCCGTGTCCTTGAAACTAAAAGTTGCTGAAACCTCGCAATTTTGTCGGGTGCTCAAAATTCATGGGAAACTATCACACCGGCATGCATCAGCAGCAACCATAGTCATTGGCAGTAGCCACCTACTGTATAATCAAGGTGTAGTTAATTAAACCCTGTACTTGGTTTACACGAATGCCAAAGTCAGTGCCCTTCCTGCCACGGAGGCAGATTACCCCAAGGAGTCTACCTTCAGCTTATAGGCTGCAAACAGAAAACCTATCACGACTTTCGGCAGGAAGTGTGTCTGTCTGAAAGCACGTTTACCTGAACCCACCTAGTGGATTTTCTTTCTTGCCTACCACAGATACGGATCTAGCTAACTGTCTTGATTTTCTTGTAGATGTTCTTCAACACTTTTTGATGAACTGTACCACTGGATTGTTTATTGGAGGTGTTATCAACGTGAGTTACAGCCTGTCTTTGGCTAAGAAAAAAGCGATAGCTGGCTCGACTTTTCAGCCAACTTTCGGCAAGTATCCTGAACGTAATTGCCGCTCTGATGATCGTAGCGCATGACTATCACATCACGACCATAGAATAATTTGTGACATCCAATGCACGATGACTTGCTCCGAACACAGTACGAAAAAGTATATTGACGATACTCTCACTCTTGGCACCATTCGATAATCGAATAGCTGATGTGAATCCCTATTATATAGTGCCAAAAAGGAGAGACGACTGGGGACCAACTGGCAATAATGGTTTATTGAACACCACGAAGATCCCAAACTAATATCAATTACTGTAAATACACAACTAGGCTACAATATCATCTGGTCAGACTATTTTGCCGAAAACGGATTGGATAAAGCATACAACAAAACTCCTATTGGCGCAGAAGTAATTCAGATAACGACTATCATCACGTATCTTGGATTTTTAGAATTTCTGTTAACGCCGTTCGGTCTCCGGAATGCGGCACAGACGTTCCAAAGTTACATCGGCGAAGTATTCTAGGGTCACGACCTAGTATTAGCATATACAATAGACTGCCACATCGAAAAAAGGAACGTCACCTTTACTACTTGGACTTAGTGTGAGACAGTTTACGCCGACTGTGCATTACTACCAGTAACATAAAATATCAATTAGGACTGGAATCACCCGACTTTCCCGACCACATCATTGACCACAAGGTTATCTAACCACCGATCAGTAAATTTGAGGCAATCTTAAACTCTCTGGAGCCAAAGACTGTGAAAAACCTTCATGAACTCAATGGCTTGATGAGTTATAACTGACGGTATATTCCTGTATCTGCTTGAATCAGTCGCTGGTGGACTTTATTTTGGAGGAGGATAAGTAAATCGAACTTAATACACCCTACAAACGCTTTCGTTAGGGCAAGAAAGACATCACGGATGCCATCTCACTGATGTTTTAAGACCTGACATCACCGTTTAAAGACTTGGTTGATGCATCTGACACCACAGTCGTAACAGTTCTGCAGCAGCTCGTCAACAAGAAGTAGAGACCATTCGCGTCTTCCTCGAGGCGGTTACATACAGCAGAAACAAAGTACAGCATATTTGATGGAGAGCATCTGGCTGTGTAATATGCTACGCGCCACTTTCGACACTCAGTGGAGGGTCGCGAATTTATGGTTTTCACCAGCAACGAACCCTTCACATACTCTCTGAACTCTACTTTGGATACGCATTCACCAAAGCAATCAAACCAACTCGATAAGGTTTCACACTTTACATCAGATATTCGTCATGTAGTCGGAGCGAACGAAACTGTGGTAAATGCCTTGTTGCGCATTTATTCCCTCGTTCAATAAGATGACATAGAGCTTGTGAAACTGACTCGTCTTCAAAACGTTATACCGAACTTCAACACGTGATGTCGACAGCAAACCTAAAATTAGCCGAAAAAACCGCTAGGCAAAGAGAGAGACAATAATCCTTTGGACATTTTTACCAGTACTCCTCCCTACGCATCATATATGCATATACTGTAAATAATGAATAAGTAACTCAGTTTCAACACTAGCAGTAATAAAGTGTAAATGGCAAGTAGAGGATCTAGTGATCAACCAAGTTTAAGTCAATATAGCAAGTTAGTTACACATCAGCTTAGCCATATGATCGGCAGTTAGTTAGTATAAATACACTAAAAATGTCTATAAATAATGCTAGTATAGCATTCATTATTGCTTCTGATGGAATCGCTCCAGTCTTCTGTCATAAAGCCAACGTCTAATCTACGACAGAGATTGTTGCCTCCAACGAATAGGGGACTGGTTCAAATAAACAAGTCCACTGAAAGTTCACTTGGTGTTCGTTATCACTGACACTCGCCAGCAAGAGGGGATCAATCCCTTTTTTATCAGCGACCTATATGCGTTGACACAAGTGACAAGGATGGAATGGAGAGCAAAGCAAGAGGGGCAGACACACGAAATGCATACATTCACCACACTGGTGCATTTTCGCACCATCCAATGACAACAACAACCAAAACACAGGTCAGTGCTACTGCGTGTCACTAGATTCACTCTTCGACTCTGAAGTATTCTTGAACGCATATTACGACAACGACTGCTGAAGGTGTGAACATAACTTCCACAAGAATATGGCTTGGCACTCTCTGTATGACAACTTCTTGGGTGTCCACCACCAGTAATCATCGTCAACTCTTTTCACTCTCTCTGAGTCGCAATGATGGTGACGCACGCAAAGAAACCTCTAACCTCCCGGCGTAAGTGACCTCACCCCTGGATGGGAAAATGTAGACGCTTCCAGTAGCCAGACAATCTCACATTTTGCCCAAATATCTGCTGAATGCTCCTCTTTCTACATCATCCTACTTTCACGTCAAGCACACTTCGTTATAAGCCTCTCCGGTGCATAGAATCTCATTTGATGGTTTCAGCTTCATAATCGCACAATCCCAATTTAAATTCAAAAGATTCGAAACAGCTTTAGAATCAAAGTCGTTGGAAGCCCATCATAATTTATGAAACACAACAAAATGTAGAAAACACTCTGGTTACTTGTTCGATCCTGGCACTGCGATCATATGTAGCCGTTACACTGAATACGCGTAAAAGGCAAATCTCGCATGCAATTAATAGACACGTAAACCAATATAAGTGGGTAAATAAACTCCATACACACTTCTTGCATGTACAAATATAGATGGTACTGCTAATTTTGTGGACCATGTCTTGATGCACAACCATCGAAGAATCACAGCACTTACAGCAGCACGCCAGCAGCCCCTCTCAGGTTCATGATTCTACGCTGGAAAGTCGTCACAGAGTCCACTCACTGACCTAACATCGTCTGCATCTTTAACTCTCAATGGTGCCACTGCCTTGACATCATGTAGTGGAAGACAAGAATGATTACATTCAAGTGGCTGGTGGTAACCTGAAAGCCTTTTATTCCTACAAGTCAGTTTAATAGTTACCTTTAATTCTAAGATACTCTCGCACTCATTTGGTTCATCATCACTAGATGCACCATTGACTTCTATCCATTCGAATAAGACAATAGTGGCATAATCGCAGAATAAAGCGCGTGGTTTCACGGCCATTTCGCAGTGGATAATAACATCGAGGACGACGAATGGACGATACGAGTTGGCGAACTTGATAGTGCAGCATCAGCTATTGTAGTTGTTCGTTCTGTAGAAGATTGTGTAGTTGTGGAATTACTACTACTGGTACCTTTTATGATTACTTCCACCGTAGGATTAAAATCTATCAATAAATAGCTGCTGGTGGATCATTTACATTGCTTGTTCCATCAGTATTCATATTTTCTACAATAGAATCAACGGCTGGACTTATCAGCATGTTGGTTGAAATTTTACCCGGGAAATTTTTTGTTAATAACTTTTAATAAAATTGTGTTATATGTTTTCTGGACAAATAGGAATTCTCATTTTCTGACAAGTCGTGTTGGTGTTCGCGTCATGTGATCTGACTGCCACACACTCTTAACATATTGGTTGCAGTGATTGGTGTTTCAGGCGGACTGTGTCAAAATAACAGTCTAATTAGCAAGGCGGGATATTTGGGGAGTAGCGTAATCTACACAAATAGTCTACTTTATGTGGAAGCTGCACCTTTCGGCATAGTATCATTTAATGAAGATTTCACATCTCAGGATATCGGTGTAGCATATTTTTGTGTGAAAAACATTACTATTCAACAAGTGAATGCTATCGGTACATGAAAGTCATCTGTAGGTGCTAACAGAACCTTCAGTGGGAACAGAAGTTATCGCGCAGATATGTCTTTCACAATGTGTGTATTTTGACAGTAATTATCGAAGGTTGACGGGTTATCTCTAAGTGAATTTGATTTATAACTGTACTGATTAATGCAGTGCAATGTGGTTTTTTGAACTCGATGTATAAAAATATCTCAACTTTAATAATATCGCCTCATTGTCTGACTTCCAGGCTAAAAAATGTACGGGGTTCTCATAACTGCTGCAAGCGCAGTGCAGTGGAAAAAGCGATTACTCGTTTCATTTTACTTACTGTTTCAATGTATAATATTATTCACATGCATTTAGTTAGCTTTATTATTATCAATCTACCGTCTGTTATACTATTCTCCCTGAAACTTTGCCTAATGCTGCAATATTTTTGATCACCAGTAGTGGAGATGAATTTCATCTGAAATCTCCATTTACATGAAAAGGTTCAGATGCGGTATCATGACTGAATGTCTGGGTTGTATTATATAACCTTGCTATCCTCATCGACTCAACGGGTCTGTGTATCTTACAACTTTTTAAGAATTTCTGCATGTTGTTCACTGTGAATAGCTGTTTAGAGCTGGGGGAATATACAGTTTACATTGAGTGGATGTAGTTTCCTAAATATGGGAATGTAATTTCTGACGGATTAGAAAAACCACGTCCACTAGACACTACTGAGATTTTGGATAAATTTCTAAGTTAACCATCTGCAATACTCCTTTTAATGTAAACGTATTTAGTGTGAGGCTGGTCTGCAAGTAATCTTGATGAAAGAATGACACCTCAACAGAATTTATGTTTCAGATAGTCTTGAAATTTGCTTATAATCCTCTGACACTCGAAAGCATACGAGGTCTATTTATGCATACGGCGTCAATATAAAGACCAGCTGTTGACTACAAATACGTTTATTTACATGAGAATTTCACTTAGAATTTATAAGATCACTGTATCCGTATTGTATACTAACCTATAAAATTGTCTTTCACAACTTTATTTTGTACTAGTCTTTATATGTGCTTTATTTTTTCAGGTGTACGGAGGTTGTCAAATATGAAATCAGTAAAATGTCAATCGGTCAAACTAACGATGATGCCTTTCATCAGAATTTTCTTTTTCCAATCAATGAACTATTTAATATACTCTTAATTTCTAACTCTTATGGACTTCTTCAGTGCGTCGCTTTACTATGGGCTTTTGTAATATGTGAATTCAGATTAATGCATGTTTTGATAAGTTAGTTCGATGGAGATTTACCATAGTATTATGAGACTGTTATTTAGTAATTCATAGGATTTCGCATCTGTTTCTATACAATAGCACATTGTAAAAACTAAGTGGGATTTATCTAACTGAATAATAATTTTGTACTGTGGATATGCTAAACAGACTGTTTACTTGACAGTGATCTTAGAAACAATTTCTATTTATTTTACATATGTCAACGAATCATGTGATGCTATATAATATCCATCATTTTTATAATCAACAACTGTAGGATTTGCAGATCTACTTTATGGGTGCTAAATAACTTACGCCTCTATGCATCTAATTACAACCAGTATATCGACAGTATTCCCTATTCTTTTGATGTATGTACACTAAACAAGTCTTTCGAACATTGTCCCACAAATGCCAAGCCCTCCGGTGTCACAAGTGTCAATGAAACCTGCTTCCCCAGTTTCAATACAGATGATGTTCTAAAACGTCTCGAGTTACTGAATCCTTCTTGTCGCCTAAGACCAGATGGTTTTCCTAGCGTTATTCTCAAAACATGTGCGGATATCCTATGTTTTCCTCTCACTGACATATTCAACGAATCTTTTTCTAGAAATGTCGTGCCAGCCGTTTGGAAGGATACTAAGATTGCAATTATATTTACATCATCTACTGAAATATGTATTATATTTAGATCTTTTCTGAAAACTGTAGAAAAGTTACCTTTACTTAATCTTGAACCCCTACATAAAGCACTTAACGATCCCAAACAATTCGCCTACAAACATAGCAGAAGTACTTTAGATGCAGCTGCAATCTTAATAATAATAATCACTTTATTCCACATCATAACGTTGTCTGCAGTTAAGACAAAGGGGCTAAACTTGTTCGCTGTACGTTCCTAGATTGCAGATGTGCTTTCGACTCAGTACTTAGGGATATTTTGTTAAATCGGCTTATTGAAACTCAAACTGAGTGTTGGGCCGTCAAATGGCTGCATTCTTATTTCTCAGAAAGAAAGTAGTACACTGTTTACCACATGCAGGCATAATGTTTATGAGCATTCATCTCCTCAGTCACCAGACTGTTAGAAGATGATGACGCCCTCCTGAGTCTGACTTCTACACCTTTTTTCACGACACATAGATATTATGAGTTCACCAGACGTATGAGTTACAATAAATTACAATAGTAAATGATAGTATTATTGGAAGCAGATGATAAACATTTTTACGCGGGATATTGCCATTATTAGTTCAAACATATAGTGTAAAAGTTAGCGTAACAGAAAAAGTTATTTAGTGTGTCAACGGTCATGGTTTCTGCATGGAGTATATATGTTCATATAAGTTTTCAAATCACTCTTTGAGGACTCCACTTGCTTCCTTCTGTGCTGCTGTCGTTTACCTTCTTTTTTCCCTTACAATTGAGGCTTCTACATGACTTTCTGAATGATGACAGATAACGTATATATAGGCGACTTACAATGACAAATGGTCTGCAAACATTGCTGGGCCTAAATCCTATAACCGCCTTGAGAATTACCCATTACTTTCCTCCGCGACGTATCCTGGATGACAGTTGTGCAATGTTGCCTTTGCGCAAATAAAAGGTCCCAATAACTAACTGTGTAGCGCCAATCTACCTGGTCATTTAAGAAATAATGAAAATATTCTGATGGTTGCATTTATAATCTTACTGCCTCACGTGATGATAATTTCCAGCCCCTACATGCTCAAATTGTCATTTTGTATGGGTCGGTTCACCATTGTCCTGGTCCTTAGCCGCGTATGGACTCAAAATTTCCTGTTGCTGTAACAATACTTCTTTTTACGTTCAACTGGATGCTTGCTGCTGTGGTAAGTCACTGGCAGTTAATAATGCTAATACATTACTATCGGTGAACTAATTGACGTTTTACAAAATAATCTTGTCACTTTATGAATAACCTACTATACCTATCGCCAGTAATGTAACCCTCAAATATGATGTGCATTTTGGTTAAATTTCTTCAGTGGTGATGCTTTGTATTATACTATGTACACTGCTTCCGCCTGTGTAAAGTAACCTTACAGGTGCTATTACATTACCTTTTCTTATATATATGCATCTTGCGTAAGTGGGTAATTGTAGATATGCTTACTCCCTGCACATGTTATTTATCATATTGATGACGCCTTTAAACTGGCGTCCGTCATCTACAAAAGCTGAGAATGCATTACTATTAAATGATATGGATCTTCTACTTGCCGTCCATCTTTGAGTACTGCTTGAGTTGAAATCGAGTCGGTCATTATTTACGTAAAATAGCATTCTGAGTGCCAGAGAGCTGTCTTCTACCGACAGAAAATTTTCCTGATGCTATTGTTGACATTTTTAATATGTCTATCTGGGGCTCTACGGTTGCTGAGTTCCTGATTCATTGGAACCCTTGATATCCCCTGGTCTATTTTCTCTAGATTCAACTGCCAGACGTTCTTCTTTTTCTGTAGGAGACTACTCGAAGTTTCTTTCGGTTCCTCTGAACTTATTTACATGGAACTTATCAGCTCTCTGGTTGCCCCGCTGGTGCCACTCAATGCTGTTCCTTTGGTCAAGTACTATTTGGTATATGACTTTTGGCTTTAATTTTATAGGCGCTCTGTAATGCCTGGTTCAAGAAGAGGACGAGCAGTTTGAACGCAAGCACTAGGGCAAGCGTTTATGATAAAATGCTGCATGTTACTGATAATATGTCCAAGGTTAAGGCTATTAAGTGTGATGAAAGTTGTTTTTTGAGGAACGAGTCGATTCAGGAAAGAATAGCCTTTAAATTATCTAAATTTGATCTGCGGTCTTTGTAGAGGAGCCCAGCAGACTACTCGCACTTCGTGAAGGAGATTGAATCTACGTTGAGTGTTAACAGACTAAACGATGAAAAGAGATTTATCTTCTTATTGGGGAATTGTACTGGTGCTGCTGGTAGTAGGATACAGTGTTTTGAGCTCTTGCCTCCCAAGGAGGGCTATATGGAGACAAAGAGAATAATACGACGGAAGTTTAGCAGGCCACCCGTGGTTTCTAAGAGCGTGTTTGACATCGTCAAAAGTAATGGTCTGTAGTCAAGAGGTGACTATAGGGTCCTATGAATAACTTGATGACCTATAAAAATACCTTGATATCTCTGAACCGCTGAACCGCGTGAACGTTTTGAATTTGAGTTCTGATATTGAGACAACTGCCAGACACACACCTACTCGGTTGCAAAGGAAGTGGGTTAAGATCGGAGCCCACTTGGAATAAGAGGATGTTGAGCCTAGATTTGATATTTTGAGGCTCATAGAAGGTGGTGTAAGGCATGCAATCAGTAAATTCCCCAGCATCTTACATCTCAATGCTGAAGCTGGTAGATCTGTAAATAGTGGCGAAACATTTGTGATGGAAGGCTCACAGAGCAACGCAAAACTAGAAAAGTGTATCGCTTGTGGTAACTCACACCCACTACAAGAATCTTCTGATTTTCTTAAGGCGTCTACTTTGAAAAGGGCACATTAGGCATAAACAACCATAGATAACATTTACCCTTTGAAACTTTCTGATTGCTTTTCAGTTTCTTTTTGTCCACAAAGGTACATACAAACGCATATTCATACTTAGCATATGGCTCACCCTTTTTTAATTTACATTCACCCAAAATACATCTCGTTTTTCACTGATAACAGACAAATTGAAGGTACGCCAAAATTCTTGAAAAGCTTCAAAGATTTTTCAACTTCAAACCAGGTTCTGAATTATCCAGGCCTAATATAATCTTCAAAAAGGTTGCGAATATCAACCCTGATCGTGATCTATTCAAGACACCGACTCGTAGATTATCGCAACCTGAAAAAATGGCAGTCAAAGATGTAGTCCTAGCCCAATTTCTAAGAATTCAATAAACGACTGAGCCAGCAACTATAACGGCAACCAACAAATAATAATAATTTTTGCTTTATTCCAAAAACAGTATTAATGATACAGCAAGGAATTTTCAGCATTCAGTACAATATTGCATCTAATTTACTCAAAAACGACAACAACAAAAAATAAATAAACGAAATAATTAATACATAATAATGATAACAAAACTTTTTATAGCAGCTATGTAGCAATTACAGTATACGATAAGGAGAAAAATACGCATAGAGTATAAAATTATAGTAATAATAGTAATAACAACTAAAATAAAAATAGCAAAGTTATAATTAAACGATAGAAAGGGTGACACCATAGAATTACAGAAAGATGAACAATGAAAGGGTCGATTCACTATGCTAATTACATAGTAACTTATGTGTTTCACGTCTAACAGAGTCTTCATCACATAAAATACGGGCTAAATACGGTATTGTAGAATTTTTGTACTTAGTGGTACGAGCATATAATTTCTTATATTGACTTCTCGTTCTACCTGATGAGATACAAGGGGATAGTTGTGAATAAAGAGGGTGCAGAGGGTCTGACAGTACGGCCTTTGCCCAATTTGTACAGGAATTTACGTGTCTCTCGACTATAGTATTGGCGAGCTCACGCAGTGGCAAACCACAAGCCCTACTCACAGCATTTAATACCCTTCGTAATATGACATAGTCTTTTTTAAGAAGCCCAGGAAAGATTGATGGAGAACAATAGAGTGCAATAGGTAAAATACAGGAGTTTAAAAATTGCAGAACTAAAGGTTGGTTGATACCTTGTTGTCTTAACTTTTTAATGTAGAAGGTAAGACGAAACATTTTCTTAGAGATCAATGAAATGTGGGATGACCATGAAAGGTCAGAGGAAAGAACTGATCCAAGGTATTTAATGCTTGACTTGGTTTCAATTTCTGTGCCATCTATGCTACAGGCATCATGGGAACTAACTAGTTCATGTATGTCACGTCGATGCTTGAAGGTAAAGTAAACTGCCTGACATTTGGAAGGATTTAACATAAGACCATTTGACTTAGACCACTTGCTGATGTCCAACAGAAAGCTATTAGGTTTGGAGCAGTCAGACTCGGAAACACTAGCTTTTGCCACCCAAACATGTTCATGTGCACGAATGCCAAAACTTCTACACAGTAATATTTCACTAGCAGCTGAAAAACAACTAAAACACTGAAACCACGCATGAATGCAAGGTATGAAACAATTACAATGAAATGAATGAACTCACCTGGTGACAAAACTTTCGAAACAAACGAAATAACTAATTTTAACGGCAGTGGAAATAAAAATGAGGTGGAACGCAACATTTGTGAACAAGGTGCATCGAAATAAGTTGTGAATAACTATAGGATAAACGTAAAACCAATGTGTAAGCGAGCGGTTGGGTACGGCAATCCAGCATGGCCGACTAACATGGCTGACAGTGGCCTTCAGGTGTCTTACTCTTACAATGACCTTGAGCATGCGGGATAATTTCCGTCGAATCAACCTGTAATTCTACTTCACGTTCCATTTGTAAGGAACCTTTATTTAACTCAAAAACAATCGGTATTCTGTTCATCTCACCGTCGTTGGCTGAGGATAAATGTACATCATCATAATCGTGGACACAGATATCTGCTTTGTCATCGATCGTACGATCTAGTTCATCATTTCTAACCCCTTTAATAACGGTGAAAGATGTCCTAAGCCTTTCATCGTGAATCACTAAAGGAGTCTTTACTTTGGCTAGTAATATCTTGTAAAGTTGTGGAATCAGAGCTAGAATTAAAGTCTGCAACCTCATTATTCACAGACTGAGGTGTGGTTTTTAGCACACCACTCAACAACGGTTTACAGATTGCGACTGAAAGCTTCTTCACTGCATCAGCATCTCTATCATGCCCTGAGAAGCAGTTAAATACAACACTCTCTTTACCGAACTTTTATGAGTTGAGAACCGGATGGTGATGTACATACCATCCTCCTGGTTCGCCTTGATTTATCACTCTCTCTACGTAACCTTTTGTCACACGATTATCGACGACATCTCTTTAATTAATCCACAGACTTGAATTTAGGACAAACGCCTACCTTAGACTTATAAGTCGCTTAAAGGCAACATCGGGGTGACAAATCAATCAGTCATCATCATGTTTCCACGGTAGACCTGTAGCGAAATGTCGATTCTTGAACACACAAGAGCTTTGAACCAACTTAATCGCTTTCCCGTTTTCAACAGGACGTGATGCGTCTGGACTACTATCATTAGGAAACCGCCTGTCACTCATGTCGCGAGTCATAATCTCTGCGTCTGCATCATCATTTTTAGTAAGACATGACGCATATACTCTTACTGTGGGACCTCCTACTGTTCGACCAAGTGGTGTCTTTGTTGCATACAGGTCTTCTTTACCTCTATACCTCTATTCTCTGACCTTGTGCTCTTCTGGTGCATTGCACTGAACGAGTATTCTTACTTCACGATTGTGAGTTTTGGGCAACGGCATATAACGCAGATGGGGATTTCCGACGACCTCCTCACGTTTAGGTACCAAGTCTTCATCAAGCTTCATATGCTAAGTAGTAAGTACATTTCGTACTTGTATATCAACTTGAGTTGTCAAGAATCCTAGGCAAAACGACGCTGGTTCACATGGTGAGGTATTAGAATCACCAGTGTTCAGAACTACAGATTCTTTAGGCCCTTCGATACGCAAATGGGTGACTACCCGGGCATCTATCAACGTGAAATCAGGTGCGTCATCTGACAATACGCACACATCAATAGACGATCCTGGTCCTCACACCCTAGTGAGTGACACACGTTATGTGGCTATCACAGGTAGTTTTAATATTAGCCAAAGTAACATGATCCCTATCCTTTCTCAACAATGGGTACAATCTTACTGAATTGCTAAGTCCACTCATATTCTCTGTTATACAATTCGATATCATATTGCCTTATCTGTTTCGCGAAATCAACCCTTTTCAAAGTAGACGCCTTAAGAAAATCAGAAGATTCTTGTAGTGGGTGTGAGTTACCACAAGCGATACACTTTTCTAGTTTTGCGTTGCTCTGTGAGCCTTCCATCACAAATGTTTCGCCACTATTTACAGATCTACCAGCTTCAGCATTGAGATGTAAGATGCTGGGGAATTTACTGATTGCATGCCTTACACCACCTTCTATGAGCCTCAAAATATCAAATCTAGGCTCAACATCCTCTTATTCCAAGCGGGCTCCGATCTTAACCCACTTCCTTTGCAACCGAGTAGGTGTGTGTCTGGCAGTTGTCTCAATATCAGAACTCAAATTCAAAACGTTCACGCGGTTCAGAGATATCAAGGTATTTTTATAGGTCATCAAGTTATTCATAGGACCCTATAGTCACCTCTTGACTACAGACCATTACTTTTGACGATGTCAAACACGCTCTTAGAAACCACGGGTGGCCTGCTAAACTTCCGTCGTATTATTCTCTTTGTCTCCATATAGCCCTCCTTGGGAGGCAAGAGCTCAAAACACTGTATCCTACTACCAGCAGCACCAGTACAATTCCCCAATAAGAAGATAAATCTCTTTTCATCGTTTAGTCTGTTAACACTCAACGTAGATTCAATCTCCTTCACGAAGTGCGAGTAGTCTGCTGGGCTCCTCTACAAAGACCGCAGATCAAATTTAGATAATTTAAAGGCTATTCTTTCCTGAATCGACTCGTTCCTCAAAAAACAACTTTCATCACACTTAATAACCTTAACCTTGGACATATTATCAGTAACATGCAGCATTTTATCATAAACGCTTGCCCTAGTGCTTGCGTTCAAACTGCTCGTCCTCTTCTTGAACCAGGCATTACAGAGCGCCTATAAAATTAAAGCCAAAAGTCATATACCAAATAGTACTTGACCAAAGGAACAGCATTGAGTGGCACCAGCGGGGCAACCAGAGAGCTGATAAGTTCCATGTAAATAAGTTCAGAGGAACCGAAAGAAACTTCGAGTAGTCTCCTACAGAAAAAGAAGAACGTCTGGCAGTTGAATCTAGAGAAAATAGACCAGGGGATATCAAGGGTTCCAATGAATCAGGAACTCAGCAACCGTAGAGCCCCAGATAGACATATTAAAAATGTCAACAATAGCATCAGGAAAATTTTCTGTCGGTAGAAGACAGCTCTCTGGCACTCAGAATGCTATTTTACGTAAATAATGACCGACTCGATTTCAACTCAAGCAGTACTCAAAGATGGACGGCAAGTAGAAGATCCATATCATTTAATAGTAATGCATTCTCAGCTTTTGTAGATGACGGACGCCAGTTTAAAGGCGTCATCAATATGATAAATAACATGTGCAGGGAGTAAGCATATCTACAATTACCCACTTACGCAAGATGCATATATATAAGAAAAGGTAATGTAATAGCACCTGTAAGGTTACTTTACACAGGCGGAAGCAGTGTACATAGTATAATACAAAGCATCACCACTGAAGAAATTTAACCAAAATGCACATCATATTTGAGGGTTACATTACTGGCGATAGGTATAGTAGGTTATTCATAAAGTGACAAGATTATTTTGTAAAACGTCAATTAGTTCACCGATAGTAATGTATTAGCATTATTAACTGCCAGTGACTTACCACAGCAGCAAGCATCCAGTTGAACGTAAAAAGAAGTATTGTTACAGCAACAGGAAATTTTGAGTCCATACGC
Organism: Trichobilharzia szidati; assembly: GCA_944472155.2. Classification (NCBI taxonomy): domain Eukaryota; kingdom Metazoa; phylum Platyhelminthes; class Trematoda; order Strigeidida; family Schistosomatidae; genus Trichobilharzia; species Trichobilharzia szidati. Next base: position 128,584,300 of record OX235271.1, read on the forward strand.
GGCTAAGGACCAGGACAATGGTGAACCGACCCATACAAAATGACAATTTGAGCATGTAGGGGCTGGAAATTATCATCACGTGAGGCAGTAAGATTATAAATGCAACCATCAGAATATTTTCATTATTTCTTAAATGACCAGGTAGATTGGCGCTACACAGTTAGTTATTGGGACCTTTTATTTGCGCAAAGGCAACATTGCACAACTGTCATCCAGGATACGTCGCGGAGGAAAGTAATGGGTAATTCTCAAGGCAGTTATAGGATTTAGGCCCAGTAATGTTTGCAGACCATTTGTCATTGTAAGTCGCCTATATATACGTTATCTGTCATCATTCAGAAAGTCATGTAGAAGCCTCAATTGTAAGGGAAAAAAGAAGGTAAACGACAGCAGCACAGAAGGAAGCAAGTGGAGTCCTCAAAGAGTGATTTGAAAACTTATATGTACATATATACTCCATGCAGAAACCATGACCGTTGACACACTAAATAACTTTTTCTGTTACGCTAACTTTTACACTATATGTTTGAACTAATAATGGCAATATCCCGCGTAAAAATGTTTATCATCTGCTTCCAATAATACTATCATTTACTATTGTAATTTATTGTAACTCATACGTCTGGTGAACTCATAATATCTATGTGTCGTGAAAAAAGGTGTAGAAGTCAGACTCAGGAGGGCGTCATCATCTTCTAACAGTCTGGTGACTGAGGAGATGAATGCTAGAAGTGTGCTCGCCTCAAACACATTAGCTGGTAATCCATTCGAAGTGACTGAAAAATTATTTAAGAAGAAGTTGTACCACACGTAAGTCTGACAATGCTCTTTAACAACTAGGTTATCATGAATTTTTAGATTACAACTGATGACAGAAGCAGATTTAGTTATTGGCCTGGAGGAGTGCAGCAGAAGATTAGTCAGCTCGTAGTAGAAAATAAGGATTAGCTTAAGACGTCTTTTCAGGAATTGTTCTGTTTTCAGTCTGTCGCAATGCTCAGAATAGTCGAGACTACATTCTGAACCAAGAGTTCTTAAAGTAAATTGCCGTTGCACTCCCTCTAGTTTAAGCTCGTCATTCTGTCGGGGTCCGCTAAGAATAAATGGGCAGTATTCTAAAATAGGATGAACAAATACTGTGCATAACGAAACCCTTGTTTCACAACAAAAAGACTTCTGAGTGATGCAACGTAGGACCCCGCATGTCTTGCATGTATTGTAATCAGCTTGTTCAGAGAACGTTAGATAACTAGAGCATCTCATACCGAAATCCATGAGTGAGTTTGTTTAGAGTTTTTCCACATTTACTTCAAGAGTTGGGTCAAGGTTACTGTTGCCAATGCAAATCCAGCTGCATTTGTCAATGTTAAACTTTGGACAGGATTCAGCACACCATGTTGCGAGACTACTTGTTTCAAGACGAATAATACTGATCAAGTCGTCTAATTCATGACTGTAGCAGGAGCAAACGACTTTCAGTTCGTCAGAATATAGAACATAGAAATGACTTTGACCGGTTAATGGACCACGAATTCCACACGAGTACAGCCTCTCAAAGAGAACACTGTGAGGTGCCATGTCAAATGCCACAGATATATTGAAGCAGAGAACAATGACTAGTTTACATACCTCGCGACTACTAGTGATGCAGATGAAAATTCAAAGTGACAAGTAACGCGGGACCTATTTTTGAGAAATCCGTGATGAGACCTTGTGACAAGATCTTCTCTAAGTAGATAGTCTGACAGCTGATTTTTGATAGATTTCCCCATGACTTGCTGGATAACTGGGTTTATACTTAGGGGTTTTTAATAGCGGACGTTTAATTTTCAACCAGATTTATTGTTTTCAATGATAATTCTGGTGTGGTTTGCCTTATAGATTAGTTCTCAAGTTGAACGAAATTGTTACCTCTTAAAGCTTGGTTGGCTCACAATGCTTTTTAGCAGTATCGCTACATCTCCTAATTAGGACCCATTGAAGTCAGATGGACTAGGTGCTATAGCGTCAGTTATAACTCATCGAGCCATTGAGTCCGTGAAGTTTTTTCACCATTTTGGGCTCCAGAGGGTTCATGATTGCCTCGAGTTTACTGGTCAGTGGTCAGATAACCTTGTAGTTAATGATCTGGTCGGTAAAGTCGGATGATTCCAGTCCAATTTGACATTTTATGTTACTGGTGGTGGTGCACAGTCGGTGTAAACTGTCTCAGACTAAGTCCAAGTAGTGAAGGTGACGTTCCTCCTCACGATTCGCACGCGCTACGTCCGAGATTGGTGACATTTGTGCTGCTTTTCACCGGTATTCAACTATTGCTCACTGATAGATGATCCCTGAAATTATGGTCTAAATTTATAGGAAATTTGTTTGCAGAAACACAATTATTTTAGATAGTGGCTCAAGCTCGGTTATGATTGCATCACTGCCCTGTAATACAGCAATAACCACTAGCTCATAAAGTTTCTCGAGTTCAGTCCTCACTCCTATAATGCAGATGAAACATGTTTTGTTATAGAACTCTGAGTTCCGCAAGTTAATTTACCTCGTGGAAGATATTCAGAGGCAAGTAAATGACCCTCAGAAAAAATTAGGTCAGTTTGATTACATGACACTGCGAATCTCGAATGTCACGGAAAGCCTTTCCGATATTCTCTAGGTTAATTCTTTACTGAATTTAACTCAGAAAAAGCTTGCGGATTGAAATCCAATAGCTTGCCTTTTTAAAACATCCTAAACGTTTCTCCGGACACCTTAAACAAAGCAGAAAATCTCACTGACTGCTTGGCTGCGAGGTAATTAAGCGTATCGTCTCATCTCATTTTGCTACAGTATACAATATACCAGTCTAAATGCATTCAAACTCTGAAAACCAATGTTCTGAATTGTTGCGGCGTGGCTGGTGTGCCATGTGAATGCAAGCGACTTCGTAATAAGTCAATCCAATCTAACTGTTCCATAATTTTTAAGTTCGGTAATTCTCTTGATGCTAGTAAGTTTACTAAATTTCAAGATTATTTAGGACTGAATAGCAATTATAAGTCTGCAACCATAGCTCAAGATAAAACACCGAGTCAATGTAGAATAATGCGTAGTAATAATCTGGTCACTTCCTTTGACTTAAATTTACCGAAAGTTTATCGTGCACCGCAATAATCACCTAGTTTTGACAGTGGCATTCAGCGAACTGCACACACACCATGCCTGCCTATAGAACTAGTAGCTGATTTAGGTATCAGTATACCCGTAAACGAAGCTTCACTGAAGGGTATAAAAACAGCTAGTGATCCTTAGAAATGTTCACCTTAACGTATTAACATCATTATGGTGAACCAATTTCGAGGGATTGAGTGTAATGATTTGGAGTAATCCTTTGTGTTTAATAAGCCTGCTGAGAGTGTGTCAACAAACTCACAATAGATATCAAAAACACTCCCAAAACACATATATGGACAGTGATTTTTAACGCGCTTCACCGCATGGAAACTTAGGTTTCAAAAATTCCAAAGCCCTGCAACCGGATCACCCTCCCTTACAATGTTCATCCGGTTACAAAATCAACAACAAGACACGTACCGGTGTGCTGAATTACTGGTTGATGGGTAGACCTCACAATACTATGTGTCATAAATCACAATCCAACCTCAGCCACTACTACTCGTGCATCCAGGAAAACATAGTAAATTTTTCGGGTATCCCGAATCACTGGTGCGACCTGCAGCACCTGGAACCACCTCGTCGCACCCTATCCCTGATGTGTGAACACCCAGTTTGACCCCCTTATCACCATATTATTAACTAATGCACGTTCCCCAATCACTAAGATACATGAATTGAGGACATTATTATTAATCGCCAAGCCTACTGTAGCTATGATAACTAAATCATGGTGCTCATCCTCTATACTTGATGTGCTTATGCTTACACTATAGATATATATATACATCTCATATATATACACAACTCATTCGTGGTCACTGAGGTGGAAGATGAAATAATGAGTGAGTTAGCCGATTCACTCTGTATCGTCTTGTGCAGAGATAAGTACTAACTCCTCATAGGCTGTGTTTATCGAGCATCACGCCCAACGAAAGAAACTGATGCTTTGTTAGCTAAATCGTTTGCACGCGCCTCCTAGTTTAGTACTAATCGCAAAGTAACTGCAGGGGGCTTCAATCTTCCAGATGTCAACTGGTTAAGTAGTTCCAGTAACCAACGCTTCGACCGGTTACTTGCCACTACCAACTGTTATGGATGGCAACAACACATACAGACACCCAACCCATGGTGACAACATGTTGGACCTTGTGTTTTGTCGTGACACAATCCCAGCCTCCACCTATGTTGGTAACAACCCTTCCAGTAGTGACCACAGGATGTTACTCTGCTCTCTGCCTTTCTCACCACCAAATACAGGAAACAAGCAAGATTCGGGGAGCATGATATAATAATATAGTATATTCTCATTTTTATATATGAGGGACGCCAGTTTACAGGCATCATCAATTCGATAAATTACACATAGGGTTAGTAGGTATAGTCATAATGATAATATAATAAGGTTCATATTTATGCCTACAAATATAGGACACACAAGTTGTATAGGCATGGATAAGTATTATTTAAGTTACATATTTAAATTACATGATTTACGGTTAAATAACATGGTTGCTATTATATTATCTTTAGTTTGTGGGAAAAATCTGATAACTGGTGATTCCATGGAACACGTCAAGAAATATACAGATATTGACTTCGCATTAACAAAAAACCCAAGTATGCGTTGGATGGATTATAGATACTTGGGAAAATAAATAAAGCTTGAAGTCCATATATATTTCCTATCAATGTAGGACACACCAGTTGTACAGGCATGGATAAGTATTATTTAAATTACATGAATTTGATTTATAGTGAAATTACATGGTTGCTGTCCTCTCTGAAATCAGTTAGTGAGCACATTCTGATAGTTAGTCGTTCAATGGGGCACATAAGGAAATATAGAAATATTGTCTTCGCATTAACAAAAAAACCCAAGTATGTGTCGGAAAGATTACAAATATTTGGGAAAAAATAAAGCTTGAAGTCAATTCCTCCATATAACTTTGTTGTGTGCGGCATCGTATCTTGTTTTAAGGTCTAATTGGGTATTAACTTAAAATGAGTGATTTATTTTTATGATTATGACATCAATTTTATTGCAAGTAATACCAGATGTGAATTCAACTGAACGCAGATTAGTATTGGTTATTGTCAGGCAGATTTGTTTTACTGCGCCCACATTAGCAAATGCCCACCATTTGTCACTGCATGGTTGTTTCGTAAGAGTAAGTTGATTAACACGTAGAAAGCTTTATGTAAGCCATTTTAGATCATTGGCACTGCTTGTATAGGATGCTGTACAGCGTCTTGTTATGGTGGCAGTGGATTTCATCAAGGATGCTGAGCCACTACTAGCCAAACCTTGAGGGATAATATATGAGTAAGTGACTTCAATTGTTTCTCAGCTTCAGTCGGAATGTAGATCAATGCAACTTGTACTACAAAGTAAATACAACAGAAATGTACCAGAGGACAAAGCGAAAGTATGTGCTGTCAAAAATCTTTGTTTATGTTCGTTGTACATTGCAATTTGATGAACAAAAATTTGTTTCTACTATGTCTTTTTATGCATTTATGCTACTAGTTTATTTATAGTCTTTAGAGAAGTAAGGGTATTTAAGCGCGTTTAGGTGCTGTAGTAGACTAATAGTTGATTCGTTCTAGGAATAAATAGTTTATTTATATAGTCGGTAGAGTGAAATAGTGTGTACAGAGAGCGTTTGAAACTTAAAACTGTATTGCAGTTCCTGACATCTAGGGGCAGATTGTTCCATATTTTAGAATGCATGACTGTGAAGAAGTTTTCGCGGAGTGTTGACTTAAAGGCCTTTATTGTCACTGTGCAATTTCGGTTACGCAGATCGTAAGAGCCTTCTTGCGCAAATTGTATGTCCTTAATGTCTGAGAATGATATTTTGTGTAGGACCTTATAGAAGAATACTAGGTTTATAATTAGTCGTCTTGTCCAGAGTGGGTCAAGTTGTAGAATCATGCACCGTGAGATGTAGTCTTTCTTACATTCGTAGCCAAGTAGTTTCGAGGTAAAATGTCGTTGGATACTTTCAATTCTTAGCTTTTCACGTGTGTGAGTGCTGCTAATATTAAATGGACAGTATTCTAGTAATGGCCTCACACAGGTTTTGTACAGAATAAGCTTTGCTTCATTGTCGTGAAAGTTCCTGAGTATGCATCCTAAGAGCATCCTCGACTTTTGAGTCTGTGATGACACTTGCTCAGAGAATGTTAGGTTACTCGAGTACCACAGACCTAGGTCAACGACACTTTGGAGTTTGGTTAGGTTAGCCGATTGAAGCGTTAACTTCATGTCGACTGAGGGTGCACCGAAGCAGATCCAGCCACATTTTTTAAGGTTAAATTGGAGGTTCCATAAAGACGACCAAGCAGTCACTTTATCTAGTTCTTTTTGTATAACATTCTGGAAGTACCCTAGGTCATCAGATTGGAATGTATAAGCTACTTTGAGGTCATCTGCAAAGATGAATGGTTTCCCATGAGAAAAGCAAGCGCATATGTCGTTAATATATAGGGTAAATAGAAGGGGTCCAATGACACTACCTTGTACTACACCAGAGGTGATTGGGCTAGGTTTCGAAGTTATAGATCCGAGTTTAACTATTTGGGACCTATTGTTAAGGAATGATTTAAGCCATCCTAATAATGGGTCACGTATTCCTAAGGATTTCAGCTTATGCACTAGTAGTAAATGGTCGACACGGTCAAATGCCTTTGAGATGTCAAAGTCAATTCCCTCATAAAAAAATAAAATGCGTCTTACAATAATACGTTCTCACTTTATGCACATGAGGGACTCCAGTTGACAGACATCATCAATGTGATAATAATGCACACATGGAGTAGACATGTTTGAAATTTTTCACTAACACAAGATATATATACAAGGGAAGATAATGGAATATTGACCATGAGTACACTCTGCATAAGTTAAAACAGTTTATATGACATAACCCTAGGCACCATTGTTGTTTGAATTTTTTGAGCACGAGCGTAACAACTGAGTGTTGCGTCACATTCGGTCGATATGGCGGGCTATTCACAAAAGTATAAAAATGGGTCATGAGTGAGGCTAAATTCTATGACGATATGTTTTCGCGCATTGTATGGGTTATCGCGTTCACGCCTATAGAGATGTTCTGATCGCTCAGTTTTGTGAAAATAGATTATATTTGACCAGTTTCAGGCTTTTGTAGCGGAAAAAAGCAATATTTTTCCGTATTGTGTTCGTATTAATGCGTAAAATTGTCATGATGGCCTAGACGAATTATTCATGGAAAAAGTCATCCTTTTGAAGAAATTTCGCATAAAAAGACTATTATTTGCGTTTTAGAGCATTGAGGTATTGGTTTTTGTGAGTTGTTTTAAATCTTAAGGTTGTAAATTGACTGCAGGCAATGGCTGTTGTCATCCCAGTTATTCTATGAGAATCGTGCATTTGAAAGATAAATAGCCTACAGACATAAGTTAGATGTGTGTTTTGAGGATGCCAGACACTTTTTATCATCTGTGATGACTGAAATATTCCATAACACATGGAAGAGATCATGCGATGAATGAGACAGGCTGCTGCATTTCCTGGTGATTATATCTACTTTGATGAAGTTCCCATTTAAAATTGCTTAGACAAAGATATGATACTAGTTTAATTGACACTAGGAATGTCAGAAGGCCTTAATTGTTCATTGTCAAAAATTGCATCAGATTATGTTTATATCAGTGTGCATCGGGTCACGAAGAATAGTGTAGGTGGTCCTCATGAAATGTCAGACTAATTAAAATTAGTATCAACTTTCTGTCGATTAGTAGCTAGGAGGTGTGTCCTACAACTACTGCACCTGTTACATAAGTTATCCCAGTCTTAACAATTGTTCGTGTTCAGATCACTAAGATATTCCTATCTGAGAGCCTCCGAAATTATAGGTCCATTTAATGTATAAGCTTAAATACTACACCTGTTGTTTTTTGCCTATATTTATAATTCTAGATAAAACATTAACGGTTAACATACGTATCCTCAAACAGACAACAAATCTCGTTTGTAAAACTACTACCCAACACAATAAGTGGAATAAAATGGACATAAACCGACAACATGAAAAAGGTATAACTCACCACAACATCACAAGGACAGATGAACGCTCGTTGGGTACCATATATCCCTCACCAACTGCAATCCACCTTTCCTTAGATAATGTGATGAACTTATACCCATAATGTTGCTGAGCAGTTAATATTCTCAACTCCTGTCGGAACAGCTGAAACTCATAAACCTTCCTAACGCTAAGAAAATACCCGTAATCGGTAGAAATCCATTAATTAATGCGTCCGAAGCTTATGTACTTACTCCCAACAATGACATTGCAGATCAAATGAGATAAACACATCACTGATTTCAAAATAACACATCAATGAACTATAATTCGAGGACTCTGCACACAACAAAGTTATGTATGAATATTTACTTCAAGCTTTATTTTTTTCCCAGGCACCATCCACCAAAGACGTGGTTTTTTTGTTAATGCGAAGACAATACTCCTGTATTTCCTGTTGTGTTGCACTCACTGACAATCTAGCAGATTTTTCCGACTGTGCACAGAAATGGTTGTATATAAGTGAAAAGGCTGTTTTATACTACTGGAATTAACATTTATCAAGTGTATGTATAATCTCCATCGAACATATATATTTATTCCTGTTTATGCAGGAACATACCAATTGTAGG